>CM056389.1:24154357-24674146 GCA_029718625.1 Synaphobranchus kaupii | reverse complement strand
GTATTTTTATATGTCAGAAGAACTGACCCAACTAGTTCAACTTTTAGATGTACCCAATATGGAGATCTAGAAAGAGAAGTATCTGTTCTGTTTTTGTCAATGGGAAGTGTGATTTCATTTAATTCACAATCAGTGATCCCAAAAAAGACAATCCATGTATTGTATAATAAAGAGCTTGAAAATTGGTTCATACCCTGTTCGGTTGACCAGTGACTTTTAACTCTGAAGTTTGCATTTGTTGGACTCTACTGTATGTTTCTGTCACGGTTATTAGCAGCCTTTGCTGTTTCGCCGTTTGGTTTTCTTTTTGGCGTCGTCGGGACGCTCTGTCTGATGTTTTTCCGCCTCCGTCCCGGTGTTTGTATCTCGCCCGGCAATTATTCTTTGCACCTGTTTCGGGTTTCCTGCCGGTTATAAATAGCCCAGGACTTCCGCATTTCCGACACTTCGATATTGTCTTTGCTATGTTGACAACGAAGTCAGTAAGGTATAGGCAATTCGGTCGCTGCATTTCTGGTTCGTACGAATAGGAAACCCAGCAAGTCCGGTTAAAGAAATTAGGATTAGATCGGTTTTCTCTTTTCTTTCCAATCGTTTTCATTATCCTTATTCTTTTTACCTGTTACCCTTTGTTTTCAAGTTATTTTGCCTATAGAGCTTTGGATAACAGGTTTTATTTTCTGTTCCTTTCTTTCACTCATTTTTTTTAGTTTTTGCTTTGTTTCTCTAACCTCCTGTTATGCCTAGTGATTTAGTGCGTGAGGTTCTTTTGTTATTTATTCTCACTGTTTATCGAGATACGCCTCAGTTTTTGAGGTTGCCTTGATTTGCCTTTTGCTCCCGTTCTTTTGTTTATCTCCTCCCTGGTGCGGGTCTTCCACTTTTGTGGCATATCTTTCTAGATACGTTTTTAGAATCCTTATCGGTCGCGTCTGGTTCTCCGAACCTTACTCTAACCCTCACAAAATATCGAATTAAAAATGGAAGGGCCAGCGACTTCTAAGGAAACCTACAAAACGCTGCCTAGCCAGGGCGCTACAAGGGTTACTCCTGAGGAGGTTTACCTGACCCTGCAAATCCAACAAGGCCAGTTGATGGAACAACTGCAGAGACAGGGAGACTGCCTGAAAAAAATTACGGAGAGTCTCTATAGACTTTCCATGGCAGTTAATCCTCCACCAGTAACACAAGCACACACTCCCCCCGTACCCACGCCACATACTATTAAGGAACCCAAGCTCCAGTTACCACCACAGTATGGCGGGGAGCTGGGTAAATGCCACCCCTTTCTGACACAATGTCTAATCTCTTTTCAAGCACAACCCTCCTGTTTTACCACATCAGAATCCCACAGAGCTTTTATTTTGTCCCTCCTGAACGATCAAGCTCTCGCCTGGGCTGACCCGTTAATTTGGTCCAACGCTCCCTGTATTCGTGATTCTATTCAGCTGATGAAGGAAATGCAGCTGGTCTTCGATCACAAGGTTTCAGGCGAGGAAGCAGCCAGGAGATTGACCAGCTTGTGCCAGGGAACTGACACCGTATCGGATTTTTCTATCGCATTTCGAGCATTGGCCGGGGAGACAGGTTGGCCTGACGGCCCGCTAAAATCCTTATTTTTAAAAGCGTTTTACAACCCCATTAAGGACGCGTTAGCTATGCTCGAGCCACCCGCTACGTTCAGTGACCTGGTCATCACGGCTATACGCCTTGATAACCGGATCAGAGAGCCTGAACGTGAGCGTAGCAATCACTCGGTCCGTTTTAAATCCGCCTTGCCAGTAGGTATTCCGCCCAGTTCCCCCACCTATCCCTCCGCTGATCAGGAGGAGCCCATGCAGGTGGATGAGTCATCTCTCCACCAATCTAGGACAGCAAAACCGCGGGGATACTGGTGCCAATACTGCAAGCGTAGGGGCCATACAAAGGATCAATGTCCTAAGTTGACGGGAAACTAGGGGGTCTCACGGGGGAAACCGAGGTCCCCAGTGAGACAAAATAGTACTCCTTCTTGGACCGTTACCCGTTCTACTGTTTTGGGAGGGACGATCGGTTAGCGTCAATGCTTTTATTGATTCCGGGGCAGTGGAGTCTTTTATTGATGCGAAATGGGCAAGGTATTTAAAAATCCCAACACACTGACTAGTTCTCGCCAGGTTGCTGCCCTCGACGGTCGCCCTTTGGGTTCCGGGATTATTGAGCAGAGAACTAGCCCCGTAGAGATGCATTTTTCTCCAGGGCCACTCAGAGAGAATAAGGCCGCGATCACACCGGATCCGCTTTGACAGCTGGGGGCGCCTTTTTCGAATAGTTTTCAATGAGTTTGAAGCGTTTTCCACGCTGCTTTTGCGCCCCGGGCGCCTCGCGTTTATCCACTCCAGGCGCCTCGCTGTTTTTCGAAAAATGCTCGGTGCGCACAGGGTTGAAATATCTCATCTTGAAGGAAAAATGTGCGCCACATCACTGTCATTCTTTTCCCCTCGGTCCAATCGCATGAAAGTAGAGGCGGGCCTTGATTCTGCCTGTCGGTTCCATGTAAACAAAGACGATTGAGGAGAAAAATGGTAACGTTAGTTGCCGTTTCACCCCACCCGGATTTACGTGATTTTAATAATCATGAATACCATGATAAAAATAAGCGATCCAAGGCACTCCGCTTATTCACGGCTTTTTAAAGACAAATAACGAAGCATACTTTCGGGCAGAGGAGGTTTCTCTATGACAACAGGTGAAGCAGTGCTTCACCCAAAAAAAATAATAAATAAATAAATAAAAGAACATGCATAGCACACACAACACATCTTTATTTAATATTGAATTATCATCACAACTACCATTTCCCTTGTGAAGCTAAAAAAAAAAGTGCCTCGATTCAAAAATGTGCCTTGTATCGTGAAAAACAGCGCCACCCCTAGACTTTTAAAAGGAATTTCAGTGAAGCAATGCTTACTAGACCATTGGAAAGCACTGCCTCGCTAATGTATTTCAATCATGCGTGTTATTGTGCGCGTTCTCGTCCTGATGATTGACATAATGTCTAACCATACAGAACAGGAGTTCATTTGTCCAGCAAGATATAATCATCCTACCCGCCAATTTTTCCTGTTGGTAGTAGAGACGTTAGTGTGTTACTGTATTGGAGAGAGAGAGAGAGAGAGCGATTTATTCAATTTATTCAATTTTTATGGTTGTGGCGTTGATTTGTAGCTATATATTGTAAATAGTAAAAAAATTGTATCGGTGTTGTAGCGTTATCTTTTTTGTCATTAAGCGATCTCAATATTTTAGCTAGCTAATTGCTAACGTGATTTAGCTAGCTGACGTTAGCCAAAACTAGCTCACTTTTTGAAAAGGTAGCTTTTTCAATTTAATTTGGCTCCAGTTGGAAGAAAATGGAATCTGCGAATGCGAATGTAACGTCAAACATCCTGGATCGGATTCTGCGGGATTCTTTTCAGTCGTTAAATTACGAAGAAAAACTGCGAGTGAAGGCCGAGGGAAGACCGAAACCTCCTATCAATTTGGTCCAGCGAGTGGGCTCGGTGAGTCGGAGTTTTAAAGTACCACGGTATGACAAGGTGGAGTGGCTAACTGGTAGCTTGCTAACGAACCGCCTGTATTGCTGGCCATGTGTCTTGTTCAAGTGCGCTGCTGCAGGAGATTTCAAAGTTTGCGAGAGATGGCTTTGAGGATTTACGTAATTTCGACAGGTCTGTTAAGATTCATGCGAAATCGAAGGAGCATGTCAGTGCAACCGTGCAGTTGAGTCTTTTGGGAAATGTGAGAATCGAGCATTTAATTGATGAAGGTGCACGTACCCAATTAGCAAAGCACAATGAAATGGTGCGGAAAAATCGTGACATTGGTTGATGCGATTGCATTCTTGGGTCGTCAGGAGCTGGCATTTAGGGGGCATGACGAGAGTGAAAATTCTGATAACAGAGGAAACTACAGGGAGTTGACTGAAATGCTTTCTCGCTATGATGACGTTCTGGCTGCACACTTGAAATCGTCCACTGTGTTCTCTGGCATGTCTAAGACTATTCAAAATGATCTGATCGAAGCTATTGCAGCTACGATGCAGGAGGAGATCAAGAGTGAAGTAACCGCTGCTCCTTTGTTTGCGTGGCAAATAGATGAGACGACCGACATCTCTTGCAAAGCTCAGTTGTCCATAATTCTGCGTTATGTCGATGCTGCGGGAATAATTCAAGAGCGTTTCATTGGGTTCTTCGACGTGTCATCAGGCAGGGATGCAGAGTCGGTTTTTAAGTTTGTGGATTTAGAGATAGCTGGTTATGACTACAAGCAGAAACTCACAAGCAGTACAAATTCTATACTAGTTGATATTTAAATTTTAATTAAATAACATTTAAACTGCCTATGAAATGTCTTTGCCCAGTATTTGCACTTAAAATATGCAATTGCACTTGAGATACTCTGCATATTTACTCTTGAAAAACTGCTGAATAAATATGTTAAATGTATATTGTCTTTGTTTTCATTTTAATTTACCCAATTCAAATATTGTCTGTTTTTTTCATAGGTGTGGTGAAATGACAGTTAAAATGTCACCTTTACAGAAGTGTAAATCTACAGTAAATTGCTGACTACTGAGTTGCACTATTACAGTTGATATGTCAAAATACAGGTGATTACTGTAATTTATTTATTTATTTATTTCGGCATGTGCATGATCACATTGCATCACATTTCTGAAATATTCATTTCAAATACATTTCCTGCCGAAAAGGGATACGGGAAAAAAGCAGCCTGCTTATCAATGTCCCGCCCCACTTCCCTCACGATTTTAAATGTTCATATTATACATTTGATTAAAACTGATATTTTTAGTATCACAACAGCATAGCTAAGTTTTCTTTATAGCAAAATTGATCAAGAAGGAAAGAAAAAATAAAATTAAACTAAAATATTCTAAAGTGAAACAAACCGGATTTTTAAAGTCAGATTATTAAAGTCCAATTAAGTAGGTTTAAATGTGCCTGTCATACATTGGTCAAACAATTTGTTTCAATGTTCATATTATACATTTGATTAAAACAGATATTTTTAGTATCATAACATCATAGCTGAGTTTTCTTTATAGCGAAATTGATCAAGAAGGAAATTAAAAAAAATAAAATAAAATAAAATACACAAACCGGATTTTTATAGTCATATTGTTAAGGTCCAGTTAAGTAGGTTTAAATGTGCATGGCATACATTGGTCAAACACTTTGTTTCAATGTTCATATTATACATTTGATTAAAACAGATATTTTTAGTATCATAACATCATAGCTGAGTTTTCTTTATGGCGAAACTGATCAGGAAGGAAAGAAAAATAAAATCAAATAAACTACTCTAAAGTAAAACAAACCAGGTTGTTAAAATCAGATTATTAAGTGCCAAAATAGTAGGTTTAAATGTGCATGTCATACTTTGGTCAAAACAATTTGTTTCAGTTCCACGTCCAACATTCTCAAATTTTGTTCAGCTAATGTCCAAATTAAACGTGTCCGTTTCTACGTTTTTATGATGTTCTGTTGTCCCCTGTAAATTCCGTGCATTTAGCCTGAGTTGGTATGATTGCCAGATCTCGGAGTTCATTACCCCTCGCTATTTTCTGCACTGTCCTTCGGTGGCTTGGTTATTTCTGCCTGCATTATGGCTATTTTTCCCTTGATTTTGTTGATGTCCGATCTCAAATTTCTCAGTATGATCAGTAATTCCCTGTTTCCAGAGACGTCACACCCCATTTTTCTCTGTTGTCGGTACATCTCGTACTGGCCAAATCCTTGGCCGATTAGACCGACCATCATGAATCCAAGCAGGTACACATCTTCCACATCTTCTATATCTAGTACTGCCAGACACACTACACGCCATTTGTCCCACCCGTCCATGGTGTATCCTGCCAGAAAGGTCCCATCTGGACATGACGGCTCTCCAGTGCCCACACGCCTTGTCGAGAATATTTTGTCAATAGCGTTAAATGTCCAGTTTATAAGCTCCATCCTGAGAGTTTGTGCGACCAATGTCTGTTGTCTTTTGTTGCAGGGTCCAGGATCCTGTGTGAACCGCATGCTGTGGTTTGTTTTATTTTTATTTTTTTATTTTTTAAAAATGTTTTTTAAAGTAAAGTACATCATGACATTGTTTTTATTTCATGATAACCCCCTATTTTTCAGACTTGATAGTTTTCTACCATCTTGCATTTTATCTTACCCTTGAAAGTCTTTAAATTTGTAGACATTTTAATCTCATCATGTAAACTGTTCCAAAGTTTAACCCCCACAATGGATACTGAATGGCCTCTGAATGTTGACTTTATAGATTTTTGTTTATAAATCATATTTCCTCTTAGGTTATGTATGTCATCTCTCTTTAGAAACAGTTTCTGTATATTTATGGGTAAGAGGTTTTTGGAGGCTAAGAATAATATTTGTACAGTATTATATTCAATTATATCCTGCCACTTAAGAAACTTTGCCTTAATAAACAATTAATTAGTGTGGTCTCTATATGGGACACCATATACAACTCTTATTGCCCTTTTTTGGAGTTTGAACAGTGGTTCTGTGGTGTCTTTATATGTGTGTCCCCACACTTCGACACAGTAGTTTAGGTGAGGTGTTATGAGTGCCGAGTAAATTGTCTTTTGTGAATGTTGATTGAGTAGTTTCTGCATTTTCCACAAAATAGACACGCTTTTGGCCAATTTACATTGAACTAGCTTCACATGAGGTTTCCATGTCAGGAGGCTATCTACCGTAACCCCCAGAATCTTGTGTTCGTTCACTCGTTCAATGTTGATACCATTGACTTTTAAGTTTATATTTTCTTTCTGTCCTCTTTTCCCAAATAATATAAATTTAGTCTTTGAAAGGTTTAATGATAGTTTATTAATATTAAACCACGTGTGGAGCTTTGACATTTCATTATTAACTGATGTGACCATTTGTTTAAGATCAATTCCAGAACATAGGATGTTTGTGTCGTCCGCGAATAAAATTAATTTTAAAACGTCAGATACTTTGACTATGTCATTAATATATAATAAAAATAATTTTGGTCCTAGGACTGAACCCTGTGTGACCCCACAGGTGATGTCCAGGCATGATGATATGTTGTCCCCTATCTGAACAAATTGAACTCTGTTTGATAGGTAACTCTTTATCCATTGTAAAGCGATTCCTCTAACTCCATAACTATACAATTTTTCCATCAATATGTTGTGGTTTATCGTGTCAAAAGCTTTTTTCAAGTCTATGAATATGCCTATGGTGAATAGATTCCGGTCTAATGCGTCTTTAATAAATTCTATGGATTCTGTTAGGGCCAGTGCTGTTGAATGTTTTTTCCTGAACCCGTATTGGTTGTCACATAACAGTTTGTGTTTAACAATGAATTTATCTAATCTTACATTAAAGAGCTTTTCAATAATTTTCGAGCACTGTGGTAAAATTGAAACCGGACGATAATTTGAAAACTCTTGTTTGTCTCCATTTTTATATAAAGGAAGAACTTTTGCTATCTTCATTTTGTCTGGAAACACGCCATTACAGAACGATAGGTTACATATGTGTGTTAGTGGAGGTATGATCGCCTTTGATATCCTTTTTAACAATGTCATGTCTATCTGATCTGCGTCAGTGGATGTCTTAGCTGTGCAGTCTCTCAGTATCTCTTTCATTTCTTTTTGTGTAACAGGATATAAAAATAATGACTCTTGTTTTGTCTCACTGCCCCTATCAAAGTGATCCCACTGTAGGAGTGTGGAAGGAATGGCCTTGGCTAGCTCTGGACCGACACTAACGAAGTATTTGTTGAAATTGTCTAATGTCGACTTTTTTTCTTCTTCCCTCTTGTTGTTTATATTGAAATGATCCGAGAATGTCCTCTTGACCTTACGCCCAGAGACGGAATTTATTATTTTCCATAGGTTTCTGGTGTAATTTATATTTTCTGATAGTAACTTATCATAGTAATTCTACAGCAGCATATCACAGTAATTCCATGGTCAGGTTGACTGAAATTGCAGCACACAGTTATCATTTCATAAAGATTTACTGATAATACGATACGGCAATTACTGTGAAAGTAATGCAATTAGTAGCCAGAAATGTACTGTAAATTTAAAGTGAACTATTTTACAGTGTGTATTTTACAGTGGTGGGGGGGTTGGGGGGGGGGGTTGGGGGGTGGGTGTGTTTGGGGTTTGCTTCACCAAAAAGTTTGGTCAGCAGCCGCCACTGCTTTCGGGTAAACTTAGTTCGCTAACGCCGTTAACAACGTCAGCTAAGTGACTGACAGGAACGGAGTTTGGTTGCCTAGCAACAGCAAAAAAGACGTCTCCAACTGCTTTTTCAGAGTAGGCTTTCGTAAAATCAAGACAGGCAGTGCTCCTCGCGTTTTGAAGCCTACAAAGCGCGTCCGGTGTGATTGCGGCCTAAGGTTCTTCCTTATAGATTCCCCGTCGTACCCACTGATGCTGGGTCACTCATGGCTAGGGTTACATGACCCTCATGTCAGTTGGGGTAGAAATAGGGACCCTATTCGTCAATGGGGCCCTCAGTGCCAATCGCATTGTTGTTCTGCGGGCCACGCCCTTGACCTCTCCGAACTCGGCTCAGTGCTTCTGAGGAGGCGGAGTCACTATGACCCAGATACCCCCTCCGCCCTGGGAGTCGAGAAGAGTGTCTGTCCTGGGACCCCTATGCGGAGGGGGGTTCCATGGACAGACACTCTTCCGGTGCCCCGGAGGTGGTCGGAGTGCTCGAGTTTGCTCTACCCGCAGGTGTTCCAGTGGAGTACTCAGACCGTGCCGAGGTTCAGTAAACAACGCGCCACCAGATTGCCACCCCATAGACCATATGACTGCGCTATTGAGCTGTACCCAGGTACTGTGCCTCCCAGGCGTTCACTGTACTCATTATCTGTCCCTGAGAGTGCTGCTATGAAGCAGTATATCGATGAATCTTTGGCAAATGGTTTTATCGTGACCTCCACATCTCCAGCTGGCGCAGGTTTTTTCTTTGTCAAGAAAAAAGACGGGGGGCTGAGACCTTGTATAAACTATCGGGGTCTCAATGACATCACCATAAAAAATAGGTACCCTCTTCCACTCATGAACTCCGCATTTGAGCGCTTACAGGGGGCATCTGTCTTTTACAAACTCGACCTTCGCGACGCCTACAATCTGGTGCACATGCGTAAGGGTGATGAGTGGAAAACAGCATTTAACACGTACCATGGGCACTATGAGTAGCGGGTGATGCCATTTGGTCTCACTAGCGCCCCCTCTGTCTTCCAGGCGCTAGTGAACGATGTTTTGAGAGAAATGCTGGAGAAATTTGTTTTTGTCTATTTAGACGACATGTAAATTTTTTCTCTAGATCTCTCATCGCACGTCGTTCACGTTAGGCAGGTTCTTAAGGCGCTGCTTAAGGCCCAACTATTTGTTAAGGCAGAGAAATGTGCCTTTCACACCAACTCCGTCTCCTTTCTAGGATTTATTGTGGCAGACGGCAAAGTGCTAATGGACCCAGAAAAATTTTTGCCGGTTAAGAAATGGCCTACGCCCAATTCCGTGAAGCAGGTACAAGTGAAGCAGGTGCTTCTTGGGGTTCGCCAATTTGCTGAGTTGTTGGCGGTCAAATTGGCATTGGAGGAGTGGCGCCATTGGCTGGAGGAAGCAGAGCATCCCTTTGGTCTGGACGGACTATAAAAATTTGGAGTATATCCAACAGGCTAAGACACGCAACTCGCAACAAGCTCGTTGGTCCCTATTTTTCACCAGGTTTAATTTCATTCTGACCTATCGTGCGGGGTCTAAGAATGTTAAACCTGATGCGTTGTCACGCATTTTCGACCGGTCCGACAAGGAGTCATGCCCCGAGTCTGTGGTTTCCAGCTCTCAAATTGTGGCTCCAGTTAAGTGGACTATTGAGACGGCTGTGCAGAAGGCTATACGTTCCGAGCCCAGCCCAGGTGGGAGTCCGCCCCATCGCCTATTTGTACCTTCTCGGTTGCGGTCGCGGGTTCTCCAGTGGGGTCACCCCTCTCAATTGGTGGCTCATCCGGGCGTTCTCTGGACGAAAGTTCTTATTTCGCGCCGGTTTTGGTGGCCTAAACTCGAGTACAATGTGCGGGAATTTCTTGCCGCGAGTTCTGCCCATTCCCAGTTGCCCCTGGAGTCACATCGCCCTCGATTTCGTAACCGGTCTGCCGCCGTCCCTTGGGAACACCGTTATCTTGGTGGTTGTTGATCGGTTCTCGAGGGCGGCTCACTTCGTCGCCCTGCCCAAACTGCCGTCCGCACCAGAGACTGCTCAGTTAATGGTAGACCACGTCTTATGATGGTCTCCCCTGGATGTGGCATCAGATCGCGGTCCTTAGTTCGCCGCTAAGTTCTTTTGCGCTCCTTTTGTTCATCCCGATAGCAACGGACAGACTGAACGCACCAACCAGAGCATGGACAGCACCTTTCGGTGTCTGGCTGCGTCCAATCCCACATCCTGGAGTTAGCTTGCTTTAAATAGACTATGTTAGATCAAACGGTTGCAATACTCTGCTTAGCGTTTAAGTTAACTTAACTTTGATTGCAAGTTTGCGTGTGATATTAATCTCTTGATAGCAGCCGCACTGTATTTTATTTTGAATTGATTGCATTAATTCCTCGCCAGGTTCAAACATGTAGGATTTAGACCACACCCCTTTCAAGACTGAGATTATTAGCTTACTTTGAGATGTATATTAATATACCTATTCACATTTTCTTGAAAATATATTTTGTGGGTGTGTAGTGGATACATCCCTCTGTGATATGTTGTGGTTATTTGAAGTTTTTAGAATCCCTTGACCATCACTTTAACAAGGTAGTGTTTCCAATGCAGCGGTTCCCAAACTCAGTCCTGAGGGACCACTGAGTATGCTGGCTTTCATTCCAACCACAATTGCAATCCCAGAATTTAAATTAGCTAAGTCTTTTGATATCCATTTACACCCAGTCATGAAAGCATCACCTGTTTACCTGTGGAATAGCAAACAGGTGTTTTTTTTTGAGCTTCCCAGTCTTTTTTTTGCCCCTTTCCCAACTTTTTTGGAACATGTTGCAGGCATCAAGTTCAGAATTAGCATATATTTACAAAAATCAATAATGTTGATAAGATAAAACATTAAATATATTTTCTTTGTACAGTTTTTTGATGTTGATGGTCACAGACTTCAGGAAGTAACAGCATGTAAAGGATATGCGACCAAATATGAAATATGATACTTTAAAAATACGTTAAAGCAAAGGGTATGAATACTTATGTAAATGAGAAATTTTAGTTTTTTATTTTTAATAAATTTGCTAAAATCTCAAAAAAACTTTTTTCACATTGTCATTATGGGGTGTTGTGTGTAGATGTTTGATGCAAAAAATGAACTCAATCTATTGTAGTATAAGTCTGTAACGTAATAAAACGTGGAGAAGGTGAAAGGGTGGGGAGACTTTCCGGCTTGACTGTAACTATATGGAAATTACATAAAATTAGCAAAGTTGGCCATAACCGTTGAAAAACTGCTGACAATAGAATCATCGATGTATGACATCACACGTGGAGGAAGTGTAAATATTTGCCTCTAGTACTTACTGTACTGTGTAAAATATCAGATCAAAAACATCTACGACGTAAAAAAAAAAGCCAAGTTACTCACGCATAGCCTACATAACGCTGTCCATAAGTTCTTAATTCCAACTTGCAAAAACTAGGCCTGCCTTTAAAAGTCTTGATATCAAAATGTGGCCAAGTTACAACTAACAATATTGCCTATCGTAGCTCACACTAAATAAACTAGCTCTATTCCAAAGCAATGCTATCCAAACTTTCCTAAATTATTTAATGCAACTTGGCCCTGTGTTTCAATCTTTGCATGTGAAGAGATTGCGCCTCATGGAACAACATATGATTTCAATTAATGTTTTTAACAGTTGATGAATAATTACACTCCAGAAAGGATATGGTTGTACTTTGTTGGCAAGTTTACTTTAGAAAATGTACAGGTTTTAAAATGTTAACTGCTGCTACAGCATTCTTTACAATTCACAAACAGACATTTATATGAAGAAACATCATGTACAATAGAGAAAGGGGTGATTAATAAATACATGCAGATAAAAATGATGATGATATTTGCAAACAGAATTTTGTGAACACAAGGATATCTATGCTCTGTAGGACCACACAGGTTTTGATAGAAATCCAAATAAATAAATATAAATAAATAAATAAATAAATAAATAAATAAATAAATAAATAAATAAATAAATAAATAAATAAATAAATAAATAAATAAATAAATAAATAAATAAATAAATAAATAAATAAATAAATAAATAAATAAATAAATAAATAAATAAATAAATAAATACATACATACATACATACATACATACATACATACATACATACATACATACATACATACATACATACATACATACATACATACATACATAATAATAATAATAATAATAATAATAATACATTTGATTCATTCTGTGCTTTTCATAGACCCAAAGCAGTGGATGCAGACAATTGTTCAAACATGCCCTATAGTGTAGTAATTTTTCTGTTTAATTTCTAAGTGTAACACATCTGAATCAGAGTATTTCCACTATAAATTATTTTCATTTTGCAGTTTGATGTGGCACATAGTTTCATTGACCACATTCTCTTGAGATGGTAAGATGAAGAAACACAGGGCCAAGTTGCATTAAATAATTTAGGAAAGTTTGGATAGCATTGCTTTGGAATAGAGCTAGTTTATTTAGTGTGAGCTACGATAGGCAATATTGTTAGTTGTAACTTGGCCACATTTTGATATCAAGACTTTTAAAGGCAGGCCTAGTTTTTCAAAGTTGGAATTAAGAACTTATGGACAGCGCTATGTAGGCTATGCGTGAGTAACTAGCCTTTTTTTACGTCGTAGAAGTTTTTGATCTGATATCACTTATTTTTTATAGCTAACTAATGATGAATAATGCATGAAGATAAACACGGAGAGAGACATGCATTCCAAAGAAAGAGTTTGTAGATGAGCAGTATTTAATGTGTAATGAAATACAATGAACAGCACCACCTGAGCTACGGATCATGAAGAAGCATGTAAATTAATGAACCAAGTCTACATGGAGACATACATACACAATGGGCTAGACGCAAACACATTCTAGCTGAAAGACATACAGTCTAAATAGCTAGTACAGCCTAAATAGTTTGCAACAGTAAAATATGGAAATACAGTTTTAAAATAGGGCTATTAGTATTCTATGAAATACATTTAATGTTAGGCTATTCAACACTGGATTGCCGGATGCGTAACTCCAACCTTCCATTTGTGGGCTACGAGCTAGTGAGTTCATAAGAACAGCAGTTAGGCTATTCAACACTGGATTGGCGGATGCGTAACTCCAACCTTCCATGTGTGGGCTACAAGCTAGCGAGCTAGTGAGTTTCTGCACAGCAGAGTTTTTTTTCCGGTAGTGTAGAACGTTACCTGCGGGAAATGTTTTGGTACCGGACAGCTAGGTTTAGTTTTGTTTTCTGTAGTGCAATGAATGTAGGCGATAATGCATGTTGATTCGCTTCGTAGTAGCCTAGCTTGTTTCTGCTTCCTGACGAGAAGCAGGAAGTAACGTTGGCGAACAAGCTTAATTGGACAACGCATATTTCCCAAGAATCTTAGCCAGAAAGTAAACAGTAGATACGACTAAGAAAGTACATACCAGAGATTATTCTTCTTCTTCTTATTATTATTTATTTATTTATTTATTATTTATTATTATTATTATTATTATAATAATTAAAAGTGTTTGTAGTAAGCTACATTATCAGCAGAGTAGCGTAGACTAGAGCCACATTCGGAGGCTATCTATTTATTTATAAGTGACTAACCATGAATCAGATATGTTTGGGGAATTGGCGGTTTATAAATCCGATCGCTTAAAGGCTTGCAGCTTAAAAGAGGCTATCCTCAATTCTTAATGTAGGCTATTATCGTAAATTCTTAATTTTCCTAGTAGTTAATTTTATGGTGACCTTGTGTTATGTGTGAAAAGGATAAAGTGAACAGAGCTGAAGTGAAGAAATTAATGAATAAAGAAATGTTGTCCGAGGCAAGGGGTTTCCACAGTCAGTCAGTCATGACCGCAAGAGCAGAGCGTAACACCCTCCCCAAACCAGACAAAAGCGAGCGTCCGGTTTGGGGAGGGTGTGATATAATACAAGTGAAACATTGAACAGTTAATATTGTAAACCTCTTTTGCCTTTGCAATAAAAATACATTAATGTGTCAATGTGAAAATAATAACAGTCTAAGAAATGAACAGTACTTAACAGTTGCACATTGTTTTTGTGGAAAATACACATGTGCCCTACTATCCACTGTGTGAGAGACTGCAGTTTTAACCACTAAGCCACAGTACCTTCTTGGAAATCATGAAGCCATTACCTACATTAACATTAAAAAACATTAGTATGAACCGTTTTTATTGGACGATAAGCTTGATGAGCAGGTATCCGGACCATACCCTCAAATAATAATTCTCCCCATTGGATAACATTGCGACGGAGGCAGGCAGTGAGGCAGGCAGTTTGGCAGGAAAATGGGAAGAAGAAGAATAAGAATAAGAAGAAGCGGAAGAGGAAGGAGAAAAACGGCAAAATAACCCAAGTCTGGGGCTTTATTGTGTGGATGTGTGAAGTTGTATCTGAATGCTGTGTGGTTACATGAGGTCAGAACATACAGAAGTTAATGTTTTTAAGGGCTGAGAGTCTATGGTCATTGTGGTTACTTCTGTAGGAAACCCTGAAAAGTGCCAAACTCTCGGTGCTGTATAGGTATGGGGCATGCCCCACCAAGTCGTAACTTGGCGGATGGCATACCTGCCATCCCAATTGGTCTATAAATGTAAATTGTAAATGCCTATCATTTTAAATTTGCTATATTTGCAATGTCGAGGAACCCTTTCTACTTTCATATGTGAAATTTAATGTATATCGGTGGTAGATTTGTCCCGGTATACACTTATGCAGAGCTTGGCTGGGACTGGGTGTCTAACTTGGGGGGGGGGCTGGTTAGCGCCTATCAGTATACAGACACTCAAAAATCATAATGGCAGACACTCACAAATCTGACAGTTCTTTGGATAAAGAGAAATCTGAATATTTTATTTTTAAGTCACCAACATGTTTCGACAGTATGCCTTCAGGGTGCAGCGTAGTTTTTTTTTTCTTCTAGATTTCTGTTTGTTAAGTTCGCATGTTGCATTGGGAAGCAGCTGAAGAACGTTGATAGTACCATGTATGACGTCAGCTTTCTTTTATGAAATACAAATAATGTTGGAGGCGGGGCGAAAGCAGTACTGGAAACACTTCTTAACTCTATAGGCTTTGGCCCCCTAGTGGTGGGACGCATGCGCCCCAATTTTTTATAGTGTTCATATTTCTCTTAAATTCTAAATTATAACGTTAATAAAACACGGAACTTTCGACGCAAAATTGTTAAAAACAGTCACAGCCTGCGAACACATTCGTTTATATGCTTATCAGCTCTCAGGTTACACTACAGAGCCATAAAGCAGCAGGGTGCTAATAGCCCAACCCACTTTTTTTATTTGTTTACAGCCTTCACCTCGTCGCAGTCACAGGCAATAAAATGCGTATCACAAAAGCTCTTGGTACCATTTCAACACGCTAAAAAATCAAGATCCGATTCAGGAACAATTGTATATTATTGAAAAGTTGTATAAATAAACATTAGGTGTTTTTTTCCCGTGCTCACTTCAGTATGCATACAACCGATATACTTCCGGTTTTGTATAAATACATTTTATTTTCTACAAATTCTCTTGATAAACATGTTTAAGCAACCAAATACGATACCTGGTTATGCAGTTATAACCCTTTTCTGAAGAATCCTCAACGTTTTTTTCGTAACCCATTTATCCATTATCCAGGAAAGTCTCAATTTCCACAGTGCGTACCCTTCGCTTTTGCGTTTGTACTACGTTACTACCGTTGCGTAAAAGCATTACTAGACTGCTACAGGAATGATCTAACGTAAAACACGTAGATTATCTTCTACGGGGGTTCCTGCCCTTTCAAACGAAGTAAAATATGTCATATTCAAGCGACTGTGAACGGCGCTGTATCCACGCGTAACGACAGCCCATAGGGCAATCGGCTGTGCACTCCTGACTGTCGACAGCATCAGATGACGCCTGTGGCCATTTTGACTGAGTTTATCCTGGAAGGGATGGGCTGGATTGCTGTTACAATTACGTTTATAGTCTATCCAGATGTATTTAGCAATGTGTAGCTTTTTTGTGAGCTGCAAAAACGTCACAGACCAGTCTTTCGCTGTACGCAGACACGGGCAGCTGTATGATGCAATTGCGCTGGTGATGTCTTTGCTGCTTCAAAGTTTACGATTATTTTATACATTTATACGCGAACGTGGCAATCAACGGTGGAAAGAAGAGCGCTTATTTCACGGTTGCTCAGGTTTTGGAGGTGAAGAAGTGTCCCAGAGGCGAAGAAGTCTGTGTTCTGGCAGAGCAATGACTCTGGCATGGACCCGTGCCTGGACATGTAAGTGTTTTTAAAAATATATAATACAAATTATTATTATTATTATTATTATTATTGTTATTATCATCATCATAATCATCAACAGTATGGAGCGCTATTATCTAGAGTATTTTTAGTTTGGTGATAAATGGATTCTCGCAGGAGTTCGCTAGTTAGCTTCTACTATGGTGTCACAGGCTGGTAAGGAGCGCCTGTTGTTTGTTTGTTTTCTAGCGTTCATTCGCAGTTTCTTTGTGCAGCAACCAACACAAGGGCTAGTTGTTGAATTTACGCATGAAACAACATCCATTCTCAGTACTTTATTTCACGGTTCAGTCAAGACATTACAGTATTATAATAATGTAATTTCATTCGTGCAAGCTGACAAACTAATTCATAAATCCTAGTTAGCTACGATTGCTAATTATGTTGGAGCTAATATCAGACGTACTGGGGATGTAAGATTTTTTAATGTATATATATATATATGTGATGCGGTATGTCAAAACCAGGCGGAATTGGGCAAGAGGTCAATTTTGAGTTATTGGTATATTAGTAAAACATAGACCTTGCACTTTACAACTCCGCTTTCTTTTTTCAAATCGGATATTCCAAAGCGAAGTTATTAAGATTTTAAATTGGACCGTCTGAAACATCGAAACTGAGAAATAGCCCTTTAAAGTTTGAGTTTAAACAAAACAAGTTGGTTAACAATGTTAGCGTACCGAACCCTGTTATCGGGCGGAAACCAGACATTTTTGTGATCAACATACGATACTGATATTATTCTGGCACATACCATTGAACATATTATATTTATTAGGTTCACAAAATGATAAGCTAACTTTTAAGCCAATAACCATGTAGATGTGACCGGTAGTTTTTTTGTTTTAACGTCTTTTAGATTAGGAAGTACTGTCAAAAAAGGGGCGCCCTTTATCGGGCGGCTCTTGTAGGCTAGTGCATAACAAGCTCACGATTATTGTTGTTTTAATAATCAATTAATAGTTTATTTCATCAAGAAAGATACCGTTTGAATAACCAATATGTTGGCAAAATAGCTGGCTAACTGGATAGTTTACCTGACAGTCCGAAAGATGTCGATATTGGGTTTATTTCTTCACAAAACGATAAACTAAGTTTTAAGCCAATATTAAACATGTAGACGTGACTGGTAGTTTTTTGTTTTAACGTCTTTTAGATGAGACAGTAATGTCAAAAAAGGGGAGACAACTATCGTTTATTGGCTTAAAAGAGATAGGCTCAATCGCATTGGATTTATTTATTTACAAAAACGATGTTAACTTTTAAGCCAATAACGTGTTTTTTTTTTCCGTTTTAACGTCTTTAAGATGAGACGAGACTGCCAAAGAAAGGGCGCCCATTATCGGGCGGCTGTTGTAATCCATAAACAAGCTCACGATTATTGTTGTTTTAATAATCAATTAATAGTTTATTTAATCAAGAAAGATACCGTTTGAATAACCAATATGTTGGCAAAATATCATCATGCGATTTTACGTTAGCAAGTGAGCTAGAAGTTACGCTAAATTTGGCGTCATTTCCAAGCAAAATCTCGAACAAGGCATCATTTTGTGAAATGACATGCCTCTCTGAAAGTGCTTAAAAAAATACTTTGTCGATGAAATTTCAGTTTGAAACTTTTACAGAACATTTTTAATATTTGTAGCATCATAAATGTTCAAAAATCTCAAAAACGCTAAAATTCACCCCCAAGGCATTTTGCAGCTTTTCCTCCGTTCGTAGCTCTGCCCAATTCCACCTGCTTTTGACATACCGCGTCACATATATATATAATATATATATGTGTGTGTGTGTGTGTGTGTGTGTGTGTTTGTGTGTGTGTGTGTATATACACTACTCACAAAAAGTTAGGGATATTTGGCTTTCGGGTGAAATTTATGGAAAATGTAAGTTCACGCTACAGTGATATTATACGTATCATGAAAGTAGGGCATTTAAGTAGAAGCATGCAATGGTGATTTCCTCATCTCAAACAATTTATTGAAACAAAAGCCAACAACAGTGGTGGGTATACCACAACAAAAATGCCAATGTCTCAATAACTTGTCATGTGCCCTTGAGCATCAATTACAGCTTGACAACGACGTCTCATGCTGTTCACAAGTCGACTTATTGTCTGCTGAGGCATGGCATCCCACTCTTCTTGAAGGGCGGCCCTCAGGTCATTGAGGTTCTGGGGTACAGAGTTACGAGCCTCTACACGGTGAGTCAGCTGATCCCATAGGTTTTCTATGGGATTCAGGTCTGGAGAAAGTGCAGGCCACTCCATTTGAGGTACCCCAGTCTCCAGCAGCCTTTCCCTAATGATGCGACCTCGATGAGCTGGAGCATTGTCGTCCATGAAGATGAAATTAGGCCTGTGTTGTTCATGCAGGGGCACAATGACTAGATTAATGATGTTATTCAGGTAGTATGGGCTTGTCACTGTACCATTCACAAAGTGTAGGGCAGTTCTGTATTGACTAGACACACCTGCCCACACTGTAACACCGCCACCACCAAAGGGTCGTCTGGTGACAACAGTGGCTGATGCATAGCGCTCTCCTTGACGTCTCCAACATCGTTGGCGGCCATCATTTCTGCTCAACGTGAATCGACTTTCATCAGAGAACAGCACTGAGGCCCACTGGTCCCTCGTCCAGCGTAAATGCTCCCTGGCCCATGCAAGACGATGACGCCTGTGCCTGGTGGTGTGGTCAGGTACCCTTGCAGGTCGTCTAGCACGCAGACCACGCTGATGTAAACGGTTTCGAATGGTCTGACGTGACACTTGGGTGCCTCTCACCTCCCTTAAATGTGCCTGAAGTTGAGTGGCATTCATCATCCGGTTCCGCAGGGCACTGTTCACAATGAAGCGGTCATCAGTGTGGGATGTGGCCAAAGGACGTCCACTTCTATGCCTTTCTGTGACTATTCCAGTCTCTCTGTATCTCTGTTGCAACCTGCTGATGACACTCTGTGACACTCTAAGCTCAGTGGCCACTTCCCTCTGAGAACATCCTGTTTGAAGCCTCGCAATGGCGAGGTACTGTTAATCAATTGTTAGGTGTCGTCTTGGTCTCATGATGTCAAAATGTGAACAGCATGATGAAGAGGACTGTTTAAATACCAATTCTAATTGAACCAGGAAATGTATTGGTCGATTCATGGATCAAACACCAGTTGTGAATTTTGCCGTTCAGCTCCTTGTTAGAGAACAGCAAGTTGTGCAAAAAGTACTGAAACATTGAATAGTTGGACATGTGCATTCAAAAGTTTAGAGAAGGTCAAATTAATTTCACCTGTAAGGGTTATAGTGCATTTTAGGTTCATCCTGAAATTTCACCCGAAAGCCGAATATCCCTAACTTTTTGTGAGTAGTGTATATATATATATATCACTGATTCTTGAGAGTTGGGACAAAACATGTCCTACAAAGAAAAGTCTAATTTATATTAAAAATCAAGAAATTCATCATGATTTACATACTTACAAAGTTAAATCTAAAGGAACTGTGTATACCTATGTTATTTTTTAGCACATATTTTTATCTTTTTTGGGGAAATTTGTTTAAATGTATGGTCTGTGGTTAGAAGGTCCATGTTATTGTACTTGTCCTCAGCAAGAGGTCACAATATTGACCAGCCCCAAAAAACTTTAAAAAACTCTACAATTGTGAATACATATATATCAAATAAAAAAGAAGGGTTATAAATATATAAAACAATGCATGAAGTGAACGTCAAACAATATTTTCCGTAAAAATCTGCCTATCAAAGTTGTGTCCTCAGTTTCTGTCAACTCCGTCAGATTTTTTCATAAACCTCATTAAATCAGGAAATAGCATGGTCAGCTATATCCCTGAGGACCCCTTTTCATCTCCCTGCCTGTGCTGAATGCAACACTACCACACATGCTCTGGTAAGTTTTACATTTTTTGATATTTTAGACAAACAATGTCAATATTCCTATGGTCACAGCTGGACTATGTCAACACCATCTCTCCGTTATGATAGGTTTTTTTAAACCATAGTGGATTGAATTTAAGCATTTTAGTGAGGTTATTGAGACAGCTAGCAACTGAGGAAAAACTAGCTAGCTGCAGTGTACAATACATGTTTTGGAGGGAGAATACATGCCCTTACATCAACTCCGTCAGACGTCAACTCCGTCAGGTTCTACGTCTGATGGAGTTGACGTGTAAGCTGACAGAGTTGACAAATCCACCTATAACCTCTTAATGTGCTAATATAATATTATTTATGAACATAGTAAAGGATTAAAATGTTATTTCAGGGTTTTATTTACACATAAATGTACATATATAGCATGCATTACATTATTTAACCATACTGTATAACCTACACTTCTGACTTGTAGAGCATGGGCAGGCTGTGGTCTGCTTATTATTGTGTAACTTTCCCAGCACTTATATATTAAATAAAAAAGCCAGTGTGTAGATTTTCGCAACATCTGGTTGTGAAACTGAATATTGTTGAATATCGCCCAGTTGAAGACATCATAGTGAAACTAATGGGAAATGCATCACCAGTCCAATCAAGAACACGAGAGATCTACAGCATAGCCCCTGATGTGATGGACTTCATAGAGCGTGAGCATGTCCGACGCCTGTTGCTCAAGGCACAAGTGCAGGTTAGACAAAAATAAAATCTTAAGTAAGCTAATTGAACCTGTTTCTAGGCTACAGATTTTGTGTTGCAAGCCTTTTGAGCAGTATTGTTGTTAAGGAATGTCAATTTAAGATCACACAGTATGAAGTAGGCAGTGCAGGGCAATCACACCCACACACCCACTCTCTCTCTCTCTCTCTCTCTCTCTCTCTCTCACACCCCCCATACACACCCAACCACACACACACACACACACACAGCCGCTCTCTCTCTCTCGCTATCTTTCTCACACACACACACACACACACACACACACACACACACACACACACACACACACACACACACACACACACACACACACACACACACACACACACACACACACACACACACACACACACACACACACATACATGCCACTTTAAAAAAGAAAATCATGATGAAGACCAAGCAAATGAACAACTGACACAGTATTGAATTGTCATCTCTCTGACACTTTTGATTTATCTTTCCAGTTAGTCACGGGACCCACACCAGAAAGGCACCAGAGGACCCACACAGGCTAAGAGGTGGAGACAGAGGACCTGAAGGAGAGGAAAAGTAGAGGAGGAAGTGGGGGGGGGAACACAGGAGGAGAGGAAGAGGAGAAGAGGTGGATGAGAAAGAGGAGAGCAGGAAGTGGTGTAGGAGAGGTAGATGAAGACAGGGAGAGGAGGGCAAGGAGAGGAGGAGAAGGGCCCCTGCTCTCCATTATTGTTTTTTTGATAGTTGGAAACGGTGTAATTTATAATAGTTGGAAATGGTGTATGTACAGTATGTTTATTATAATTGAATTTACAGTATGTTCAATATAAGACGAGGAGTAGTTAGTTCTTCATCTATTGTCACCTCCATCTGTTTAAAAACACATTTGTTCGTTAATCAGCAATGCACACACATTTTTTGTCAACACCGTCAGTTTTTCGTCAACACCGTCAGTTCTTCGTCAACACCGTCAGAAATGTATGTATGTTTTTGTTAATTTTTGGAAAAAAAAAATTTCTTTCTTCAGTTTATGTTGTTTATGTAATAAAGGACCATCTGATCTACATCCTCTTATGTCTTATTTATTTAAGGAAATTGTTTTTATAATATTAAAATTAAAAACAAAGTTTGAAAATGCAGATAATTAGAAATCTGGGTTTTCAGAATAGTGTGAAATCACAACTTAAGTTTACATATTGTATTTTATTACATATCAGAGTAACTAAACACTATTACAACATACTTCAGAACTTTAGATTCTTGTTGGACTGGAAGAATTAAAATTGTATACTTTTTAGTGTGTCTGACGGAGTTGACACAAATCAAGTTCTAAAGGGAAACATGTTTTTTTGTTAAAAATTTGTTTTTATTTAGAACCTGTTCCTTTACATGGTTAAATAGCTAAGACCTTTCTCTACAGAAATATATAACTCTAATGAATATAGTGTGCATTTTTTTTTTTGTCCCAACTCTCGAGAACTAGTGATATATATATATATATATATATATATATATATATATATATATATTTTTATAAAATAAATTTTTTTTTCCACTTAATTGTAATACTTGCCATATGTCTTTTTGAGATAATTTGTGTTCTCATTTTTTAGTGATTCTACTTAGTAATGTACTTGAATCTGTCTTTTTCAGGGAGGACAGTGAAGACACCCCTCCCCCACCTGACACCTCTGTCGTAGGAGGTGGTAACAGACAGGTTTGCCAAATAGTGATGTATAATTCATTACTTTTGCTGTAAAAAGTCAAGTTGAAGGCTTGTTATAGATAAACCTGTTATTCTGTTGGCTTATGGGGCTCTGGTAAATCTAACTTTGAAGTACAGTGCCATTTTAAATGTAAAGCAGATTGGTTGGATAACATTAGGGTAAGTAATCCTTTTCGGAGAGGTATTTGGGCACTTTTGGGCACGCTTTGTAAGAGAATACCCTCATACACATAAACACAAAACATGTGTAGGTTAATTTTCTTCACATTCTGTATTACAAAAAATGTTTTAAAAGAAAAATAAAGTTTTCTGATGATTGACATGCCTAGACAGAAAGATATGCACATGTTTTATATTTGGCGACGTTTGGAAACGTTTTGGGACACCCGGGCCCCGTTTTGGTAAAAATACCAATGCATAAGGAAAGCCTGTAGATATCTTTACCAAATTGTATACCCAAGTGGACAACATATTACTGCACTAGTATAAACAATTCTGGCTTGCTTCAGTACTTTGAAGTTGAGATATTTAGTGATAAACTATAAAAACACAAGGCGTTTTGTACTTTTATTTGTATTCTTATGTGTATTTTGTATAAACTGTATGTGACCACTTTGACATACATTTATTCTGTTCCACATTTCTGAATGGTACAAGCCTCTTCTTTCATTGAAACTTTCAACCATGGATGTGCAGTGAATAGTTTTTGAGATATTGGCACTTAATTGACACTAGTAAAAACTAGGCGAAAATTGGGCCAAATGGGCCAAAGTAAATAGGGTTAAACACCGATATCCAACATTTATATAACATTAATATAGTTTATGACTACGTAATTTTATACCAGTCATTTTTCTTTCACATTTTTTGAATTTCCAGCATTTTTAATTATCTGGTGCTTACACTTTAAAGGCTGTAGATACAGCATTTTACCCCCTCTAGTGTCTCTTAAGGAGATTGCATTTCATAACAACTGCTGCTGTTCGAAGCACACGCCTGTCAACTGGTTGCCAGATTGGCTCGTTTCATCTGCATTTTGTGTATATAACGTTACTTCATCTGAGTGTGAATAGTGGAGTCAGAGACAGAATCAGGCTCAATCATGTCAAGTGACTAATCTTTTGTGGTTAGACAAGTAGTGAATTCATAAACACATTTAGCAATATGAAGTAATGCATTTATCTCCATAGATTTAGGTTACTCTATGCGGTGGTGTTTCAAGATTCATGTAACCCCAGTGAGAAAAACCGGAATCTAGACGTTTACGCCGTGTTCACAACTCAATGCATCATCGGATTGACGAACACCAGAAGTCATTCATTCCAATGAAGGATGATTAACAGAGTGTTACGGATCTGCGCCCCCTTGTGGCTGTCTGTTCTACTGGCTAATGGATGACGGATCCTTTGGATTTTTCCAAAGTTTGCATTACTAATGGACCGTGGGAATAGCTGGAAGTACAAAAAAAAATTTTTGTCCCACCGCTTGCTTCTTTGATAGACTTGTAAACAATCTTATTTTCCAGCAAACTAATAAAATTGTTTACAGACAATATTAAATGACACCCGTTTTCATTCTGAAAGGTTTGTTTTATAAAAATTATACAAATTTTATTAGGCAAATAATTCCCATTCTCCATCCAAAAATAATCTTTATATAGAGGGTAGGCTATTTCCCAGCTCACTATGACATAATATCGTAGCTTGTTTCGGGAAGTAGCCTAGGCTATTTCTCTCATTTAACATGAGAGCCAAGACTCGCAAGGTTCTGCTACTTGCTCTAGAAGAAACCTGCTCTGCTCGCCGCCAGAGGTGAAGATAGGCTACTGGGTTTACCCACTGCTGAGATAGCCTACAGGGAAAAATGCGGGGGACAAGCCTATTGTCGACTTTTCTTGAACTCCAGCTAAATTTGTAATGGGGGCGTGACGTGTGAGGTTCGAGGGACCAATCGCAGCAAGGGGATTCATTAAGCTCGAAAGCCACTGAGACGGAAAGATCCAGTATATAGGGAAATACAAGAACAACACAAATAACCTAGTTCCCGCTCTCGACTGGAGGGAAATAGTACGGAACTAGGAAAAAAGGGGCGTAACTAAAAATGACCCGTATAACCGGGCGACGTCACATGAAAGCAAAGAATCTCGAGCTCGGAAAACACACTGAGCTAACACTGAATACCTAACAGTATACAAAACAGTGAACAACGAGATGCTAACGTGGAAAGAGAAAGGGGCTGCCTCGGAGGTAACAAACAAAGGGACATAAACTACAGCCAAGCAAAGGGAGAACGCGACAAGTGAAAAATAACTCCCTAGCTCTAAACGGAGCAAACTGCTTGCTGCAGGAATTAAAGGGAAGCAGTCTCCGTGTCCTAACCTCTACCGGCAGTGTGCCAAACGCAAGACATGCGAAAAATAATGGCCCTACATCTCAATGAAGGGGAATGTAACAAGAAGGCGAAAGGAATAGAGATCTAACGTTCCATGGCTACTTTCATAGGCTCGCAGTCACACACAAACATGTCAACAAAATCGCCCAGTCTCCCTGTGAGGAGAGACGTACCCGAAGGACGAACAGAACTACAGTTCCGAACAAAATCGCCCAGTCTCCATGTACGGAGACAGGTACTGAAGGACGAACAGAACTACTGTCTGAACAAAATCGCCCAGTCTCCCTGTGAGCAGACGTACCCGAAGGGCGAACAGAACTACAGTTCCGAACAAAATCGCCCAGTCTCCCTATAGGAAGACAGGTACCGAAGGACGAACAGAACAGCTGTTTCGGACATTTACCGGCTCAATGACTAACGCCCTGCTTCTCAGTAATACACGCCCTGCCTCTCAGTAAAGATGAAGCCCTGTCTCAGTATGATAAACGCCCTGTCTCTTAGTAAGAAATGACTATATAAATATACTCACAAACAAACAACGACTCCTCTCGCTTTAAAGGAAGAAAGCAGACAGAGAGAGGAGGAAGAGACAGAAAAGGCAACAGGTCTAGGCAAAGAAAGAAAGGAAAGACCAGGAAGCGGAGACAGAGAGCCACGGACGAAGAGTCCTAATAGCTACATACACAAAGGCAAGTCCCGAATTACTCCAATTAAACTCATAGGAGCAAAGAGGTTTCCTAAAGAACCTAGACCTAAACATACTGGCTAAGCAACCAAATGGCAAAATAATACCGGACACAAAACAGTGCAAATAACGCAAAATAATATAGAAGCCCCGGAAGTAGGAAACAGGGGCTTATGTAGCTCTCAGGCAACCACGCACACGTGTGGACGCTGATGAGAAAAACGACCGCATAGGAAAAAGGCATCAAAAACCATGACAAAATTATTCAGCGAGGAGTTCAGACAGTATTTTCTCTAATTGTTTCCATCAGATTTGTTATGGTTGCTCTGGGGGTGGGTACACTGGGGCGTCAGTGTAGTATAATGGTTAAGGAACTGGCCTTGTAACCGAAAGGTTGCAGGTTCGATTCCCAGGTAGAACACTGCCGTTGTACCCTTGAGCAAGGTACTTAACCTGAATTTCTTCAGTATATATCCAGCTGTATAAATGGATAATATGTAAAACATGATAAAAAACAGTTGTGTAAGTCGCTCTGAATAAGAGTGTCTGCTAAATGCCTGTAATGTAATGTAATAAAAACAACGGACGATTTGTGTACAAATCTCAGAATGAGACGTTTTCACATGCTTTGAAATAAATGTGCCAAATTAGCCCAGGTTTTACCCGGATATAGGCTACATCCAAGCTGGTAAAAAAAATGTAACTTTTCAATCAAATTTAGCCTGTTTTTCACCTAGATGCGAGATGGCGTTTCACCATCTTTTCACCAACTTTTCTACACAAAAATGTTCACTGGGACGTTATGATATAGCTAACGTTAGCTAATGAGTTTGCATGCATCTTGTCTATGCTATCTATATGTAAATACCGCTTTATTAGATATGTATAGCTATCCATCTATCTTAGGCAATGTAGGTTATAGCCCACAATGGACATTAGGGATGTAACGGTACACGTATTCGTACCGAACCGTTCGGTACATGGCTTTCGGTTCGGTGCACGTTGTGAGCCGAATGAAGAGTCTAGCTTTAACCACACACGTGCAGATCTTTTTTTGTGTGCGGAACTTAAATTCAAAACTCTGAGTCCCCCCCCGAAGACATAACCTTCGCAAAGAGCCAGATGTTTTTAGTTCAGCCCATGAGCACAGCAACTGATTTAATGCTGCATTCCTTTTTTCATTTCCAACTAGGAATCCAGATATCTGACTAGGGAAAATGTAATAAAACGCCCTTCCGACCTGGAGTTCCATGTCGGAAATCATGGATCGGGAAATCAACAACACCGAATAGGAATAACTTGACATTAGTGTTGAAGTACTCGAGTCCAGGACTCGGCCTCCAGTCCAACTCGAGTCCTGATTTTCAGGACTCGTGACTCGACTTGGACTTGAGCACTGATGACTCAGACTTGGACTCGAGCACTGATGACTCAGACTTGGACTCGAGCATTGACTGCATTCGGACTCGGAATTTGGAGACGAGAACTCGGACGTTAATTGATAAAGACTGTTTTTTTTGTTTTTGTTAGTTTTTTTATAATAGGCCCTAATAATTTGGCATGAGATTGATGTTGATAGCTCCGTAACATTATTCAATTTTGTGCAAGGGCAGTGCGTTCCACCTACATGAGTGCATGTGCATGCTTGCGAGTGCATTTGTTTGGCTATTGAGTCACAAAGTAAATAAACTCCCTATAAAATGGTGACAGCATGAATTGCTTTTGTATCGGCCAACATACCGATACAGAATGATAAACATATACAATTAAAAGTTAAAACGTTATTGTTGTAGTTGTTAGCTGTTTTAGTTATATTTGCTAGCAAAGCCAAAACTTCGCTGCAAAGGGCGTGCATGACGCCAAGTCCCCAGTTGTGCACTGCGAACGCACTGATTTCCCACATCCAACCTCCGACCATAAACGAATACAGGAAAATAAAAAATAAAAAAAATAAATAAATAAATGAATGCACAGCCCTAATTCAGACCGGGCAAAAGCAACAACAAACGCCATAGCTATAGCTTTTAAGAAAGAAAGGTATGTGCCTTCCTTTGTTCAGGAAATTATGGCCAATTAGCCACTGTTTACAAGTTTATAACTAATAAAGCTATTTTATGTTTTCCGCTGTACCGAACCATGACTTCAAAACTGAGGTACATACCGAACTGTGACTTTTGTGTACCATTACACCCCTAATGGACATATTTATTCATAATGCATAAGTATTTCTTTGGATATTGTAGTAATGGATTAGACATAGATTGCAAGACATGCCTTCACCAAGGAGGTTATACGGCATGCAACAGAGCTATAACCAAGAATAATTAATTAATAAGCTACATACTGTAACTTAGCTAAAGTTACCCAGATAGCATGCTGATATCGGACTACTAGTCAATTAAAGTCGGACTACGCTGGTCGTTTCTCGTCCAGCGATGCGTCAGCTGGGCAATTTTTGTAAATAATCTGGAGGATTGCATCTGTTGAGTTGGTAGCGGTCTGCGAGTGGAGTGAAGCTAGTGCCCAGCACAATAATGGGTCTTGCAGGTGTTCCTCTCCGGCCATTTTGATGCCTGCAGAACTGCATCGGGGGACTGGCATAGCCTACTAAAAGTTGGATTTGCTGACAGGTCTCTGTGGAACCAACAGACCTCTAACTCTGATAGATTTCCGCTGGTAAACCGAGCTAGATTCTGCTGGTCCGCCAGCTGATTCTGCTGGTCGCCAACGGGTCTCTGTCAGACTAATGCTAGATGACGTCTCATAAATAATGATAAGAGAAAAGCAAAATGCCATAGAATGCGTTAGCTTACTGGTCAAGTAGAAAAGTGGCCTTCTCGGCGTCGCTTCTCAAGCATTGTGATTCTTTGAGCTCCCTCCAACGACTAAATGCCGAACCAAGGTTGACTCTCGTCTTGCTCCGGCTCTTGTCATTAAGGACTGGTACCGGGGTTTCTTGGGTCCAACGTTCCTGCTGGATGATAGCTCCGGCAGTGGAGCCGGGTGCTCACTTGGCATGAAAATCCATCATCACTGTCGGACTAGCTGAATCTGGCAACCAATTGAGACTCCTGATACAGAGATGGGTGTGGTACCAACGTTGTAATCCTATTGGCTCCGGAGTTTGTTAGAGATGGGAACCAAACTCTGACGTCTTAGACAGAGATAAACACCGCACTGTTTTACAGCCTGTAATTTTTTTTTGTAATGATAAATTCAGACAGACAAGTCAGACAAATTGAGGATGAGGCTGCTGTATTACGGCAGCATCTGCTTTAACTTATGGACTATTTGCTAATTTCTCAATTGCACTCAGCTGCTTGCAGGGCTAATTCACTCAGGTGAAGCTAGTTTAAATTAGCAACACAAAAGCCCGGTAGTTGGCCTAGTAACACAAAGCAAATTACCAACTGACCGCTAATTACTGCAATTCACTTCAGCTACAACAGTGACTAGGCTACAAACAGTTCTATTAACTAAAGCATAGCTAAAAACGAATTAAAATTGATACTTAGCCTATCCGAGAGTAGATAATCAACACGCCGTCTAAATGCACTCTGAAGTAGGAGTGGCAAACACGCTATATATTCACTCAGGTGAAGCTAGTTTAAATTAGCAACACAAAAGCCCGGTAGTTGGCCGAGTAACACAAAGCAAATTACCAACTGACCGCTAATTACTGCAATTCACTTCAGCTACACAGTGACTAGGCTACAAACAACTAGTTTGTCTAGTAACGTTAGCATAGCTGGACGTTGAGGCTGTGTTTGTGGCAGTTTACCCGTCATCCCTCGCTGACGATGTCTCACGATCCTGCTCGGTGGTGTTTGTGTCTGTGGCCATGGCTTGACCCTGATCCAAGCTTTTCTCTTCTTCCAACCGTGTTTTAAAAAAAAAAAAAACAGGCCATTGAAAGTTGTTTTGCCATAACGTTAGTGTAGTTAGATCTACCTAGTTAGCTAACTAGCTTCCTGCAACAATGAGTAGCCCGCTTACTGCTAGGCGAATGATACAGCATTTGAAATTGGTGCGATTACCGGTTACGCTGGTTATTTGTCAAGCTTGTGACGTAGCGTTGAGAGGACGTTATGACACATATTTAATTATAGCTTTATTATTTTTGACTATCACCATACATTACTACTGACAGTCAAGACATTACACAGAACAAATCACATTAAAAAAATGTGTATTATTAAAACACATTTTTTATGGATCTGACTGGATAGGCCAGCTGTCAATCTGGGTGGGCCTAGGCCCGTCCAGGCCCACCCGTAGCCCCGCCCCTGATTTTTGCCACAACGTTCAGATGTTACGAGTATCTTCCACAACAGCGCCACGTCTGGTGGGGCACTGCCCCACCTGCCCCTAATGTAAAAACGCCACTTGTATAACAAGATGTTGACAGGATAACTTGAATGGAAAATATTTCTCAAAACAGATTGCTACAAGTTTCAGAGTAAATCTAAGTATTCTACATCTGTGTATGTATTCAGTTTGAACAGATATTGATTTCACTTTCTGCTCTTTAAATGAGGGCTAGTTCAGGTTATGAAATGGTTCTGCACTATAATCAGTGTAAAAAGTTTTTTGGACTCTGGCTTTAACCCTATGGACTTTGGCCCCCTAGTGGTGGGACCCAATTTTTTATAGTGTTTTTTATATTTCTCTTAAATTCTAAATTAAAATGTTAATAAAACATGGAACTTTCGATGCTAAATAGTTAAAAACAGTCACAGCCTGCGACCACATTCGTTTATATGCTTATCAGCTCTCAGGTTACACTGCAGGGCCATAAAGCAGCAGGGTGCTAATAGCCCAACCCACTGTTTACAGCCTTCACCTCGCCGCAGCCACAGGCAATAAAATGCATATCGAAAAACTCTTGGTACCGATTAAACACGCTAAAAAATGAAGATCCGATTCAGGAACAATAGTATATTATTAAAAAGTTGTAGAAATAAACAGGTGTTTTTTTCCCGTGCTCACTTCAGTATGTATACAACCGATGTACTTCCGGTTTTGTATAAATATATTTTATTTTCTACAAAATCTCTTGATAAACATGTTTAATCAACCAAATGTGATACCTGGTTATGCAGTTATAACAGTTTTCTGAAGAATCCTGAACGTTCTTTCGTAATCCATTTATCCATTGTCCAGCAAAATCTCCATTTCCACAGTGCGTACCATCGCATTTGCGTTTGTACTACGTTACTACCGTTGCGTAAAAACATTACTAGACTGCTTCATGAATGATCTAACATAAAACACGTAGATTATCTTCTACGGGGTTTCCTGCCCTTTAAAACTAAGTAAAATATGTCATGTTCGAGCGACTGGGAACGGCGCTGTGTCCACGCATAACGACAGCCCATAGGGCAAACTTGGCATGTGCACTCGGCCACGTGACACTGCAGACAGGATAAGATTGCATTTGTGGCCATTTTTACTGAGCTTATCCTGGAAGGGATGGACTGGATTGCTCTACAAGTACGTTTTTAGCCTATCCAGATGATATACAGTCAAGCGGGAAAGTCTCCCCACCCCTTTCACCTTCTCCACGTTTTATTACGTTACAGACTTATACTACAATAGATTGAGTTCATTTTTTGCCTCAAACATCTACACACAATAGCCAATAATGACAAAGTGAAAACAGGTTTTTAGAAAATATGCAATTTTATTTTACTGACAAAAATAGGTTATTTAGGGGTTACATATCTGTACACACCCTTAGCCTAATACTTGGTTGCTGCACCTTTGGCAGCGATTACAGCTTCAAGGCATCTTGGGAAAGAAGCTACGAGCTTGGCACACTTGTTTCTGGACATTTTTGCCCATTCCTCTTTGCATATCCTTGCAAGCTCCGTCAGGTTGGATGGGGAGCGTCGGTACACAGCCATTTTCAGCTCTTTCCACAGATGTTCAATTGGATTCAGGTCTGGGCTCTGGCTGGGCCACTCGAGGACATGCACAGACTTTCTCCGAAGCCACTCCTTTGTTCTCTTGGCTGTGTGCTTTGGGTCGTTGTCATGTTGGAAGGTAAACCTTCGCCCCAGTCTGAGGTCCAGAGCGCTCTGGAGCAGGTTTTCTTCAAGGATCTCGGTGTACTTAGCTGCATTCATCTTTCCCTCTATCAGGACTAGTCGCCCCGTTCCCGCTGCTGAAAAACATCCCCACATCATGATGCTGCCACCGCCATGCTTCACTGTAGGGATGGTATTAGCCAGGTGATGAGCGGTGCCTGGTTTCCTCCAGACGTGACGCTTGGTATTCAGGCCAAAAAGTTCCATTTTGGTTTCATCAGACCAGAGAATCTTGATTCTCATGGTTTGAGAGTCCTCTAGGTGCCTTTTGGCAAACTCCAAGCGGGCTGTGATGTGCCTTTTACTAAGGAGGGGCTTCCGTCTGGCCACTACCATAAAGGCCTGATTGGTGGAGTGCTGCCTGGATGGTTGATCTTCTGAAAGGTTCTCCCATCTCCACAAGGATACGCTGGAGCTCTGTCAGAGTGACCCTCGGGTTCCTGCTCACCTCCCTGGCTTAGGCCCGTCTTCCCCGATTGCTCAGTTTGGCCGGGCGGCCAGGTCTAGGAAGATTCTTGGTGGTTCCAAACTTCTTCCATTTACGAATGATGGTGGCCACTGTGCTCTTTGGGACCTGTAAAGCTGCAGAGATTTTTCCGTACCCTTCTCCAGATCTATGCCTTGACACAATCCTGTTTCTGAGGTCTGCAGATAATTCCTTTGACCCCATGGCTTGGAGTTTGCTCTGACATGCACTGTCAACTGTGGGACCTTATATAGGCAGGTGTTGGCAATCCCCAATCATGTCCAATCAATTGAATTTATCACAGGTGGACTCCAATTAAGTTGTAGAAACATCTCAAGCAGTATCAGTGGAAACAAAATGCACCTCAGCTCACTTTTGGGTGTCATATCAAAGGGTGTGCACACTTGTGTACATATGATATTTTACATTTAGATTTTTAATAAATTAGCACAAATGTCTAAAAACCTGTTTTCACTTTGTCATTATGGGCTATTTTGTGTAGAATTTTGAGACAAAAAATGAACTCAATCTATTGTAGAATATGTCTGTAACATAATAAAACGTGGAGAAGGTGAAAGGGGTGGGGAGACTTTCCGGCTTGACTGTATAGCCATGTGTAGCGCTTTTGTTAGCTGTATGTACGTCATAGGCTAGCTTTTCTCTTTACGCGTACGTGGTTTGCTGTATGGTGTAATTGCGTTGGTCATATGTCTTTGCTGCTTCAACGATTACGATTATTTTATACATTTATACCTGAACGTGGCAAGCAACGGTGGAAAGAAGAGCGTTTATTTCACGGTTGCTCAGCTTTTGGAGGTGCTGCACCGCAGTTATTCCAGAGATGAAGTCAGTCCTCAGGCATGACTCTGTGGCATGCAACCGTGCCTGGACATGTAGGGTCAAAGGTATAATGTATGTGTATTTATCAGTCTCATGTAAGTATAACGCCCTAGAACGAGAAGTAAGGAATTGCGTTGTGGAGTACCTGGTTATTCTAGTGCAAGTAATGTAGAGTCTAATTACTATTAAACATTAACAATGCTCCACGTTGAATTACGGGAGATTTTTATTTGTTCTGTGAGTGTGACTTCCTATAAATGCTTCAAATATTCACGCCAAACACCAGATGCAAATAATATAGTTTATTATCAAAAGGATAACAATGTTATAAACTGTTATATCCCACGGCGGGGTGATTCGTATATATATATATATATATATAGAACACACAAAGGAGGGAAGGATGCGCATGCACGCGGGTACACGTGGCGGAGACAAAAGAAGAGAGGGAGGGAAAGAAAGATGGAGGTGAAACACGCGGACGAAGGAGGGAAGTATGAACTCGGCTTCAGCACGCTCAGGCCGAGCCTACTCGGTAGGAAGATCTGGCACTTTCTTAATAGGCCGAATTATGCCTCTATCACTCGTCGAGCCGTGATGGATTATAGAGGATTTATTTCTATTAGCACTTGGGGAAGCGCGTTATAAATATCCCGTTATCTAATTACGGTTAGTCTCGAATTAGGATGTTATCGTGCCCAGATCGAAGGGAATCACACTTAGTATATGTATATATGTGGCAACACAAAATCATGTAGTGAGGGTTTACAGTTATAGGAACTAACAACACATCATATCTCAAAACGACGAGTAAAATCACAGTTATTGCCCAGCATAATCTTATCCGAATAAAATCAATCAATATATTACACAAACATCCTATCAATATCAGCCAATCTGTACCCAGATAATAGGGCCTTACTTGAGGTCCGATCTCATGAGAGACCAGACACCGCAGTTGGTAGAGTTCGTCCGACCGTCATAGGGGAAAAAGGAGGGGAGTCCCGGGTTGGACGACTTGGAAACACAGGTCCAAGCGAATGTTCAAGTGTCTTTTGAGGCGTGGTCCTTTCGGAGTCCTCGCGGGGGAATTCGTGTCGACAAAAAGTCAGAAAGAGATCCGGTCGTCTTTGGAACTGGAATTCCCGAACTGCCCGTATATTAGCAGTCAGAGTCCTAAGCAGTCCAGATTCTAAGATCTAAAACTATAACCGTGATCAAGGGTTAAAACATTAAAGACTTAGTTTGCGAAGTAAAATGGTCTCTTTTGAGGTATACAGTGAGTTACCACACTCCAGAGAGAGCGAACTCAGGGGGGTCCCGCAGTTTTATCCCTCGGGTGAGTGACGTGCATTTCCGGGGCTTACAGTATTGGCTATTGTAAGTTTGAAATTACAGCCAAGAGAGGGGCGCCAAATCCATTGTAGTCCATTGTCCCAACAGACATGTAAGTGTTTTTAAAAATATATAATACAAATTATTATTATTATTGTTATTATTATCATCATCATCATAATCATCAACAGTATGGAGCGCTGTTATCTAGAGTATTTTTAGTTTGGTGATAAATGGATTCTCGCAGAAGTTCGCTAGTTAGCTTCTATGTTGTCACAGGCTGGAGAGGAGCTCATAGCCTGCTAAGGGGGTTTGTTTTGTAGCGTTCATTCGCAGTTTTTTTTGTGTTGCAAGTAACACAAGGGCTAGTTGTTGAATTCACGCATGAAACTACATCCATTCTCAGTACTTTATTTCACGGTTCAGTCAAGACATTACAGTATTATAATAATGTCATTTAGTTTGTGCAAGCTGACAAACTAATTCATAAATCCTAGTTAGCTACGATTGCTAATTATGTTGGAGCTAATATCAGACGTACTGTGGATGTAAGATTTTTTAATGTATATACTGTATGTGTGCGTGTGTATATACATATATATATATATATATATGTGTGTGTATATATATATACAACTCCTTTCCAAAAAAATTTAATATCATGGAAAAGTTGTTTTTTTTCCATAATTCCATTCAAAAAGTGAAACTTTCATAGATTATAGATTAATTACACACAAAGTGAAATATTTCTAGCCTTTATTTGTTTCATTTTTCATAATTTTGGCTTACAGCTCCAGAAAACCCCCAAAACTTCTGGATGCTCTGACCTCATGTAACCACACATTCAGATACAACTTCACATATCCACACAATAAAGCCCCAAACTTGGGTTATTTTGCCGGTTTTTCTCCTTCTTCCCATTTTTCCTGCTTCCGTACCCTCAAAGAATAATTCTCCCCATTGGATAACAACATTGCATACCTGCTATCCCAAGGTTATCGACCAATAAAAATGCTTCAAACTAATGTGGACACATCACAGAATCACAGACAAAACTGCTATATGGCTTGGTGTTTTCCATGAAGCTGCTATGGCCTACGGGTTAGAGTTGTTGCCTCTCACACAGAGGATTGGGGGTTTGAGCCCAACGGTGCAATTTCATTTTTGACAAAAACAATGTGCAACTTTGCATTTATTTATACTTTTCATTTATTAGACTGTTATTTTCACATTAACAAACGTATTTTTATTGCAAAGGCAAAAGACATTTTTACAATATTAACTGTTCACTTGTAGCCTGTTACTTAATCAATTCAGTCACTGGACACCACGGCAGTTATGCAATAGCTACCGTTATGGGAACAGGTATCCCATTGCCATTTGTCAAGTAAAGACAGAAGTAACGCAGAATATAATTTGGTTAAGATTGCGTTGTTGCATTAATGTAAAACAATCTATAAATAACTGTGACAGGCTACATGTTTTCACAAACGTTTGTTTTAAAGATGGTCATTACAGAATAGCCGACATAGTTCGCTACCACTGCACATACACTTACATTAGGCTACCGGGAAAAACATCCATGCGTAGCGTAGGCCTACCTATGTTGTCATTTCTTTATTCATTTGTGACAAAAGAAAACATTCACTTCAGCTCTGTTCACTATGCTTTTCACACATAACACAATGTGACCATAAAAATTATGTAGGCCTACTAGGAAAATTAAGAATTTACGATAATACATTGATGATAGCCTACTATAAGCTGCAATCCCTTAACAGATCGGATTTATAAACCGTCAATTCCCCAAACATACATGTATCTGTTTCATGGTTAGTCACTTAAAAAAATTACAATAGCCTCCGAACATGGCTCTAGTCTACGCTACTCTGCAGACAATGTAGCTTAATGCAAACACTTTTAATTATAATAATAATCAGAATAATAATCTCTGGTAGGCTACTTTCTTAGTAGCTATTGTCTTCTCTCTAGCTAGGATTCCTGGGAAATATGCATTGTCCAATTAAGCTCGTTAGCCAACGTTAGTTTATGCCAGAGAAACGTCAGTCAGCTGCAAGTCAGGAAGCAGGTACAAGCTAGGCTAACGAAGCGAATCAACATGCCGTATACGTCCATTGCAGTACAGAAAACTAAACTAAACCTAGCTACATGGTCCTGTACCAAAACATTTCCCACAGTTAACGTTACACTACCGGGAAAAAAAACTGCGCTGGAATTATGGAGAAGGGTGATCCCGCAACACCGGAGCCAGGGTCAGTGAACATACTATTGGAATTATGTTGTGCTCATTATGAACTCTGCACCTCGTAGCCCAGACATAGAAGCTCGGAGTTACACATCCGACAAGCCAGTGTTGAATAGCCTAACGTTAAATGTATTTTTATAGAATACTAATACGGCTATTTTACAACTGTATTTCCATATTTTACTTATGCAAACGATTTAGGCTGTACTAACTATTTAGGCTGTATTTCTTTCAGCTACAATGTGTTTGCGTCTAGCCTATTGTGCATGCATGTCTCCATATAGACTTGGTTAATTCATTTACATGCTTCTTCATGATCCAAAGTTCAGGTGGTGCTGTTCATTGTATTTCATTAGACATTAAATACAGCTCATCTACAAACTCTTTTAATGTAATTGTGGGCTATCGGTAATAGGAGAAATGTTCTCATTCTCGTCAGTACAGGGCGTTATAATTACGCGAATGTCTGCATGCATTTATTTGGAATGCATGTATTCTGTACGCATGTCTCTCTCGATGTCATTATCTTCATGCATTATTCATCATTAGTTATAGCTACCAAAAATAAGTGATATCTGATCAAAAATGTCTCCGACATAAAAGAAAAAGCGGTTACTCATGCATAGCCTACAGAGCACTGTCTATAAGTCCTTAATTCCAATTTGCAAAAACTAGGCCTGCCTTTAAAAGTATTGATATCAAAATGTGGCCAAGTTACAACTAACAATATTACCTATCGTAGCTCACACTAAATAAACTAGCTCTATTCCAAAGCAATGCTATCCAAACTTTCCTAAATTATTTAACTCCTTTGCGTAGAAGTCCCGCCTGCAGGACCTTTTTTGCTCAACTGAGACATTCGTTGCTACTGCAGTCAAACTATGATTGGAAATCGCAAACTCTATGTTTTAAATTTATTGGTAGACGGTTCTTGACGATTTCTGCTGAATACCGAGTTTCTAAGTGTCACCCATGCCCTGTAAGACTGTCTCATTCATTACAGTTCATTCTGGTTTAATTGTCGGCTTTTTTATTCAATAGAGTACATTATAACCTTAGCAACGGCATATGCCAGGTCTTTTTGGGTGCTTTGAGAAATTTACTACAGCCCAGCGTAACGGCAGTTTTCGTTTTAACTGTCTAGTATTACGCAAGCTCTATAGAATACGTATTAAGGAGGGGAGTTTCCCTTGTCCGATATGTAAGTATTTTTGCGTCTAAAATGCTGTTGGTCTCGCTGGCTACATATGTACGTTCGCGTTTCCACTCGAGCACTGTCTTTCCAATATGTTTGATAGCCCTATTGTTATTGTCACATTTTGAGTGCAGTTCACATACTGTAGTGCAATCGTTAAATGTATTTTTGATGTAGGCTACCGGTGTTCATTGAAGATAGAACATTTGGCAGCATTTTGCAGATGGTCTAATACTATTTTATGTTCATGTTATCGTACATAATATAGGCGATGGCGTAAACTTGTCTCTTAGGGCATGACAAATGCTCATTCCAATTTACTGTGTGCTGATATGTGGTAGATTAAGGTAAAAATTTCCTTGGAGTCATTATGAATAGGAAAATTTAAAAAAACTACAGAAAAATGCAATCCCAGGACATTTACATTTTACATTTTAGTCATTTGGCAGACGTTCTTATCCAGAACGACGTACAGGACAAAAGTATACATACTGTAGAGTACAGGGACAAGTGATGTTTTATTGAGGTACAAGAGTGAATGATTAGGCAACACATTTAGGTGTATGTAACACTGTGATATCAATGTTTTTTTATCTTAAGCCACCAGAAGGAGCAAATGTATATGCATTATAATGTACAAAACTAATTTTATTCATTTTATGACATGTTTTGCATAGGGGTTTTGGACCCATAGATATCTACCCCCCTATACTGATGGAAATATGTAATTCTCACTTGGAAATTATGCAAAAGTGAGTTTTATGAGCCAAAACTGTTGATTTGTAGTTAAATATATCTTTTTTATTTTTTTATTTGCAGCAGTGCACAATTTAGCCATTTGGATAGATTTGGAGACACTAATGGACAACAGGATACACTGCTATATTTTGCATCATAGACCTTTAGTAGTTCTGCATATCATCCTCAGATTTAGCAAAACTTGTGGACATGGAGTTTACGATCCAGGAAATGTATATATATTACAAAATAAATAAAAAACTACTTTTAAATTTTTGTTTCCAAAGTTTCTTTGCATTTGTGGCACTTTATTTTGACTTAAATTATTAAAATAAACAAATCTAAGTTTGTATTGTAAATGGAACACCTGTCTTGTTTCATTTAAGCCATTTACCAAGTTTATGTGGTGCTCACACCTGGAGTTATAAAGCCTTAAAGCAGCCCCTCAATAGGTGAAATTTGCCATCCGCGCCAAGGGGTTAATGCAACTTGGCCCTGTGTTTATAATCTTACCATCTCAAGAGAATGTGGTCAATGAAACTGTATGTTCCACATCAAACTGCAAAATGAGAATCCTTTATAGTGGAAATACTCTGATTCAGATGTGTTGCACTTAGAAATTAAACAGAAAAATTACTACACTATAGGGCATGTTTGAACAATTGTCTGCATCCACTGCTTTGGGTCTATGAAAAGCACAGAATGAATAAAATGTATTATTATTATTATGTATTTATTGATTTATTTATTTGGTGTCATGGTTTTTGACCCGTTTTCCCTTGCGGTCATTTTCCTCGGTCGCCACGCATGGGCGCTGCTCTTTCAGAGGAGTTTTTGCTCCGCCTCGTGTCTTTCGCGTAGTTCTCATCAGCATTCACACGTGTGCTTGGTTGCCTGACTACATAAGCCTCCGTTTCCTTTGTTCGGGGCTTCAATATTATTTTGCTTTATTTCACACTGTTGTGTTTTATTTGTACCATTTGTGCTACTCGCCTATTCTATCGTCTCTCGTTATCCAGGCAGGGGGTTTATTATTGCTGGCTCTTCTTTAGTCACTTAACTCGTAGAAGTATGGGACCGCAGTTCTCTGCTCTATTCGCCTTAATATGGTCTCTCCTGATTGAGAGATCGGGCGTTCACGCTTTTACTTAGTTACTTAGCTCGTAGAAGTATAGGGCAGCAGTTCTTTGTTCCATTCGCCTGGTTTGGTTTTCTTACTGGGAAACCTGGCGTTTGTGCTTCTACTCATTTGCATGTGACAATGAGCCGGTTAGTAGCTTCGGTACGTTTGTTCCCTGTTTTGTCTCCTTCTCGTGGACTACGTTTCCCCTTTGTTGTGAGTCAGGGCTTTAATTCCGTTTTTTTCATGTGTTGCGTGTTTCTCTGGTGCCGGTATATGTAGGACTCGGAGACTTCTTTATTTCCGACTTGAAGCAAGCAGTTCTCACTCCGTTTAGAGCGAGGGAGTTATTTTCGCGTATTGTCTCCTCTCTTTTACCCACTCTAATTTCTGTCCTGTTGTTATTTTACCGCCTAGGCATTCGTCCACGCACACTTCCTTCTCCTTCCCTTAATTACGGGGTTTCCTGTCTAATTGTCTCATTGAGCTTATTGAATCCCCTCGCTGCGTGTGGTCCCTTCGAACCTCACACGTCACGCCCCCTTTACATTTGGATTTCTATCAAAACCTGTGTGGTCCTACAGAGCATAGATATCCTTGTGTTCACAAAATTCTGTTTGCAAATATCATAACTACTATTATGTTAAGAAAATTTGTGCTATTACTTATTTCCCATCATCTGACCCAGAAACATGTCTGGATACGTTTGTAAAAATGCTTTATGTACGCTATTTTCTAGGTAAAAATATTACTGATTTTTAAACTGCATTTCTTTATATCTATTGTACATGTTTCTTGATATAAATGTGTTTCAGAATTGTACAGAAATCTGTTGCAGCAGTTAACATTTTAAAACCTGTACATTTTCTAAAGTAAACTTGCCAACAATGTATAACCATATCCTTTCTGGAGTATAATTATTCATCAACTGTTAAAAACATTCATTGAAATCATATGTTGTTCCATGAGGCACAATCTCTTCACATGCTAAGATGAAGAAACACAGGGCCAAGTTGCATTAAATAATTTAGGAAAGTTTGGATAGCATTGCTTTAGAATAGAGCTAGTTTATTTAGTGTGAGCTACGATAGGCAATATTGTTAGTTGTAACTTGGCCACATTTTGATATCAATACTTTTTAAAGGCAGGCCTAGTTTTTGCAAGTTGGAATTAAGGTTGTAATTAACGCTGTAGGCTATGCGTGAGTAACTTGTTTTTTTTTACGTTGAAAATGTTTTTGTTCAGATATATTTTACGGTAGGTAATTAAACCAGCTATGTTAGAATTAATTAAATTGAATTACGTTCAAATATCGATAGCAGCACCGTTTGTCCAGGAGCGTATCGGTATTTGTTTCCTGACCAACCAGGAGCCGGTACCAGTTTAATACCGGTTCTCGATACCCATCCCTATTCATGTCATAGAAAATGCGTAAGTATTTGAAATGTAGTAGGATGAATTAATGGTTTTCATTCTGGCTGAAATTACAAAATACATGCTACAATATGGGAATGAATTATGAATTATGTTTTTTAAAGCATTCATAACTGATACATAGCAAAAGGTTTTACACTGACTTAATATTCATACTTTCATGTCATGATTTTTTTGTTTTCTTGCTTTTCACTTTTCCAGTCTGACAGAATTTCCCAGGAAAACCAGGATGAATAACGTGACCTACAACAGTCCCATCCTGGCATTGATGTCCCCCATCGTTTCATTTACCCAGTGTTTGTCCTTGTGTTGGTCATCTACCTGATGATCCTGACCACCAACATAGGGATTTGGTTGCATATCCTTTGGCTTTGCCTGCCATGACTTCCTGATGTCTGTGACCCAACAACATCAAAAGACTCTTGATATCTTATTTTCTGGTACTCTTACAAGTGATACTATAACGTCTCTGCATTTGAATGGATCTCTATTGGAATTGGGGGGTGGGACTAGATTTAGCTGTAAATTAACAGTATGGAATGGTTGGTAAAATGGCTGTAAGTCATCAAGGGTCTGAGGTATCAAACGAGCCTCAAATCATCACTCTGCTGCCAGAAATACAGTAGATATGGATGGATTTTATAACCCTTTTTACTCATCTTTACCAAGGGTGCCAATAATAGTGGAGGGCACTATATATAATATATATGGTTTTCATTTAGAACTTCACCTTTCCCACTGTGAAGCATGTGTGTGTGTGTGTGTGTGTGTGTGTGTGGGGGGGGGGGGGGGGGGGGGGGGGGGGGGGGGGGGGGGGGAGGGTCGCAATCTTGAATATCAAATCTACCATTCACCTAAATTTCTAAATGCTAATTGTTGTGTAAATATGTGAAATTTTGTTAAATATAGGCACTAGTTAGTCCTCCAGAGCCCACCACACATAAATAAATAAGATTGACTCACCATAAATGTTCGAGTTCCAAACAAAACTTTCCCGTGTTCAAACATGTCCGTCATTGATATGGTTTTAAAGATAAAGATCATCCTTTATCGGTCTATGCAATGAAAAGTTATAATCAAACGTAAATACTAGTGTCATAAAGTATTCCTTTTTAATGACAGAAAAGGCCGTTAGTTTCTTCTTCTGTTGTCCACAATGAGCCTTTTTTTCTTCTTCTGTGACACATGCAATATCCAGTGGGCATCATGGATATTGTAGTATTTGAAATACCAAACTAACAAAAAAAAAAACATGATTCTCCTAAACAAAGTAACCGAGGGTCATAACATGGTTGAGATACGTCTGCACAGTCGTGTTAAAAATCCGTGTACTCAAACGAATGCAGGTATCCCTTGATAAAATCCAAACTTGGTCCCCAAAAAGCTCTCCAAACCCATGTAGCAGCACAGTCAATCTTGTATTCCACCAGAGCCCCATTAGCCAGAAATGAGTCCAGGTATATGCAAACGGGATATAAAATCAAACGTCCACCAGTTTCCTAGATAAAATAAACCCCTGCATAATAATGAACAACAAACTCATCCTCATGTTATCTCTCCCTCATGTTACATCATGCATAAATTGCTAATTTGTTTACCTGCACAGCCTGCTGTACTGTATACAGAACAATTTACTCATGTGGAACAATAACTACTAAACAAACACTTCAGACGCCATTTCATTCAAAAGAAACTCGGAACAGCTTGTCTCAGACACAAATAGATAGCCAGCTGCTATGTGTAATTTTGCTGGCTAGCTTGCCATTGTCACAATATAGTAATGTTAGCCATATTCATTTAATTCAGAGGGATTCGTTTTATACATAACAGTGAATTCACACTGGGTATACCGGCAAAAAGATCTGTTACCTTACACCACTCAGCATCACTGAGACAAGATCGCAAAAACATCTTCTGGCTAGGACCTGTTGCCTGAATAACCTAGACATAACTAACCAAAAACTGCATGAAAGAGACTGTAAAGTAAAAAAATTAACAGCCGCCGTTACCTAATGAATTATACTTTGCTAAATGGAATGTAGCTAGCTGCTACAAGCTAAAAACACTCTGCGCCATCTTGTTATGAACATTACGCTTGGACATGAGGGCTTGTCTGAAAGATAAGAGTTTTCGCTATTGGCTGGAATATTTTACAGACAGTTTAAAAACCCAATGGAAAGCAAATAATACTTGCAGTGGAGGCGAGTCGATGCCAGTTTTTTCCACTTTAGATAGGCTTATTGTGCTATCAGTCAAAAAAATACACCCAATTGCATAAAACTCTGCAATAAGGTACAAAACCCCTTTGGCTAAAATATACTAAGCCACGGGATTGGTACTCATTACATTACATTACAGGCATTTAGCAGACGTTCTTATCCAGAGCGACTTAAACAGCATTTGCATTTATACATAGTATCCATTTATGCAGCTGGATATATACTGAAGCAATGCAGGTGAAGTACCTTGCTCAAGGGTACAACGGCAGTGTCGTACCTGGGAATCGAACCTGCAACCTTTCGGTTACAAGCCAGTTCCTTAACCACTGTGCTACACTGCCGCCCTACTCCAGAAACTGGCTGAGTTTCACAACGCCAAACTGAACACAGCTGAACTACTCATGATGTGCAGAAAAGCACAAGTCAGTTTAAAATTTTTTAAAAATCATGTACAGCCATATGAAAGTTTTAAAGTATTTTTTCTTGAAGTCTAAAGGTATAATGATTTTTCAAACCAAAGTTTTGTGAAATACAATTAAGCAGAACAGTTTACCAGCACATTGTTTATGGTGTGACATCAAGCTGCAATACATGTTTGGGAATTAGGTCTGAGTTTCCAACGTAATTTACGAAGTTTTAACTCGACGTTTTGGGCTTAAAAACCACTTTCCCAGAAGGAATGGATATATCTTAAGGATATTTAATCAAAATATTGAGGTGAGCAGTTTATTATATATTGTTAAATTAATTCAATGTATAATTTAATAATTTCCGTAACGCCCACGTAACCACTAGGGGGCGTTTGACAGCAAGAGGTTAAAAATAATTATTGCAATTAATTGCAATAATTATTTATTTCTCTCAAAATAAATTTACTTCATTAAAGGTTGGATTTTTCAGTGTGAGATTAAGCTAATTCACCAAACGGTGATTTTTTAAAATAAACCTTTTTACTCATATTTACCAGGGGTGTGAATAATAGTGGCCGGCACTGCACATGATAATGGGGTAGTCATGCCAAAATAATTAGGAAAGTGGAAGAATGAAAAAGAATGAGGGTTTTAAGCAAAATCAGAGGTTAAACCTCATGTATGAATTTTTTCATATTTTTATGAATTTACGGTTCAAACACTATTATAATCAAACTTATTCAAAAGCATACCAAGCACTGAGTTACGGACTACACAAATATAAGAATTCCATAGAATAGTTCCTGGTGGGTGTATTTTATCATGAGAAAGGGCAGAATTCACAACACATTACACACATCATTCAAGCCAGTTTTCTCAAAACTGTGTTTTGCAAAATCACAATATTCAAACAATCATATCTCCAGAAATATTTACTCAATCTCATCAAGTGATAACTCATTTCGTAGCTCTGATTCTGTACTTTAACATGAGACGAAAAACTCAAAAACATGTATCCAAAGCAGGGATCCGGTCACATATTGGTACAAGTTTCAGTATTCTACATCTGTGTATGTATGCAGTTTCTGCATAACTGTGTAAAATACTTTAGAACAGATATTGATTTCACTTTTTGCTCTATACAATGAGGTCTAGTTCAGGTTATTGCATTGTAGGTTATTTCTGCAGTGTAATAATGTTTTTAGAACAGAAATGTCACAATATTAGACTAATAATATATATCGGAGTATATCTCAGAGGGAGGTTGCACCTGTGGGCCTGTTTCCCTAGGCTGCATGTAACACTGCAGTAACATGTCAAAAGCAGCATCTGCCACCTGTCTTTCAGTGCATTACATCATCACTGAGTCCAGGGGCGGTCCTCTCCTGCCTCCAAAATGAGTGACAGGACAGAGAGGTGAGGGCAGGATAAAGCCTGAAAGCCCAGCAGCAGGAAGAGAGGACTGCCAGCCTTAAACCTGAGACTGGTATGACCTCGCCTTTGCACACAGAATACAATGTGTTAGACTCAGCGGATTGGTGCCACTGGAACACATCGCAAAGCTTGATATTTTGTTTGATATTTGTTTTTGTTTGATATTTGTATTCATGTGGAAAATACTCCAGCTTTCCGTCTTTTCTATATTTCATTGAATAATGGCAGATTTTCATGAAAATCATTTAATCAAAATATTATTTTTGTGGCTTTCCAAAACCTGTCATGTCAGGAAGTATTTAAAATACAGTTTGGTATGTGGCTATATGTCACCCTCTCAGGTACGCCTCCATCATGAGCCCCACCATGGTGGCTAAGCTGACTGTATCTGCCTGGAGCACATCGATAACGCTGGTGTCCATCCTGCTGGGCCTCACCATCCCGCTAACACGCTGTCGTTTTGTCATTACCCATGCCTGCAACAACGCATCACTGTACAAGCTCTCCTGCCAGAAAGTGACCATTAACAACATCTATGGTCTGACCTTCAGTGTGGCCATTTTTGGCTCATCAATCTGCAGCGTGGTCTTCACGTATTTCAGGATCCTGGTCAGCTGTGTCTCCAGAAAGAACAAGGAGATGAACAAAAAGGCCCTGCAGACCTGTGCCACCCACCTGCTCCTCTACATGATCATGCTCTGGTCGCAATTTGTAGTCATCATTTCTCATCGTATCCAAATAAACAACAGGTACCGGAAGATGGCGGCTATTTTCTTTCACATCCTTCCCGCCAACATGAACCCCGTCGTATACGCCCTGCAGACCAAGGAACTAAAGACCAAGATTGTGCAGATACTTCATTGGAAAGTAACTAATTAGAACCTTAGCCTCTGAGCTAACTCTGGTGCAGTATAATGGATGCACTTATAAACATGTTGGAAGTTAAAATGTATATAGAACTTCAGATCTCCGAGATATGAAAACATTGGGAATGGTGTGGTTTGGAACTACGAAATGTTTGATAAATCATTGAAAGTGAAGTTAAGATGCACCAATTTTAATGCTAATAATTTATTAGCCACAAGAGTTATTCTGGTCTTATTTTTTATCAGTCCCATATTTTGAGGCTATAAATATAAATAGAACCCTATAACCAATAATCAAACAAGTCTCAAGGCTGCATCTCGGAACAGTATTTGTTTATCCACGTCAGAAAAAATCACCCAATTAGCCCAACTTTTAGATGTACCCAATATTGAGTTCTACAGGGAGAAGTGTCTGCCCTATTTTTGTCATTGCAAAGTATCATTTCATTAAATTCACAATCAGTGATCATAACAAAGAGAATCCACGTATTGTATAATACAGTGCTTGAAAATGGGTTCAGTTGACCAATGAATCTGAAATTCTGATGTTTGCTTTTCTTCAGCTCTACTGTATCATTTGATAAAATACAACAGATCACACATAACTCTAATGACATATGGTATACTGCCATTAGTAGCTATTGCTTCATTAAAACTGTTCCACCAAACATTTTTCTGCCCTTTCTTTATAATTTTCACAATAAGATTCACAATGAGCCATTATGCCTGTAGAAGCAACAGTATATCACCATTGCTGAATGGCCCCCTCGAGAAATATGGTCAGTACTAATAAACAAAACTAAGCCAACTGTCACCATAACCATTACCAAACCCCTTATTGTGCCTTCTTGATTCAAGCCTATCCAAGTAAACATTAATAAAGAATTGATGATGTTTGAGAAAACCGAAACAAAACCAGGCAAACTCTCAACTTAACCATTACCAAACCCCAAAGAGAGAGAAAGTGTGTATACAGGCATGCTCTGTGCATGTGACGTATTTCTGCTGTCATGTCTTATAACAAACAATACTCTTCTTGAACAGTCAGAAGTGACCACTGGCAGTATCACAGCATAATACTGAAATGCACTAACAGAATTTACATTAGTCCACGAAGGGTAAAATATACTCTATTTTAGCTGATTTAATACTGACCATTTTTCTGTGTAGACACAAGTAATGTAAGTTACAAAAAAGAGAGCACCTGCATATGTACCCTATGTGTTAGAACAGAGGCAGAGAAAGACTCTTCCTGAACAGTACTGTCAGGCATGATCCCTGCTTTTCCTGATGGATGTTTAAACTCAGAGTGTGAAGGAGGATAAAAAGAAAGCCAGAGCACATCCTGAATTAGGGCCAGTACCATCTAAGCAAAAGAGGCCCCACCTTACAAACATTATAAACCCTAAAATGCCAACATCTGACCCTGCAGAAAAAATATCCTCATTCAGCGAGCCCTCAGTTTATTTAAAGCTAGGCTTAAAACCCATCTTTTTAGTCTGTCCTATAGTTGAGGGGCAGGAGTGGGTGGCTGGCATAAGCTATAGAGTCTCTGGTGGACTGAGCGGTCAGTGCTGTCACTGGATCATTATTGGTAGTGCTGTGTTACGCTGGACCGGTCATGGTCTGGTGGTGACTGTCTCAAGCCTGCCCTCATGGCTGTATTGGCCCCTGCCTCTGTTTCGTCCTTAGCTATGCTGCCATAGCCTTATTCTGCCGGGGTTTCCTTATCGCACGCAGGCACCTCTGTCTCTCCTGCTCTGCTTGTTCTGCTACCATCTGAACCCCCTAACAATGTTTTTTTCTCTTTTTTCCCTCTTCCCTGCTCTGGGCACCTGCCTGGAGCTCTAGCCTGAGTTTCCCGAGCCTTCCCCCCGCCCCCCTCCTGGCCCGGAGCTCCAGCCCAAGACCAGCTAGGCGCCCCCCACCTGCCACTGCTGATCTCTACATGACGGAGTCATCAGAGTAGAATACCTCCCTATGAAATAATCAACCCATAGGCCAGTGGAGGATGGGCATCCCCCCAATAGCTGGGTTCCTCTCGAGATTTCTTCCCATCGGGGAGTTTTTTCTCGCCACAGTATGAGGGTTTTCTCTCCCTACTAGAGAGTTTTTACCTCTGCTATCTGGGGGCTTAGAGCTGGCATTTCCCATTTCCCCTTTCTCGTCTGTGAAAAGCGCTATATAAATAAAATTGAATTGAATTGAATTATTACACAAACACTTACCGACATGAAGCATTCTTAGGACAGTGATATTAAGTCTCAGAAAAGTAAACCTGTGTAATGATTTGAATTTCAGTACAGGGAACAAAACAAGTTTATCTGACTCCATTCATTTTCAAACCCTCTACCATCAACGTTTAGTAAATTATGTTAGTAAGATTGGGGAAAAGTGATATAGAACCAAGCCTGATGCGTGTGCTGTGGTGCTGGGCACCTATGAATCCATGCTTATCACCGGCACCCACCTCTGGCTTTGTCTCAGAGGTCTGTGGACTTGTTTATAATTTATCAGAAACTCAGAGGGCTTGAGACTTATTATCTGTCTCAGTACTCTTGGGACTTGTTGTGGTCAAAAGTTTACATACACTTAGGTCGAAGTCATTAAAACTCATTTTTAACCACTCCACAGATTTCATGTTAGCAAACTTTAGTGTTGGCAAGTCAGTTCCCTTATGGAAAAAGGTATATACTGCAGTATATTGTAAATATATAAAAATTATTGTCACAATATATTTAAAATATACTGCAGTATATTACATTTCCATGAAATTAACACCCGCCACACGCCAAATGCGGGTAGAAACTCGCGTTAGCGTGTGGGTTGACGAATTCCACCCGTGACCTTGGCGGGTAGCCAAAGGACTTCGGGACATTACACTTTTTTCATGGTTATGAACAATTTTGTAGTTTAACTAAGCTTCTCAAGTACCACAGTCAATTATGTATAATACTTCGACTCCCATAATTACCTGGGACTGCTCTCAGCAGCGCTCTGATTGACCGAGCCGGTTCAGAGCCCCCGTCGAGCGTCTCGCGAACATTAGCTAACGTTACCTCAGTCAGTGAGTGATTTTTAACGCCGGCTTTAGCTACGAGAGAGGCAGCCAAAATATCTACGAAACACCTAGCTAGATTTAACATTATTATATCTAGCTAACGTTAGCAGTATGTGGCGACACATCACAGGGGTTAAAAGACCCAGTGAGACAGAGAGGAGAGAGACAGCTGGCAGCAAAACCGGTAACGTTAACGTTGTTGAGGCTAAGAAGAAGTATCGTAGCTCAGACGAACTGTGAACTTGTCTCTCTCACTGCCTCTATGTTACGTTTTTTTTTGTGTTTCATTAAATGCAGAAATATAGTATTTTAAATGTTGTTCTGTGTTCTTTTTTCCCTCGATTTATTTTGGCTAGTGAAAATAATTGGTGGCTGATAACTTTGAAAAACCACCAGCCACATTGACTGGTGGACCAAAAAGTTAGTTTCAGGCCCTGGTTAGGACATCTACTTTGTGCATGATACAAGTAATTTTTCCAACAAAGACAGATTATTTCACTTTTAATTCACTATATCACAATTCCAGTGGGTCAGATATTTACATACACTAAATTGACTGTGCCTTTAAATTTTTTATATTTGGTCGCATATCACATGGGGCCCTATCTTACACCCGGCGCTAAGCGGCGCTAACCCAAACGCAAGTGTCTTTGCCATCTTATACCCGGCGCATGGTTCATTATAACGCCTTGCGCTCACGTCCTTTAACTACCATGTATTCTTGCGCCCATTACAAGTGAACTGGGCGTGTTGGTCTTACGATCAGGAGTGGCCAGGATTCTTTTTGGCGTATTGCTATCTTGAGCCAGCAGAAAGCACTTGCGCTATATTGCGTGTGTGTGTGTGTGTGTGTGTGCGTGATTTCAATTTTTTTTTATTTTGGTGGTAGTCCCCTCTGGAAAAGTGGTGCGGTTGGGACTCCACTCCACTATTTCTTTGTGTTTATTGTTGTTCGTCTGTGGCATTGTGTGCGTGGGGTTTGGTTTTGTGTGTGTGTCCGAAAACACCAGTGTGCTGGACTGTGCCCCCTCGGAGCAGTAGTTGGGCCAGGCAGGCGGCTTCCCCCGAGGTGAGCTATACTGTGATGTGGGTGATCACGAGTGTGCGTGTCTAGTATACCTCCTTTATTTATACACCTATTGAACAGTGGTGTGTGATGTCAGGGCATGCTTACCTGGGGGGAAATCCTGCGTTTCCTGGCAGGACCTCAGTGTGGTGGGAGGGGGGGACAAAGAGTGGACTGCCATTATCTCTTGTCTCAGTCAACGTATGCAATCTTTTTAATTAATTGTTAATAAAGAACTGATTTTTTTTACCTTTTACTCCATGGGTGGTGTACTGTTTTGAGAGGGTAGGTTAGGAGACGGGATCAGGATTGCGAGCCTGAAATCCCTTGTTCCATAAAAACATTGGCAGGATCATTTGAATGGAAAACATTTCTCAACACAGATTGCTAAAAAATTATTTTCTAATAAAGATTATATACATGCATATATATTCAGGTTCTGAACTGTATAAAATACTTTACAATAGATATTTATTTCACTTTTTTTCACAAAAGAACAGAAATACCACAATATTACAGTACTAATATGTCACAGAGGGAGGCTGTACCTGTGGGCCTGTTTCCCTAGGCTGCATGTAACACTGCAGTAACATGTCAAAAGCAACAGCATCTGCCACCGTCTTTCAGTGCATTACATCATCACTGAGTCCGGGGGCGGTCCTCTCCTGCCTCCAAAATGAGTGACAGGATAGAGAGGGGATGGCAGGATAAAGCCTGAAAGCCCACCAGGAAGAGAGGACTGCCATCCTTAAACCTGAGACAGGTATGACCTCGCCTTTAGAGCACTCAAATTACAGCCAAATAACATGTTGCAGATACTTTGTTTGGAGTTAAGAGCATCTAATAGACAATACTGTGTGAGCATTGGTAACAATGCAGACCATTCTAGAAGACTTGAGAATGAGAGATGTTATGTTATTGCAGCTAATATGGGATTTCTTTGATCACACGTGAATTTCGTACTGTTTTCAGGGTCTGATGTCAGAGATGGAAAATATTTCATACGTACCTGTGAAGCAGCCCATCGTGTTCACATTAGAAGGTTTCATCATAACCAGGCAGCAGGGGTACCCCCTGTTTGCGGTCACGCTCATTGTGTATGCTGTGATGCTGCTGGGAAACTTGATCGTGGTTACGGTGATCGCCACCAACGCCAAGCTCCACAAGCCCATGTACGTGATGATATGCAACCTGGCAGCATGCGACCTGCTCGGGGGCACGGTTGTCATGACCCAGCTGATGTCGAACTTCCTAACATGGGGACAGGACCATCGGCTACGTGGCAGCCATCATCCAGGCCTTCTGTGTGCACACGTACAGCTCTGCCGGTTTCACCATTATATCAGCCATGGCGTATGACCGCTACGTGGCCATCTGCAAGCCGCTGCACTACCACACCATCATGACCACTGGGAGACTGGTCTCACTCTGTTTTCTGGCCTGGTTCATCGCGATCTCCCTGGTCCTGACCCTCTTATCTCTGAACGTGATAACGCCTCTGTGTGGCACATTCATCAAGCACACCCACTGCAGCAACCCAGTCATTCTCAGGCTAGCATGCATCCCCACCCCCATCAGCAACATCTATGGTTTGTGCATGACTTGGTTCTTAAGTACGGGCTCCTTCTTAGTCATCACCTTTACCTATGTGAAGATCCTCATTGCGTGTGTGGTCAAACAGGAGAAAAACAGTAGGAGTAAGGCCATACAGACGTGTGCCTCCCATCTTGCCGTTTATGTCCTTTTTCAGATCTCCGGCTTAATCATTGTCGTGACCTACAGGTTCCCAGAGGTCAGCCACAACACACAGAAGTTCTGCGCAATTCTGTTTTTCATCGTGCCCCCCACGGTCAACCCAATCATCTACGGCATCTCCATGAAAGATATTCGCACAAACATCATCAAGATTTTCAAATACACGGTCTTGCCGAAATAGGGAATCCAATGAGTACCACCCAGTTATCCAAATAACTTTTTTTAAATCTAATTTTTAGGTTGAGGAAAGTTGGTCAGTTATGCTCTCATCACAACTGCATCTCTCAAAAACCTTTCCAACAGACAAAACTGTCAGATGGACTTTTTTCAAACGTCACTGTAAGGTTGTGGTTTGGAAGCTGGTAAAAACAATTATCATTGGAATAACTTTGCTACAGCATTGTTACTCTCCACAACCTTACAAACCTTCACTGCTCCATTGTAAAAGTTGCAATAAAGTTTTGTGCCAGCTGGGCAGAGGACATTTGAAGTGAAATCCTACAATGGTTTTCCTTTGCTGTACTGAGGATGATCATGTCCTGTATTGTTTTGGCACAATGTGAAACATCCCCCGTCTTTTCCCCATGAATCTTTTGCATGATAAAAAAGCACATCTACATTTTAAAAATGAATAAAAAGCAATATAATTTTTAAAATAAATAAAACATAAATATTGTAATCTAGTGTTTAGTTCTGTTGTCTTTTGTCATGTTTCATTTGTGTTAAAAAAAAGAATATTATACAATAAGAATAAAAACCGTTCAACGCTACACATTATGTTTAAGATTGTATCCATATACCTGCTCTAATTGCCCCTTCTTGCTTGTACTATATTCTTAGACGACTTGTGTATTTTCCTATTATGTAATTGCTGTTTTTTACTGTAAAGCACTTTCAACACTCTGTACAAAAAGCTTGATAAAAATAAAGACCATTTAATCTCCCAGAATTGAGCTAAATGCGTGTTTAGAAATTCAGCACAGTTACATTGTAGCAGATAAAAAGCTTGGAGAGGATGACTGACAGCTCCAATCCCACTAAATAAAGAGTAATGTCAAATCTACAGACACCATCCTGTCTTGCTGTTTGGGCTGGTAATAATAATAATAAGCTTTATTTGTATAGCAGCTTTCATTCACAGAGCAGCTCAAAGTGCTTCACAATAGACAAATAGTAAAAGCACATATGAATGACATAAGCATAATTAAAACACACAAATATAATAATGCCTTGCATTTATATAGCACCTTTCTCACAAACCAGCGCTTTACAACGATGAGGAGAAACTCGCCTCTACCACCATCAATGTGTAGCACCCAAGGTGATGCAACGGCAGACATTTTGCTCCAGAATGCTCACCACACATCAGCTGAGGTGGAGAGGGGAGAGAATGATTTTAGCCAATTAAACTGGGGGATGATTAGGTGGCAGATTGAAAGAGCCAGGTTGGGAATTTAGCCAGGACACCGGGGAAACCCCTACTCTTTATGATAAGTGTCATGGGATCTTTAATGGCCACAGTAAGTCAGGACCTCGGTTTAACGTCTCATCCGAAAGATGGCATCTCCTACAGCACAGCGTCCCCATCACTGTACTGGGGCATTGGGGTTTATTTGACCAGAGGGGAGATTGCCCCCTACTGGCCCACCAACACCAAATATAGTATCAATCAATGTATAAAATGTAGGATAAAAAGATATACTAAATATAGTAAGATATAGGCCAATAAACCGTTTTCGTGGATCATATGCCGTCCGATTCAACATTAATATAAATCCCCCCAAAGCAGAAAAAACACATACTTTGCATTTATTGTGCATTGTCTTTTTAATTTTTTTTATTTTAAGCTGATTCCTGTATGTATTTCTGTTTTTAATTGTTTATGGCTGTTAGTATACTGCATTGTGGACCCGGGGATAGGCTACTGTATTCCGTACTTTTTTTTACATCCGTCTGTAATGAGAAGATATAAACGCAGCTGTGCGATGCTGATTTCGACACTGCAATATTTGAAGTATTTATCGCTTATTATGAACGAATAGTGAAGCTTGTTTGAAAAGATTTTGACTACAAAACTGTAAATAGTAGGCTAGGCTCAGTCCTAATTATGATTATCAATATTCTGCACTGTAAATAATATCTCATAAGAAAACAGTGAAAAGACAGGCAGCAATCTTGGAAGAACTTGAGGTCACATCATCAGGGCAGCTCACACGCGACCCACATTGTGAACAGTAAACAAACATTTACGATTTTAGCTTTTAAACACTTCAACTTTCATTTTTCAGCATTAAATGCTTTTGTATCGGCCAACATACCGATACAGAATGATAAACATATACAATTAAAAGTATTTTATTAAATTAAAAAGTAATTAAAAGTTAATTAAAAGTTATTGTTGTTAGTTGTTTTAGACATGTTTGTCCATGACGCAGCTCGAACACACTGATGTCGGTAATGACGCGACAACACCTCCAATATCCAACCTCATGCCATAAATAAATGCAGGGTCAGTTTGTGATTTTAGACATTCCCCTGTGAAACAAATGCATTATTACATTGATAGTATACATTTTGTTTGCGATATTAATGCAAAATAGATATAATGTTATCGTCTTCCACAGTGAGCTGTACTCTCCTCACCTCTGGTCCAAAAATAGCGAAATTCAGTAGGCACTACAATGCGCTACGCTATTGACTATGAAGGCTCGCCAAAGATAGAGCCCCAAATTTGCACGTTCGCTGCTCGATCTGGACTGACACACCTCCACCAACGACTCTCCTCCCACTTCGGCGCACGGCAAGTCAAACGGGAAAATACATGCCGAAAATGTCACTGTCGATGCGCTGGCTCGCCATTCGCCATGCGCCAGCTTGAAAATAGAGCCCTTAATGTCACATTCCGTTTAAAATATAGTTTTGAAGCTTTTAAATGTACGACAGGTTAGCAGCTTTCACCTGCAATCACCAGTCACACAATCACATCAGCTGCTTTCAAGGCGATGAGCTATGTTTTGCGTTTGTATCTGATTTTAACTGAAAAATATCCTGGCTTTTTTGATCTGCATGTCGTCAGGGCAAATTCAGAGTAAAGATATAGTTTTGAAGCTTTTAAATGTAAGATGCCAAGCAAACACGGGAGTTTCATTAGGCTACTGAAACTCAGCCAAGTTTCTCTCCAGTAACGTTAACACAGCGCAAACGCAAGTGTCTTTGCTATCTTACACCCAACGCAGGGGTCATTATAGCGCCCAGCGCTCACGTCGTTTAAATACCAAGGGATTTGGCGTCCATAGCAAGTGAACTGGGCGGGTTGGTCTTTTAAGATGAAGTGTGGCCAGGTTAATTTTTGGCGTATTGCTATCTTGAGCCAGCAGAAAGCGCTTGCGCTAAAACCACCACAAACCTAGTCTAAAATCATGTCGCAGTTCTTTACATGTTATTTTAATGGCGCATATCAGTGCGACGTGTGCACAACACGCGTACACCCTCCTGTCTGTTACACACAGAGGCGCGCACAAGCATGACTACAAATATTAAGATTACAATGTGAAATATTATTATTGTGTAGGCTATATCAAAAAAATGGATAATAATGAAAGGGTCCATAGGTCAAAGGCCACATACCTGTCCCTCAGCGAAGGGGAACGCCGTAGTTGTAAATCAGGTCACCCATTCTCTCTAGTTTCTTTTCTGCTGTTCCTCAAAGTCCTTCTAGGACCTTGCTCAGGTCTGCATTGACTGTTGCCTACTCTTTCTTGCTGCAGGACTTCACTTGTGATCTGTGTCCTTGGATCTTCTTCTCCATAGCCGGTGGTGTCTGGTTGGGTGCCAGGTTCTCAGAGTCTGGGTGTCAGCGTCTGTTACCGGTGTCAAAGTTTCTAGCAGCCTCTGCTGTTTCTGCGTTCGATTTTCCTTTTGGCGTCGTCAGATTTTTTCAGCCTCCGTTACGGTGTTTGTAGCTTACCCGACAATTATTCCCTACACCTGTTTTGCGTTTCCTGCCGGCTATATATAGCCCAGGACTTCCGCATTCTCAACACTTCGATATTGTCGTTGCTCCGTTGACAAACGTTGACAAACGAAGAATTTCGGTCGCTGCATTTCTGGTTCGTACGAATAGGAAACACAGCAAGTCCGGTTAGAAGATTTAGGATTAGATTGGTTTTTTCTTTACTTTCCAATCTTTCTTTATCCTTTTTTCTTTTCACCTGTTGCCAGTTGTGTTCAGCTCTTTTGCCACAAGAGCTCTGGCTAACAGATCTTTTCTATTCTTTTCCCTCACTCGTTTTATCGAGTTTTGTTTTGTTTCATCACCTCCTATTACACCTAATATTTTAGTGTGTGAGGTTCTTTTGTGAGTTATTCTTGCTGTTTATCGAGATCGCCTCTGTTTTTGGAGGTTGCGTTGTTTTGCCTTGTGCTAGGGAAGTTTTGTCCCCGATCCTGTGTTTCTCTGTCCTGGTGCAGCTATTTCCGCGTTTTGTGGCGTATCTCTTTAGATACGTACGCTTTTAGAAATCCTTATCGGTCGGTTTTGGTTCTCCGAACCTTACACTCCCCCCTACAGAATATCGAAGTCATAATGGAAGAACCAGCAACTTCTACCGATTCATACAAAACGCTGCCTAGCCAGGGCGCTACAAATGTAACCTTTGAGGAGGCTATTTTTTTTCAAATTCAACAAAGCCAGTTGATGGAACAACTGCAGAACCAGGGAGACTGCCTGAAAAAACTAACAGAGAGCCTCCATAGACTTTCTGTGGCAGTTAATGCTCCCCCAGTTGCACAAGCACAAACTCCTCCCGTACCCATGCCACGTACTAGTAAGGAGCCCAAACTCCAATTACCGCCGCGTTATGGTGGAGAACCGGGGAAATGCCGCCCCTTTCTGACACAATGCCTTATTTCTTTTCAAGCACTTATTTATTTTCTCCCGTTTTACCACTTCAGAATCCCGCGTAGCTTTTAATTTATCCCTCCTGAGCTATCAAGCCCTTGCTTGGGCTGACCCTTTCATTCGGGCCAACACCCCCTGTGTTCGCGATTCGAAAAATGCAGCTGGTCTTCGACCACGAGGTTTCAGGCGAGGAAGCAGCCAGGAGACTAACTAACTAACTAACTAGACTAACTAACACCAGGGAACTGACACCGTAGCGGCTTTCTCGATTGCCTTTCGAGCATTAGCTGGGGAGACTGGTTGGCCTGACGGTCTGCTGAGATATTTATTTTTAAAAGCCTTGTCTGATCCTATAAGGGACGCTTTGGCTATGTTCAAACCACCTGCCACATTCAGTGACTTGGTTACCACGGCTATACGCCTGGACAACCGTATCAGGAAGCGTGAGCGGGGGCGTAGAGACAGTCCTGTTCATCATACTCCCTTGCTGTCGGCACTCTCTCCCTCTTCGGTAGCGCCTCCTGTCCCCTCTTTCGCCCACTCCCCTCTTGAAGGGGAGGAGCCTATGCAGGTGGACGGTGCTTATCTGCGTGAGCCCAGACAATTTAGGCCGCGAGAGGAGTGGTGTCATTACTGCAGGCGCGGGGGGCACTTGAAGGATCAGTGCCCTAAATTGAGGGTAAATGGAAGGGTCTTGCTGGGGAGACCAGGTACCCTAGCGAGACATAATGGTACTGTCTCACGGACGTTATTGCCGGTTCAACTCTCCTGGAATAAGCGCTCAACTAACGTCGACGCTTTTATCGATTCCGGAGCAGTGAATTGTCTTATGGACGCCAAATGGGCCCCGGGAACATAAAGTTCCCATACACCCCCTCTCTCCACCCCGTCCTGTTGCTGCCCTCGATAGTCGTCCGTTGGGCACTGGGTCTATTGAAGAGACCACAGGTTCTCTGACCATGCGCGCCTCCCATGAGGGTCATTCTGAATACATTCAGTTCCTTTTGATCGACTCTCCAGCCTGTCCGCTGGTTTTGGGACATTCATAGCTGGCCCGGTACAGCCCACACATTAATTGGGGTGGTGACAAGGCTGTCATCCTCCAATGGGGTCCCCAATGCGGGTCTCGTTGTCGGCTGACGGTTCCGGTTGCGTCTCGCGGGCGTGGTCATCGCTCGGAGCTTAGCCCTATCAGTGACCTCAAGCAGGTTAATTCCCGGTCTGATCTAGGTAGCTCCGCCTCTCTCACTGAGAATGAGAGCATTGAAATGGTAGGGCCGTCCGATTTCCCCCTGCCAGCTAAGATATCGGTCTGCGCTCGTAATGGGGGTTCACAACTCCCACCCTCGGGTCTTTTGCGCCCCTCACCCATCCCCAGTCATTCGGGGAGGTGCGTTCGTGCGGCTTTTCCGCACACCATGGCCAAACAAGAGGCCGCAGCCGAGGGGCGCTATCGCTCATCTCCCTCCTACCAGGTTGGGCAATGAGTCTGGCTTGCCACGCGGGCCCTACCCTTGCGACCCTTGCGAGTGTAATCCCGCAAACTCGCTCCTCGTTTCGTGGGCCCATTCAGAATCACCCACATAATAAACCCGGTCACCGTCCGGTTACAGCTCCCGCGCTTCATGCGCATCCACCCCATGTTTCACATCTCTCGACTAAAGCCTGTGTTTGTTAGCGCCATCGCCTCGGCGGACAAGCCGCCGCCCCCACCAGTTCGTGGAGGGAGGTCTGGTGTATACTGTGCGGCGCATTTTGACCGAGAGACGCGTGGGCAGAGGGTCTCAGTTCTTGGTGGATTGGGAGGGCTACGGCCCTGAGGAGCACTGCTGGCCCCCGTCCAGGAACATTTTGGACCCAACACTTATTAGGGACTTCTGTAGAAACAAGGCTGAAGGATCGCCTGGGGTCGTCCCTTAGTAGGGGGGTCCTGTCATGGTTTCTAGCAGCCTCTGCTGTTTCTGCGTTCGGTTTTCCTTTTGGCGTCGTCAGGACGCTCTATCGGATATTTTCCGCCTCCGTTCCGGTGTTTGTAGCTTACCCGACAATTATTCCCTACACCTGTTTTGCGTTTCCTGCCGGCTATATATAGCCCAGGACTTCCGCATTTCCGACACTTCGATATTGTCTTTGCTACGTTGACAAACGAAGTCGGTAAAGGTATAGGAATTTCAGTCGCTGCATTCGGTTCATACGAATAGGAAAGGCAGGAAGTCCGGTTAGAAGATTTAGGATTAGATTGGTTTTTTCTTTACTTTCCAATGTTCAGCTCTTTTGCCACAAGAGCTCTGGCTAACAGGTCTTTTCTATTCTTTTCCCTCACTCGTTTTATCGAGTTTTGTTTTGTTTCATCACCTCCTATTACACCTAATATTTTAGTGTGTGAGGTTCTTTTGGGAGTTCTCGCTTTTATCGAGATCGCCTCAGTTTTTGGAGGTGGCTATGTTTTGCCTTGTGCTAGGGAAGTTTTGTTCCCGATCCTGTGTTTCTCAGTCCTGGTGCGGCTATTTCCGCATTTTGTGGTGTATCTCTTTAGATACGCTTTTAGAAATCCTTATCAGTCGCGTTTGGTTCTCCGAACCTTACACTCCCCCTTACAACCGGAGTGTCAGCCATTGAGTTATCTTCCACCCCCGCTCTCGTAGACTCAGGGGGTATTTTCTAGGAGTGTGCAGCGATGCCACTATCTGTATCTGTTGGACCATCAACATTATCTGTATCTGTATTAGAATAAAAATGGAAATAGGCGGGGCTTCACCAGAAGTGGTGTGACATATAGGAAATGTCATATTTTCTAGTCTAAAATGAATTGTTATTGCAATTTATGAGTCCCCATAAATCCCCTACAATCCTCTACATGTATTTTTTTCTTTTCAAAACCTTTTATAAGAACTATATTCTGGACTTTATACTTAATTATCTAACCGAACAATTATTTTGGATAAGAACTGGAAAAAATCTGAGGTACAATATATAATCAACTAAGCAGTTTTATAAAAACATGAAGCCATTCCATTATACATTTTAATGGAAACTATTTCCACAATAACAAACCTTTCTGCCTGTTGTGATTTCATATTGTACTTTCTTTTGTTAGTTTATTTCTTTTTACTATATGAACTTGGAAACGCCCCCCCTATTGCTCCTAGCTAGCTCAGCCTGCCCTCTCATTTTGTTTTTGCGCAATGTGAAATGAAAGGTGAAATGCGATGCCAAATTCAAGATGGTTAAATATATTACTGATTGTAGGTTGCACAAAGTGCGAGGCGAGGATGTGTGTGTGTGTGTGCGTGTCATTTGTGTGACCGCGGTGACAATGCTTGTTGCGGACTGAGCCCACTGCCATTAACGTTTGCCTTTGCGCAGCGTTGAGCACTGAGATTTGGCGTAACATTTACACTTGCAGCAGAGCAAGCTATAATCAGCGTAGCTAGCCAGCCACTCGCTTTCACCCTCCATACGAGAAAATTAATGACAGACTGCCTGGTGGAGTCGAGAGAAATATCCGTTTCCAACCCACTATCCGTTTCATTCATTAAACTTTCAGCTTACTGTACATGTTAGCTTGCTAACTAGAGCCAGCTCCCGGCTGCTGTGCTGTTAATGTGTTGAGAGAAAACAACATCAAAAGTCGATTCGCATGTTGGTACATTGCTACAATCGCACCGAAACTTCATTCAAATGAATATATTTAGCCTATATCATGGATTTTGTGAATGCTTATTTCTACCCAAATTGTTTAGCATTCAACTCGCAATGACGTTAACGTAACACACGCTAGTCTATCAATAGCATACAGGAGACCTTCCTGATCTACAGTAATACGTTAGCAAAATATCTTTATAAACATTAAGTCACAGTTTGTTTTTATAATGCTGATTTTGATTTTGCGTTGTTCCTGCAGCTATTTGCCGAATTTCTCTCTCTCGTTTTCTTTCTGAATCCGAAAATTAACGAGCAACTTCGGGTAGAAAAAAATATCTGTTCCGACGCATTATTTGTGCTTTCCCGAATAGGGTATTTGGCTCCGGATACACCCCTAGTATTTTCCTTTTCGGACTTTTCGTAACCATAGTGGGGTGACTCTTATTCACTTATCAAAGCCTGCCGTCACGAATAGCTAGTCAGCTATTCCCCTTTGTGGTTTTTCCTCCTGTCAGCTGTCTTCCCGCGCCATCACATGATCTTTCCTTAGTTGTCAGCTGCACTTTCACAGCAGTCACTGGTTTCATCCAGCTTATCAGTTGAGCTCATAGGACTTGGTAGTCTAATCCCTCTGATAGTAATTGGCACATACTTTCTTGAGTCTTGATGTCTTGAGTGGCGGTAGGGGTAATCATGTCATTGGGGTCATCAGATGGGCACCCTCCTTCCTTGATGTTTCATTGATGATAGTCCCACAACATCTCCAGAGGGCTCCACTTGGCGTCCCAAGTGCACCCCCCTCTGCTTTTACCGCACCTGCTGGTTGATGGCCACCTTGCAGCCCAATTGAGATCCAATTGAGATGGGATAAGATGTAAGGTACTATTTAATCTGGAAGAATGTAGAAGAATACAAGTAAAATGTTTCATATAGAATGACGGCAGTTCAATGATTCAGAAGGCAGCCCCCCCTTTGTTCTCCAAACTCAAACCATGTCTGCTCTCCCTCCACATTGATATCAGCTCTTCTGCCCCTGAGATGCAGTGAAACAGACAGGGTGCAGGCAGTGAAGGGACTAAATACGAAATGTGTGTGCATGTGCCTAGGTATATATGAAATATAAAACATTAGTACAATTAGTTAAGTAAATATAATGAAATCAAATGTGTAGATGTTAGGAAGTGATTCCGCTCAGCTATTGACCACTTCCACAACTGTAATTCACTCCTGCCTATTTTCACTTCTCTCCCATGTGCTGCTACCTTGATGTGGTGGGGGGGCTTGCGTGCCTCAATGACCCTGTGAGCTATACCAGTTGGGGCCTAAAGCCCCTGGCAGGTTCAACCAAGCCAGGCAGGTTATGGGGGAGAGGTCAGACAAAAAGCAGCACTTGGTCCTCCAGGTTGGGGGTTTGGCGTGGGGCTAACAACCCCACCCCAGAAAACAACATATTGTTACAGAAACGCAAACAAGAAACTCAAAAGAAACTACACCCCTGGGAGAGGATGGACCTTCAGCTGGAGGATGTATGACACCGAGTCGTGAAAGTCAGATTCATCTGGAAGCTACTAGGCCAATGACTATCATCTCTACCAGAACCACCATTACCATCGGAACATGTCAGAACCATGTTTCAAACTGGCAAGACAGCACAAGTGGCAGCTGAAATGAGACGCTACAATCTTGACATGTTAGGAATCAGTGAGTTAAGGTGGACTGGTTCCGGTCAGAAGAGGTTAGCTACAGGAGAGTTGCTGCTATTCTCGGGCCACGAGGAAGACAACGCACCCCACAGCCAGGGAGTGGTCAAGATGGCCCAGAGAGCTCTCATTGGATGGGAGGCACATGGCCCACGGATCCTAACAGCCTGCTTTCAAAAAAAGAAAAGGAGGATCAATATGGACATCATGCAGTGCTATGCCCCGACGAATGAGAGCGACGAGGATGTCAAAGAGGAGTTCTCCAGCAGACTGCTGACCATTATCCAGGCCCGGCCAAGACAAAACATCATCATCACCATGGGCGACTTCAACACAGATCGGGGTTATGAGGAGATTATGGGGCAGCAAGATTTGGGTGAGATGAATGAGAACGGGGAGAGAGTCGCCAACCTGTGTGCCTAGTCAAAAAAAAACCTAGTCATCAGCGGGAGTTTCTTCCATCGCAGAAGGATACACAAAGCTACTTGGGTATCACCAGACCTATCGATGGAGAACCAAATCGATCACGTGTGCATCGGGAAAAGGTTCAGAAGATCTCTCCAAGATGTGCGTGTCAAACGAGGAGCCGATGTTGCTTCGGACCATCATCTCCTGGTCGTCCGCATAAAGCTGAAACTGAGGAGAAATTTGGCTGGGGAGAACAGCCAACACCAGAGGTATAACACCAAAGCTTTGAAAGAAACACCCAGGCTAGAAGAGTTTAAGATCACGCCCTCCAACAAGTTCCAGGTCCTACAAGAGCTGCTAGAGGAAGAGACCATTGATGAGAAGTGGCAGGGTATAAAAGAGGCAGTGACATCAACATGCCAGGGAGTGCTAGGCACCAAGAAGCACAGCCACAAGGAATGGATCTCAGCAGAGACCTTGAAAAAGATTGAGGAGAGGAAAAAGAAGAAGGCGGCAATAAATAACAGTCGCACACGAGCCGGAAAGGCAAAGCCCAAGAAGAGTACTCAGAAGCGAATACAACCGTCAAAAGGAATTTAAGGGCAGACAAGAGGAACTACATGGAGACGCTGGCAGCAGAGGCAGAAGAAGCAGTTCATCATGGCAACATGAGGGATCTGTATGCCACCATCAAAAAGCTTTCTGGAAAGTACAGCCAGCCAGAAAGGCCAGTGAGGGACAAGGACGGGAAGAAAATTCCAGATGTAGAAGAACAGAATTGCAGATGGGTAGAGCATTTCAAGGAGCTATTGAACAGACCAACCCCACAGAACCCAGTGGATATCCAACCAGCTCACAGTGATCTGCCGGTTGATTGCGGTGTATCTTCTAAGGAGGAGATCCGCAAGGCCATTAAACAACTGAGGAATGGGAAGTCTGCAGGGCCAGACAACATTCCGGCGGAGGCCCTGAAAGCTGATGTCGAGACCAGTGTGGCAATGCTCTACCCCCTATTCCGAAACATCTGGGATGAGGAGATGGTCCCATCAAAGTGGAAGGAGGGCTACCTCATTAAGCTCCTGAAGAAAGGTGACCTTAGTTCCTGTTCTAACTACAGGGGGATAACACTGCTGTCAATCCCAGGCAAGACATTCAACAGAGACCTCCTGAACAGGATGAAAGACTCCGTCGACCACCAGCTCCGAGACTAACAAGCTGGCTTTCGCAAGAACAGATCCTGCACTGACCAGATCACAACGCTGCGTATCATTCTGGAACAGTCACTGGAGTGGAACTCACCTCTCTCACCACAACTTTATTGACTATGAGAAGGCGACAGTGTGGATAGTCTGACGCTCCATTGGATTTTTTTTTGTTTAAGTCTACACCCGTGTTGCTCGGGGTTTTCTTTTATTTTCTCTACCTCTCTTCTATGCTCTTTGTCTTAGAGTGTGAGGTACTTTTTGTTTGCTATACTCGCTTCTTCAAGCTCGCCTCCTTTTGAGGTAGATTTGTTTTGACTTAGGTCGGGAAGTTTTTTCTCCCATTCCTTTGTTCTCCTTTTCCTGTTGTGGTTTATCCGCTTTGTGGCATATCTCTCGAGGTACGCTTATAGATTCCCTATCTGTCACGTTTGGTTCTCAGAACCTTACCTTGCCCCTTCACAGATATAGCCCCAAACTACTGCGCATGTACCAGGTACATGGTTTACTTTTTTATTAAAATTACATTTTTATCTTGTGATGTGTGACGACCAGGCACAGATGTAGAACCCAAAAAGGGGGACTCGAAGCCAGACGTAAAATAAAACTCCCGAAGGATATTATATTACACACAGTTGATTAGTAGATTAGTATCTCCAAACATTACAAGGAAGTTAGTCATTAGTATATTTACAAACCTTAATTCTATGAAGTTAGTAAATTAGTAATCATTAGTACTGAAAGAAGGAAATAGCAGGAAATTACAGAGAACACAGAATATACCAAAAACACAGGGAAACGTGTGATGGAGTGGGAACACAAAACGTTACAGTACCCCCCCCCCCCCCCTCAATGGGAGCCTCCAGGCGACCCATTAGGTTTTTCAGTGTGGTCGCGGTGAAAGTCCTTTATCAGAGAGGGGTCGAAGATGAGTTTGGGGGAGATCCAGCTTCGTTCTTCCGGACCGTAGCCCTCCCAGTCTATGAGGTACTGGTAACCTCGGCCTCTGCGGTGAATGTCCAGTAGTTTGCATATCCGTGTATGCAGGGTGCTCGTCAATGATGCGGGGAAGAGGGGGCAGAGCATCTGGGGGGCAGAGGGGACTGTTAGAAACTGGTTTCAACTGGGAGACATGAAAAGTGGGATGGATTTTAAGAGATGTGGGAAGCTGGAATCTGACTGCAGTGGGGTTGATGATCTGGATGATTTTGAAGGGACCGATGAATTTAGGTTGAAGTTTGCGGGATTCCGACTGTAAGGGGATGTCTCTGATGGACAGCCGGACCTTCTCACTTGTAGTTGGGTGCGGATGTCCAGTGACGGTCAGCAATACGCCGATTGTGGTCAGCGGTGCGCACCAGTGCCGCTCTCGTATCACCCCAAAGCTTGTGACAGTGACGCATGTGAGTTTGAAGTGTCGGTACAGCGATCTCCTTTTCTTAGTCCGGAATTCAGGGTGGTTGTTAGCCCAAGGAGATCTCAAATGGAGATTTCTCGGTAGTCGCACAGGTCAGGGAGTTGTGGGCATACTCTACCCATGGTATCATCTTGCTCCACTGCGTCGGGTCGCGGGCCATGATGCAACGGAGAGCGGCTCCAAGGTCTTCACTCCGTCTGGCCGTTAGACTGCGGGTGGTAACCGGAAGTGAGACTGACTGTGGCTCCTAGGGCAGAACAGAAAGCCTTCCAAACATGGGAGATAAACTGCGGACCTCTGTCCGACACAATGTCAGCAGGGATGCCGTGGATCCTGAACACATAGTAAACGAGAGCATCCGCCGTCTCCTTGGCTGTGGGTAACGAAATGCACGGCCTTGGAAAATCGGTCAACGACCGTAAGGATGGTGGTGTTGCCATCAGAGGGGGGGAGTCCCGTAACGAAGACCACACCAATGTGGCTCCACGGATGACTCGGGATGGGTAGGGGTTGGAGGAGACCCGCGGGAGCCTGATGGGAGGCTTTGTTGCGGGCACAGGTGGAACAGGCCTGCACAAATCTCCGAATGTCTGAATTCATGGCATTCCACCAGAACCTCCGTCTGATGATGGATAGGGTGCATGCAGCTCCTGGGTGGCAGGAAAGACGAGAACAATGGGCGCACTGAAGAACTTGGGAGTGAGCCGAAGAGGGCACAAACATCCGTCGACCTGGTGTAGTTCTGGGGTCAGGTTCATCCTTCAGCGCTCTCTGAATCACCGACTCGATCTTCCACGAAACCACACCCACGGTGCAGGAAGGGGGTAAGATGTTTTCAGGTTCCGTGGGAAGGGAGTCGGTCTCAAATTGCCTGGAATCCCAGGAATCGTTGCAGTTGTTTGCGCGTAGATGGAGTGGGCCAGTCAGTGACTGCCTGTATCTTCCTTGGATCTGCCATTGTTTGACCTCTCTCCAGGATAAATCTGAGAAATTCCACCGAGTCGCAGTGAAAAGAACATTTCTCTGTTTTAACGTACAGTCTGTTCTCAAGGAGACATTGAAGGACTTGTTTAACATGGTTTACGTCTTGGAAAAAATGAGGACGTCAAAAGATGGTTCGACCCAAAAAATCGCAGAGCACATCATTGATTAGAGCCTGGAAGATGGCTGGAGCGTTAGTGAGGCCGAATGGCATGACCGGATATTCAAAGTGTCCTAGAGGAGTGTTAAATGCTGTTTTCCACTCAACCCCTTCCCGTATGCGAACCAGGTGGTAGGTGTTACGGAGGTCCAGCTTGGAAAAATGGTGGCTTCATGAAGGGGATGGAAAGCTGAGTCGATTAGCGGCAGAGGGTATTTGTTCCTGATGGTGATGTTATTCAGACCCCGGTAGTCGATACACGGGCGGAGTGTCCCATCTTCTTTTGCACAAAGAAAAACCTGGCACCGACTGGGGAGGATGAGGGGCGTATTAAGCCGGTAGCCAGAGAGTCCCGAATGTAAGTCTCCATGGCCTCCCTCTCCGGCCTAGACACATTGTAGAGACGGCTGGAGGGTAGTGGAGCGCCAGGAAGCAGTTCAATGGCGCAGTCATAAGGTCTGTGAGGGGACAGTGCTTGAGCTTGATCCTTGCTAAAAACCTGGCTTAGTTCATGGTATTCCCTAGGAACGGATTTGAGACAAGGAGTGAAAGGTTCAGGTGGAGCACGGGTGCCCTTTGCTGGTGCAGGACTTAAGGCAGAGACTGTGACTATACTAATATCCTCCTGGTGATTTCCAGAAACGATTAGTCGGATGGGTTCTGTGATGTGGGTGATGTGACTAAAAAGTCTCCCATCAACGGCCAAGGCGTCCACGGGGTTCGGGAGAGGCTGTGTGGCAAGGCCGATCTTGGTTACCATGGCAGCGTTGATCAGATTCTCATCAGCTCCTGAATCAACAAGAATGAGGACTTAGTGTGTCTGATGCTGATGCGAGATGGTGGCTGGAAGATATGGTCTGAAGCAGTTATTGGGATGTTGGTTTTGGCTCGTCAGGGATCCCACCCGAACTGAAGAGGCTAATTGTATTGGCCGCACGTTACAGTTCTTAACTGAATCTCCCGTTTGGCCACAGTAAAAACACGCTCCAGACTCTCTTCTTTTTCTCCGTTCTTCAGGCGTGACCTTGCTCCTGATTCTCCCACAGTCCATGGTCTCCTCTGGCTGGGCAGGATTCTCCCTGGTGGAGGGCAGTGGCATAGCAGGAGCGGGGTAAACATAACTGGCTACGGTGGATGGTGGCTGCCTCTCCCGCTTACGCTGTCGGATCCGGTTGTCGATCCAAATGGCCAAGCTGACGAGTGAGTCCAGGTTATCCGCCCGGTCCCGAAACGCCAGTTCGTCCTTCACCCCCTTGCTCAAGCCAGTCTTGAAGACATCGATAAGGTCCGCGTCGTTCCAGCCAGTGACCGCGGCGAGGGTAAATCGATGGAGTACTCCGCCACGCTCCTTGCACCTTGATGCAGCACAAGCAGTTTCAGGGAGCAATCTTGACCACCGGAGGGATGTTCGAAGACCTTTCGCATCTCCTGCATGAAGGTAAGGTAGGTGAAGCCGGAGGCCTTCTCCGCCCAAATAGCTGTAGCCGAGTCGAGAGCCTTCCCTTTCAGCAAACCCACGACGTAGCTGGCTGCTGGCGGAACACAAAGTCACACTGCAACAGGAAGGCCTTGCATCTGTCAGGTTCGCCAGTGTAGCGCTCCGGCGCAGGTTGCTGAGGTTCCCTGTAGTACATGGCTCCTGGAGGAACTGGGGGTGCTGCGGGTGGAGGAGTGGTGACCACTGGAGGTGGGGGCGGAGGCTGCAGAGCATTAGTCAGCCTAGTCAGTTCGCCGAACATCCTCCTCATGCCTTTGTTGAGTTCGGCGAGGCCCCTGGTGTGTTGCTCAATGATGGCTCCCTGGTTCATAAGTGTGTTCTGGACCAGGTCGGAGTCCGCTGGGTTCATGATGGCGAGATTGTTCTGTGACAACCAGGCACAGATGTAGAACCCAAAAAGGCGGACTCAAAGCCATACGTAAAATAAAACTCCCGAAGGAGATTTTATTACACACAATTGCATGGTACAGAGCGTGGCAGTTTGTAGTTGGTTTGATGCAAGGGTCAAAAACACAAGTAGGCAATCTGTAAATGCAAAGTACAAAAATCAGAAAGCAAGGCTTGTGGTTAACGTCCAGACAAGGGTCGAGATCCAGAATATCTGTCAGCGGAGGCACGGTACTGAAAACGGCAGGCAAGCTCGTAATCACTAGGAGAACAGGGTTCATAACAGGTAGGCAATCCGCGAAGGCAAAGGTACAGATATACGCTAGGCAAACTCGTAGTCAAGAAAACAAAAACAGTGTCAGGAATAGAACTGGCAAAAGATGTGGTCTTAAACAAACAAGGTCAAAACGTGGAATCAAAAACAATGGCTAAACGCTCAAAAGTGCAAACAGTAAACTGAGGCAGCAGTCTCGCAGTGAACACAAGCTAAGACAGGGTTTAAATACACTCACAGACAGGTGCAACAAATTAGGGACAGCAGAAAGCGGAAACGAGAATCACCTGTAGCGAGTAGAAGAGTTAACGAGGAAATCAGGAAAGAGAATAGTGATAGCAAAGGCGGAAAGGAGAGACAGCTGTAGCGAATAGAGAAGATGACGTTAGATAATTAGTAGAGTAGTAGAAGCCCTAATTTCTATGAGGTTAGTAGATTAGTAAACCTTAATTCTATGAAGTTAGTAAATTAGTAATCATTAGTACTGAAAGAAGGAAATAGCAGGAAATTACAAAGAACACCGAATATACCGAAAACACAGGGAAAAATGTGTGACGGAGTGGGAACACAAAACGTTACATGATGTCTTGTATAACAAGATGTTGACAGGATCATTTAAATGGAAAATATTTCTCAAAACATATTGCATAAGTTTCATAAGTATTCTACAACTGTATAAAATACTTTAGAACAGATAATGATTTCACATTTTGCTTTATACAATGAGGACTAGTTCAGGTTATTGCATGCTTCTGCAGTGTAATCATGTTTCTTCGACTCAGGCCAAGAACAGAAATGCCACAATATTACAGTTATAATATATCTCAGAGGTAGGCTGCACCTGTGGGCCTGTTTCCCTAGGCTTGTAACACTGCAGTAACGTCAGCAGCAGCATCTGCCACCCGTCTTTCAGCGCATTACATCATCACTGAGTCTGGGGGCGGTCCTCTCCTGCCTCCAAAATGAGTGACAGGACAGAGAGGGGAGCACAAGATAAAGCCTGAAAGCCCAGCAGGAAGAGAGGACAGCCAACCTTAAACCTGAGACAGGTATGACCTCGCCTTTGCACACAGTATACACAATGTGCTAGACTCTGGATTGGTGCCACTGGAACACATCACAAAGGTTGATATTTTGTTTATTTGTATTAATGTGGAAAATACTCCAGCTTTCCGTCTTTTCTATATTTCATTGAATAATGGCAGATTTTGATTAACATTTAATCAAAATATTATTTTTGTGGCTTTCCAAAACCTGCTGTCATGTCAAAGAAAATGAAAAAGTATTTAAAATACAGGATGATGCATACATTGCTTTTAATGCTGGATGATATTACTGATACAGATCACTTATTTACATTTTGACTCATTATATATACTTTATATTTATAATTTCATGGCATGATTTTTTTTGCTTTTCACTGTTCCAGTCTGACAGAATTTCCCAGGAAAACCAGGATGAATAACGTGACCTACAACAGTCCCATCCTGGTGATCGAGGGCATTGACGTCCCCCATCGTTTCATTTACCCAGTCTTTGCCCTATTGTTGGTAACCTACCTGATAATCCTGATCACCAACATAGGGGTCATGTTGCTTATTATGACGGACAGGAGCCTGCAGCAGCCAATGTACCTGCTGCTCTTCAGCCTGTCCTTCAACGACGTCCTGGGGAACACAGTGTTTCTGCCCCGGCTGATGTTGGACATCGTCTCCACCAAAAAGTCCATCAGCTACAACTGGTGTGTCTCCCAGGCCTTCTTTACCCACACCTATGGAACATCCAGCCATACGGTGATGAAGATCATGGCTTTCGACAGGTATGTGGCGATATGTCACCCTCTCAGGTATATCTCCATCATGAGCCCCACCATGGTGGCTAAGCTGACCGTGTCTGCATGGAGCACATCGATAACGCTGGTGTCTGTCCTGCTGGGCCTCACCGTCTGGCTAACACGCTGCCGTTCTGTCATGGTCTTTGCCTGCAACAACGCATCACTGTACAAGCTCTCCTGCCAGAAAGTGACCATCAACAACATCTATGGTCTGACCTTTAGTGTGGCCATTTTTGGCTCATCAATCTGCAGTGTGGTCTTCACGTATTTCAGGATCCTGGTCAGCTGTGTCTCCAGAAAGAACAAGGAGATGAACAAAAAGGCCCTGCAGACCTGTGCCACACACCTGCTCCTCTACATGATCATGCTCTGGTCCCAATTCGTAGCCATCATTTCTCATCGTATCCAGATAAACAACAGGTACCGGGAGATGGCGGCTATTTTATTGCACATTCTTCCTGCCAACATGAACCCCGTCATATACGCCCTGCAGACCAAGGAACTAAAGACCAAGATTGTGCAGATACTTCATTCGAAAGTAACTAACTAACTAACTAACTCTGGTGCAGTATAATGGATGCACTTATAAACATGTTGGAAGTTCAAATGTATATAGAACTTCAGATCTCCGAGATATGAAAACGTTGGGAATGGTGTGGTTTGGAACTACGAAATGTTTGATAAATCATTGAAAGTGAAGTTAAGATGCACCAATTTTAATGCTAATAATTTATTAGCCACAAGAGTAAATAGAACCCTATAACCGATAATCAAACAAGTCTCAAGGCTGCATCTCGGAACAGTATTTGTTTATCCACGTCAGAAAAAATCACCCAATTAGCCCAACTTTTAGATGTACCCAATATTGAGTTCTACAGGGAGAAGTGTCTGCCCTATTTTTGTCATTGCAAAGTATCATTTCATTTAATTCACAATCAGTGATCACAACAAAGAGAATCCACGTATTGTATAATACAGTGCTTGAAAATGGGTTCAGTTGACCAATGAATGTGAAATTCTGATGTTTGCTTTTCTTCAGCTCTACTGTATCATTTGATAAAATACAACAGATCACACATATCTCTACTGCCATTAGTAGCTATTGCTTCATTAAAACTGTTACACCAAACATTTTTCTGCCCTTTCTTTATAAAACAAATAATCATCACAATAAGATTCACAATGAGCCATTATGCCTGTAGAAGCAACAGCATCACTTATATCACCATTGCTGAATGGCCCTCTCGAGAAAGATGGTCAGTACTATTAAACAAAACTAAGCCAACTGTCACCATAACCATTACCAAACCCCTTATTGAGAAAGTGTGTATACAGGCATGCTCTGTGCATGTGACTTATTTCTGTTATCATGTGCAGAACATGACTTATAACAAACACTACTCTTCTTGAACAGTCAGAAGTGGGACCTGGCAGTATCACAGCATAATGCTGAAATGCACTAACAGAATTTACATTCGTCCACAAAGGGTAAAATATACTCTATTTCAGCTGATTTAACACTGACCATTTTGCTGTGTAGACACAAATAATGTAAGTTACAAAAAAGAGAGCACCTGCATATGTACCCTATGTGTTAGAACAGAGGCAGAGAAAGACTCTCCCTGAACAGTACTGTCAGACATGAGCCCTGCTTTTCCTGATGGATGTTTAAACTCAGAGTCTGAGGGAGGTGAAAAAGCAAGCCAGAGCACATCCTGAATTAGGGCCAGTACTATCTACACAAAAGAGGCCCCACCTTATAAACCCTAAAATGCCAACATCTGACACTGCAGAAAAAATCTCCTCATTCAGCGAACCCTTATTACACAAACACTTACTAACATAAAGCATTCTTAGGACAGCGACATTAAGGCTCAGAAAAGTAAACATGTGTAATGACTGAATTTCAGTACAGGTAGCAAAACAGGTTTATCTGACTATTTGAATTTTCAAAACCTCTATCATCAATGTTTAGTAAATTATGTTAGTAAGATTGGGGAAAAGTGATATAGGACTAAGGCTGATGCCTGTGTTTTGGTGCTGGGCACCTATGAATCCATGCCTATCACCGGCACCCCCCTCTGGCTTTGTCACAGAGATCTGTGGACTTGTTCATAATTTACCAGAAACTCAAGGGGCTTGAGACTTGCTATCTGTCTCAGTACTCAGAGGTCTTGGGACTTAGATTCTACTGCAAAAGCTCTGTCTTGGGACTTGTTACCTGTATCTGTACTCAGAGATACTGGGACTTAGATCCTTCTCCTAAATCTCAGAAGTCTGCAGACTTGCTACCTGACTCGTTACACAACGGTCGTGTGACTTAGATTATACTGCTAAAGCTTAGAGGTCTCTTGGGACTTTTACCCACCTCCAAGTGAGGCATGGGGCGGGGGGGGGGAGGCTGACTCGAAGATCCAAGCAGACATACCCCACTGCCTGTCATTTTGGACTTCTCTTAACTTCTTTGTACCAAACGCCCCCTAGCAGTAACGCGGGCGTTACGGAAGTTATTAAATTATATATTTCATTAATTTCATAATATATAATACACTGCTCACCTCGATATTTTGATTAAATATCCTTAAGATATATCCATTCCTTCTGGGAAAGTGGTTTTTAAGCCCTAAACATCAAGTTAAAACTTTGTAAATAATGTTGGAAACTATCTAATTACCAAACATTTATTGCAGCTTGCTGTCACGCCATGTGCTGGTAAACTTGATTGTATTTTACAAAACTTTGGTTTGAAAAATTGTTATGCCTTTAGGCTTTAAGAAAAAACACTTTAAAACTTTCTATATGGCTGCACATGATTTTTTCAAGTTACTAAACAGACTTGTGCTTTTCAGCGCTTCATCGCGAGTAGTTTGGCTGTGTTCAGTTTGGCATTGTGCAAATCGGCCTGTTGATGGAGTTCCAATCCCTTGGCTTCGTACATTTTAGACAAAGGGGTTTTAGATTCATGATTGCAGAGTTTTATGCAAAACCGTTGGCAATTGGGTGTATTTTTTTGACTGGCCTATCTGAAGAGGGAATCGCTGGCTGGGGCTTGCCTCCAGAGTTTGCTCCTATTGGGGTTTAAACCTGTCTATCAATTGTTCGAGCCAATAGCCAATACTTACTGTTAGCTTAGCATAGCTCTGACATTTAAATATCCTTTATCTTAGTTGTGATGTCTGTATGACAGCAGTAAATGTCACATATTTTGCGGTCTCCCTCAGTGGATGGAAGTGCGAGACGGTCCCTGAGTTGGTGAATGGGATTATTGCGGAGGATGATTGAATGATTGAATAATGGTTAGGTACTCATTACGAAATTGCAATGCTAATGCGGGGCTGCATGGGAATGCAATGGGGCTGGGTCACGAGGGGGATATAACTGAACGCACCTGAGGTGCAAACCTTTCTATTGGTTTCGTTTTGTTATTTTTAATTTGAACGAATGTGAGTGTCGTGTGTTTTGTGTGGAGGCGGAAAACACTTACCTGTCTGACGGCTAATTACTGCGGGATTCCAGAACCTGCGGCGGCTGTGGGAGAAAGGTAGAGAGAGAGACTGCATTACTTCCGGGTTTGGCGAACTAAGCAACGACGGCGTACTGCAGAGCTGGTCGGCGCGGAGGGAGCCAGTGTGACCGGAGATTTTGTGGAGCTTCTGTTGGGGGAGACATAACTCCCCCAGACCGTAAGGAATGTGTTTTTTACCTTTCACTCCGTGGTTGGTGTACTGTTTTGAGAGTGGTGGGTTATCTGCATAAATGGGGATAAAAGGGACGGGATCAGGATTGCGAGCCTGAAATCCCTTCTTCCATAAAGACATTGGCAGGATCATTTGAATAGAAAACATTTCTCAACACATATTGCTATAAAATAATTTTATAATAAAGATACATGCATATGTGTTCAGGTTCTGAACTGTATAAAATACTTTACAAAAGATATTTATTTCACTTTTTGATCTATAAATTGAGGGGTAGTTCAGGATATTGGACATTATCTTTGCAGTGTAATCATATGTCTTGTAATTGTGTTTTTTGACCAAATAGAATGGAAAGCAAAACAAAGTGATTACAGAAGTCATCGGAAATAATCACTGTGCTGTGATTGTGAAGGAGAATTTTTTTAATTTTTAATTTTTTAAATTTTTTTAAGTGAACATTTTTTTCATCGACAAATTGAGTGGACCCAGGCCAGTATGTGTTATATTAAAATAATATTTATACACTTCCGGGGAACAAACACTCACGCACTAAATAATTAGGCACAACAAGAGGTAATGAAACAAAGCAAAACTCTAAAACGAGTGAAGGAAAAGAACAGAAAATAAAACTTGTTATCCAGAGCTCTTGTGGCGAAAGAGCTGAACACAAAAAATAACAAGTAACAAGAATAAAGGATAAAGAGAAAGATTGGAAATAAAAGGGAAAACCAATCTAAACGTAATTCTGTAACCGGACTTGCTGCGTTTCTTATTCATACGAACCAGAAATGCAGCGACCGAATTTCCTATACCTTACCGACTTCATTGTCAAAATAGCAAAGACAATATCGAAGTGCCGAAAGGTGGAAGTCCTGAGCTATATATAGTAAGCAGGAAATACAAAACAGGTGAAAGGGATAATTGCCGGGCGAGATTCAAACACCGGAACGGAGGCGGAAAAAATCTGATAGAGCGCCCCAACGACGCCAAAAAGAAAACCAAACGCAGAAACAGCAGAGGCTGCTAATAACCATGGCAGCTTTAATCCAGCCCTACTAAATAATACATAATTTATTAAACAAATGCATACTAAACTTAAGGCGTTTCTACAGTTTAACAACACTACTGATATCAGTCCACAAATATTGTGGGAAACTACTAAATGTTTCCTTAGGGGTAACATCACTTCCTATGCATCATACATCAATTCTAGTCGTTTAGAATAATTGAGCTTGAGAATAACATTGATGCCATTGAAAAATAACTAAAATTCCATTTCTCTAGTGTGACCGCACAGTACTAAAATCTGAACTTAACTCCTTGTTGAAATCCAAAGCAGAATTTGCCATTCATCGAACAAGGGTAAGATAGGTCTAAGTAAGGTGAAAGGGCTTCAAGACTTCTTGCCTTGAAACTTAAAGAGAATGAATCAATCTCCCATATCAATGCAATTAAAACAAATTTAGGTGAAATTTCCTTTGATCCCCAGGTGATAAATAAGTTTAAATCTTTTTATGAAGAATTATATACAAAACAAACTGCTCTCCCGCCCGCAGAAGTCAGACATTTTTTCAACAAGTTAGACCTGCCCAAGTTAGATGCTGAGGAGGCCAAACTCCTTGATATTCCAATTACTCTTGAGGAACTTAAAGTAGTGCTACAGTCAATGAATAAGGGCAAAGCACCTGGCCTGGACGGGTTTCCCCCAGAATTTCTACTGGAAATATGGGAAACAGCAGGACCTCTCATATTAAACTCCATACAATGTGCACTTGAAACTGGGAATTTTCATAGAGACCAAAACACGGCCCTGATTACGATATTGCTAAAGAAACAAAAAGACCCACTTGATTGCAGTAGCTACCGACCTCTTTCACTCATATCAACGGAGTTAAAATGATATGCTAAAGTGTTAGCACGCCGCTGGATGAATAAACTTGTCCATCTGGATCAGTCAGGATTTATAAAATTCCGACAATATCAGACGCCATATTCACATAATTAAAGAATCAGAAAAATTTGAATATACAATATACTGCTGCCACTATTTTCTCTGGACGCTTACAAAGCTTGTGATAGAGTCGATTGGGAATACTTATGGTTGGTGTTAGAAAACTTTGGTATTGGTTCTGGCTTCATTAAAATGATTAAGGTTCTTTATACATCCCCTCTAGCCATCGTTCAAACAAATTCTACTCTCTCCAAACCTTTCCACCTTTACCGGGGGTCGAGACAGGGGTGCCCACTTCCACCTGCTTCCACTGTCCACCTTGCCCTATCAATAGAACCCTTGGCTCAAATAATTAGGCAAGATTCCCAAATATCCCCCATTGCAATTAAAGACTATACACATAAAATCAGCCTTTTCGCTGATGACATACTATTGTACTTTTCCAAAACACAGGAATCCCTTAGTCGAATAATAAAAGCATTCAGGGAATTTGGAACATTTTCAGGATATAAAATAAACTGGAAATGTTCTTCTTGTTATTGTGCAGGGAAAAATGGCCTTTTGCGGCTTGTCATAATTTGGGGTATTTTTTGTTATATTTGGCGGTTTTTCATCTTCCTCTTTCAGCTAATTATTCACTATTCACTCCTCTCTCTGCCTATTCCTCAGTGGTCATTGAACCAGTTAATAGTCTCTGGTTTTGTTTGATATGCAGAGGCTTGCCAGTGGGTTAGAAAGAAAATCCTGAAAATCAGAAAGAACGCTGACTTTCAGTCGCTTGTGGAGAAGTAGGCTAGTAGCGGTTATGCTGTGTTCATGCTTTAACGGGGAGACGGGAGACGTGGCTGATCTGTAAACTTTACTGTTGTATAGACCACCGTGTCTTATCTTTGAACGCACACTGACTGGCCTGTCTTTTGGTTTATGCTAAAAAGTTTGAGAACTTTGTAGTGGACAAGAAATGAGCAGCCTATGTTTCTATGTTGCTCAACTTGCTTTTTGTGTGTGCAAGCTTGCTTTCCCCGATTTTGCGTAAGCACAAAACGTTTGATTAGGAAAATAGAACTAGCCCATAACTTAAAAGTGTGTGTGTGTGTGCGTTCGCAAATCATATTCATAAACATTTCAGTCTACCGATTGGCTACCGTTCTGACAGTAGGCTACCTCCACCTCCAGTCCACAATCTCACTCGCCTGCTCCCCGGTTCACAATCACATCCATAAATAATAAATCCGTACCCCCCCCCCCCCCTTCTGATCATAACTTAATGTATTTTATCCAAATTGGGCTATTTTTATTAAGATTCGACATGTTTATAGTTTTAGAATCTGGCAACACTGTGTTCAGAGCATAGACTGTAGAAAAATGGTTTAGAGCTGCATTTCTCAATGTGAGCAAATACATTAATGGAGACGTCAATTCCTCACATATTGAGAGAAACGATGGATAGAGAAAGCTAACTAGCTAGCACAATCTGTAAACTTGCTTTGGTCCACTCACTAATTTCACCTAGTTCCAAGTCAATCAGGTTCCAACCCTCCATGTAGGCTATTCAGAGTTACTGACAGCATTTCTTATGAGCAAGTAGAGAAGTAAATTTCTCCAATATTGAAAGAAAAGGCAGGCGGATAGATTTTTGCTGTGAGCAATATAGTGGTCTTGTATCCAAGAAAGCTAGCGACATGACCAATGTTCAATGTAGCCTACAATGTTCGCTGGCATCCGAGGCAAATCTAAATCTAAAACAGATAGCTAGCTAACTCTCTATCTGTCCTTTCTCTAAATATGTGAGGAATCTCAATTGATGTATTTGCTCACATTGAGAAATGCTGTCTGCAGTTCTGAAACACTTTTCTACAGTCTAGTCTCTATGTTGGAAGGGTGGGAACGTGGCAAACTTAGTGGGTGGAGCAAAGCAAGTTGATTGACAGATTGTGCTTGTTGGGAAATCGGTAAATATATATGGAAATAAATAAGTAAATAGGGAAATAAATTGGAAAATATATATGGAAATAAATAAATGAATTTATTTGAAAAGGTGAAATAAATAAAAAAATATATATACTGTGTATTTAATAACTTAAATTAATTGCACATACATTAACATTTCTATATTGAGTCCCAGATTTATTTATTTATTTCCAAATTTTATTTATTCATTTTTATATATCCACATTTCTTTATTTATTTATCATTGTGGCACTCTCGGTGTTCCATATTAATGTTGTGGCTGATCGGTGTATATGGAAATAAATAAGTAAATGGGGAAATAAATAGGGAAATATATATGGAAATAAATAAAGATATATCTATATTAGAAAAATATTTGAAAATAAATTTAACTTAAATTTAACTAATTGCACATACATTTACATTTCTATATTAATTCCCAGATTTATTTATTTCCAAATTATTTTATTTATTCAGTTTTATATTTCCACATTTATTTATCATTGTGGCACTCTCGGTGTTCCATACATTCCACCTGTCGAAAAATAAGGAATTATGAGGCAATAATACCCCCATATAGCAAACCGTTTAGTGTGAGTGCAACATGGGAAAAATGTTAACACAAACCCAACCTTACAGTAACCCCTTCAGAGTTGTTGGGTAGGCAATACTTTTTTGATGTACTACGTTTTAGAAATATGTTGGCAAATAAAAAAATGGATTAAATGATTCAAGAAAAAGATGAAAGTAGGCTACTTGTTAAAAATGCTTTAATAATTGCCATAGCCAAGTATATGCAGGTAATACATTTGTAACATCTTGTCAAATTGCATCTGTTCACCAACCTATGGCAATGAGTAATGGAATGCATAATGCTGGAGAAGATGGAGGACACGCAACAAGATGGCATGAAAGCTCAATATTTCCATAAAATATTGTTCAGAATTTGTTTGAAAATTTGTCATGGTTTTACTATCATTCATTCCATCTCTGCATTTATGTTTGTCAGCAGCCATGAGCTGGCGTTCTGGTTTCTTTTTCGCCGACCGCTGTTTTCCCGTCTTCCGCTCTTTACCTGCCGCACCTGTTCCTGGTTTCCTTTGTGCTATATAAGGACGATGTTTCCGCCTTCCGGTGCTTGTGTGTCTTTGTTGCTACATTTCACCAAGCCAGCTAAAAAAGGTATAGCCGGAGGACTGGATTTTTGTCTTTGACAAATATTCAGGAACTTCCTAGAGTTAGGTTAGATTCCTATTTTCTCTAGTTTCGGTTTCTGAAACCTAAAGTAAAATTGCATAAGTGTACTGTGATAAAAAAAAAAAAAATACATTTAACATTTGGGCTACTGCTGTTGCCGCACACCACTGATTACATATTGTCATTTAGAAAAATGACTGAGGGACACAAGGTTACTGCAGATTGTTGTGTCCTGGAGAAATTATGCCAAGGGAAAAGAGTTTCACCATTTGGCAGTAATCTACACATTACACAGCCTTACACTTCCCTTTAGCGGCCACATATGGTAGTCAAATAATTAATAGCTGGAAGGGAATTGAATAAGCGCAATACAGTAGTTCGGTTTAAACTTAATTAAATATATCTCCTTTAAACAAATAATTGCTAATGATTTGTGGATCAGGCAAAATATAACAACACTTGTTGTTAGAATTCCATACGATGAAGCGGTAAAATTAATAAGCAGCCTAAGCACTGGACTGCCATTTCATATCGTGATACAGCATTGGCTATAAACGGCAATGTGCATAAAAACCGCCTCATACATGGCACAAAATCACAAATTGGGCTACACAATATGCATATACCCCACTGTGATAACATAGCTAAAGCATTTTAAAATCAGCTTTAATTCTATCGTAGCTACACTGTATACTCTGTAGGCTATACTCGCAAGGATGGGAACAAAGGACTTCTTATAATATTGGCAAGTTTGTAAACTCAGGAGGTGATCTTCAAAGACTGACTTTATTTGCAATATGCGATCAAGTTGCAAAGCACCTTTAGCCTACACAATTATGAAAAAAATGTCAAATGAAACATCAAACCATTACAAACTCTTATCTAAGCGATTAGAAGCATTCAGAGAGCCAAAGGGTAAACCAACAGCTAAACTATTCACAATTACATTAGCAAAGCTAAGCGAGGAGCAGAATAATTACCAAAGCAAATAGCTAAACCATTCACAATAGATTATATCCTATTATATCCTGGCTATATCCAGTAGCTAAGCGAGTAGCAGAACCAGGAGTAATGCACATAGCCAGTAGCAAACGAGTAGCAAAACCATTTGCTAAGTCACGCTATGTCATTAGCTATGTCATTCGCAACTAGCTTTGCAGTTAGCTTTGCAGTTAGCTTCGCAGCTAGCTCAGCAAGTGGTTCAGCAGGTAGCTCAGCAAGTAGCCCAGCAAGTTACAAAACCAATTGCATTGCACAACGCATGTAGCTGAGTAAGTAGCAAAGCCAATCACATTGCACAATGCAAGTGGCCGAATAAGTAGCAAAACAGATAGCACTGCACAATGCAACTAGCAAAACCAGTCACATTGTAAAACGCATATAAATAAAAAGGGTTGTCATTCAAGGTAAAAAAAAAGCCAAGTTACTGTGTAAGATATAATATATCTTATATAGTAATCTTAAAGCCATAATATATAATCTTAAAGCCATTCGCTAAGCCATTCGCTAAGCCATTTGCAAAGCCATTCATAAAGCCACTCGCAAATCCATTCATAAAGCCACTCGCTAAGCTATTCGTAAAGCCACTCGCTGAGCTATTCGTAAAGCCACTCGCTAAGCTATTTGTAAAGCCATTTTCAAAGACACTCACAAAGCCATTCGTCAAGCCACTCACAAAGCCACTCGCTAAGCCATTCGTAAAGCCATTTTCAAAGCCATTCGTAAAGCCATTTTCAAAGCCATTCGTAAAGCCACTCGCTAAGCCATTCGTAAAGCCATTCGTAAAGCCATTTGCAAAGCCATTTTCAAAGCCATTCGTAAAGCCACTCGCAAAGCCACTCGCAACTAGCTTTGCGGCTAGCTCTGCAAGTAACAAAACCAAATGCATTGCACAAAACAAGTAGATAGGTATCAAAACCAATAGCACCGCAATGCAAGTAGCAAAACCAGTGGTATTGTAAAACGCATATGTAATCACCCCCCATAGAGCACAGGATCATACCTGATACCAATACCAGGATTGGTATAGGTGCATCCCTAAAATGTATTTTTTAGGTTGAGGAAAGATTTAAAAATTTTTTTTAAATGTTATGTTCTCATCACTACATCGCTTCAAACTATTATCATTGCAAAAATCGGAATAAAGTTTTGTGCCAGCTGGGCAGAGGACATTTGAAGTCCTACAATGCTTTTTCTTTACTCTACATTTCCTGTATTGTTTGAGCAGAATGAGAACCAACCCGTCTTTTATTCTCCATTAATCTTTTGCATTATAAAAAGCACGTCTACATTTTAAAACCTAATGAGAAACAATATACTTGTAAAAAATATCTCATGTTTAGTTCTGCTGTGCTTTGATGTATTTTATTTGTGTGAGTTTAATATTCTTTAATTAGTGTTCTACAGTAACAAAAAAACCGTCCAACACTACAAGATTGTACCCATATGATTGTCCCTATGTGGAAGATACACCTGCTCGAAATGCTCCTTCTTGCTTGCAGTTTTTTTGTGTATCTTCCAGTCATGTACGCTTGATACGAATAAAGAGCATTTAATCTCCTGAAAAAACAGATCGACAGCTCCAAATCTAAATGAAGAGGACTTTCAAATCTACAGACACCATCCTGTCTTGCAGTTTGGGTTGATCAGGAAATATACAGTGTAGTAATATCTAATTACATCATAACGGTAAATTGCATTAGATCTTGACCTTGTATAATTGAGGAACAAATTTAAGCATGCACGTTATTTTTAAATCCTTGGTGGTAATCATGTATGTCAGATGTCAAGTGACACCCCTGGGAGAGACATAATAGCAGGGGAATGCAGCAATCCAAGGTTTCACCGGGTTTTATTGAAGAGCGCGAGTTCTTCAAACAAACAAATTAACACACATCTTCACCTATCACCCTCTTGGGATCCTGGCAAAAATAATGAACTAAAATGAGAAGGACAAAATAAACCAAAACACAAACAAACACTTTTCGGCAATGTCTCAGGGTTTTTGCCGCACTCTGTCTCGCTCTCTCTCTCCCTCTCTCTCTCTGGTGCAGGGATTCCCTGGTCTCAGACACCCAAAGGAAAAAAGCACTTTTAAGCCCTGGGCTGATTAGTTCATGCAGATTGCTCCGATCCCACAGATTGCTCAGATTCTCTCTACCGAACGGAGCCTAACTACAATCTAATTTTAGCACTATTAAATTACATGGTTGAAAAATATTTGAAAATGGAACAAAAATGAACACGTCCATTGTACAGTGAATAGTTTACAGTATTTAAAGAAAAATGATGATTAGAAAACAGCACGACATGTCAAAATAACAAAAGTAATGTCTAATTCCCTGTGTCCCCATTCATAATTACATATGCCCCTGAATACTGGTGTGCTTTGGTTGAGACTTTGCATGGATATACACAGTTGGTGTACTTGGGTAGAAAGTGTGTATTTGGGTAGAATGTGCACAAAGAGGTATTGCGATCTCAGCATCTACTAAACTATAGATAGATAGCACTTTGGGTTTGTGGAAACATAACTAAATTAAATTTTTGGGTTAACTGCACCGTTAAATCATCACATTTTCACAATCACATCACAATCAAAAAATAGATTTTCCCTAAATTTAGGGGGTGTTCTATTTAAGGCTTTATAACTCCAGGGGCCACATGTATGAAACTCTGAGGAAAAGAATGTGTAAAGAACGCTCAGGGTGAAAGTCGGAAATCTGCTTATACATACATACATTGCGTACATATGGTGTCCAGCGTGTTCAGAGGTACGCAGATTTTCACAGCACGTGTTATTTTACACATCTGATTTTCTGCGTGGAAACTGAAAATGGCTTAAATGAAACAAGACAGTTGTACCATACAATACTAACTTACATTAATTTATTGTCATAATTTAGGTAAAAATAAAGTATCGCAAAGAAATCTTAGAGAAACGCAAAAAAAAAAAAAAAAAGGTCCATCATGCAAAATGTAGGTAGTGCACCCTATTGTCCCTTAGTGTCTCCAAATCTATCCAAAATTGCCAAATGCACTGCTGTAAATCATAAAATAATCACATGTTTCACTACAAATCAACTGTTTTGGTTCATACAATCACTTTCAAGTGGGAATTACTATCCATTAATCTGTATAGGGTGATAGATATCCATGGGTCCAAAGAACTATCCACTGTAAATTGAAATTAGTATTTTCCATGCCCTAAGTGACAAGAAGATACTAATACGCCATAGTCTATATTATGTACGACAAGATTACAATAAATAATATTCCGCCATCAGGAAAATGCTAGCAAATGTTCAGGCTTCATGGCAAATCAAACAAAGCATTACTGAGCCACCTATGAACGCTTACATTGCAGTATCTGTATGCACTCAAAATGTGAAAACAACAATATAAAACACATGGCACAACACTGTGGCGAAATTGTAAAACTGACCTGTGAATTTGAAATATCAGAAGCAGTAATACTTGCATATTGAGAAGGAAAATCTCCATCATGTTCATAGGCATATTCTCTGGTAGAATCAATGTGTGAAGGGGAGTGTAAGGTTCGGAGAACCAAACGCGGCCGATAAGGATTTCTAAAAGCGTATCTACAGAGATACGCCACAAAACGCGGAAGTAGCCGCACCAAGACTGAGATAACATAGGATCTAGAGCAAAACTTCCCTAGCACAAGGCAAAACAAAGCAACCTCCAAAAACTGAGGCGATCTCGATAAACAGCGAGAATAACTAACAAAAGAACCTCAGACACTAAATAATTAGGCGTAACAAGAGGTGGTGAAACAAAACAACTCGATAAAATGAGTGAGGGGAAAAAATAGAAAAGACCTGTTAGCCAGAGCTCTTGTGGCAAAAGAGCTGAACACAACTGGCAACAGGTAAAAAGAAAAAAGGATAAAGAAAGATTGGAAAGTAAAGAAAAAAACGATCTAATCCTAAATCTTCTAACCGGACTTGCTGTGTTTCCTATTCGTACAAACCAGAAATGCAGCGACCAAAATTCCTATACCTTACCGACTTCGTTTGTCAACAGAGCAAAGACAATATCAAAGTGTCGGAAATGCGGAGGTCCTGGGCGATTTATAGCCGGCAGGAAACGCAAAACACGTGTAGGGAATAATTGTCGGGTAAGCTACAAACACCGGAACGGAGGCAGAAAAAATCCGATAGAGCGTTCTGACGACGCCAAAAAAGAAACCAAAACGTAGACCAGCAAAGGTTGCAAATAACCATGACACAATGGGCTCTATCTTGACGATTTTAGCGCATGGTCTAAAATGCATGGTGCAAGTGCATTTAGGGCTTGTCCAACACCACTTTTGCTAGTTAGAGGGTGCATATTTTGAGCACAAAGTAAGGGGCAAGGTTCAAATGTGCTGAACTTAGCCTCTTTATTAATTATAGGTGTGTCTTGGGCGTAGCATGCAAGAAACCAATCAGTGTCATCTCCCATTCCTTTAAAAGCCACCTGCGTTTGCACCTTGGCAGATTGCTAATATAATGGTGGATTGAATAAGACTGCAAACAGAGCGATTTACAGCTGGCAAAACAGACCTGCTCGTGTGTAAGGTTAAAGTATGCGAGCAAGGACTATATGGATCAATATTATTCGGACAAACCATTATGACGTGTTTTGATATACCGTCATGTTCTCTGGCAGCCTCCGGTTGTTTCTGTGGTCGTTCTTTCTTTTAGCGACGTCGGGGCATCTAACAGATTTTCTGTCTTCCATTCCGGTGCTTTGCTGTCGCTCGGCGGTGATTCCTCTCACCTGTTTTGAGTTTCCTGTCGGCTATATAAGCTCAGGGTTTCTGCTTTCCTGTGCTTCGATATTGTCTTTGCCATTTGACATCAAAGTCAGTAAGGTATAGGATTGCGGTCTCTACGTTTCTGGTCGTTACAAATAAGAAACGTAGGTAGTCCGTTTAGAGTTAGGGTAAAGATTTATTTAGTCTTTTTGTTTCCTTTTTTCTCGTTATTCCTTTATACTCCTCTATCTGTTACCTTTTGTTCAGCTCTTTCGCACCTAGAGCTGTAGGTAACAGGTTCTATTTCTATTTTGTTTCTTTCGCCCTTTTTACACAGGCTTTCTTTTGTTTTTCTCTGACCTCCAGTTATACGCTTCTTGTGTGAGAGCGTGAGGTTTTTTGTTGTTTGATTACTCGCTATTGCCAAGTTAGCCCTCTTTTGGGGTTGTTTCTGTTTTGGCTTACGCCCAGAGGTTCACATTTTTTTCATTTATTTCCTTCCTACTGCGGAGCTGTCCGCTTTGTGGTGTATTTCTTCCGATATACTTTTAGATCCCTTGGTTGTTGCGCTTGGTTCTCTGAACCTTACACTCCCCCCTTACAGAATATCGAAGCCATTATGGAAGGGTTTCTAATAAAGTACCGGCCAGTCAGGGCGCTACAGGGGTTACCCCCGAGGAGGCCATTCTCACCTTGCAAACACAACAATGCCAGTTGATGGAGCAACTCCAATATCAGGCAGAATGCCTTCACAAATTAAGAGTCTCCACAGACTCTCTATTGCCATCAATCCACCCCCAGTTGCACAAGCACAGACACCCCCTGTTCCCTTGCCACATACACTTAAGGAGCACAAGCTCCAATTACCACCCCGCTACAGTGGGGAGCCGGGGAAGTGTCGGCCGTTTTTGACCCAGTGCCTGATTTTTTTTCCAAGCACAGCCTTCCCGGTTTTCAACACCAGAATCCCGGGTTGCGTTGCATTTTATCCCTTCTCCACACTTCGGCTAAACAAAAGGTGGTGGCCGACAGGAGTCGTCGTCCAGCTCCCTCTTACCGGGTGGGGCAACGAGTGTGGGACCTACCTCTGCAAACATCTTGGACCCTACTTATTAGGGACTTCCGCAGAAACAAGGCTGAGGAATCGCCTCGGGTTGTCCCTTAGAAGGGGGGTCCTGTCATGGTTTCAGCCTCCAGTTGTTTCTGCGGTCGTTCTTTCTTTTGGCGACGTCGGGGCAAAAGAAATAACTTGTAATTATACCTCTATACGTGTAATTACATATACGCAACAATAATCTTAAACATTAGGGTTTAAAGGCATACTGAACTTTGTTTGAACATAATGTTGTATAGCTACCTGTAGAGGTGGGAGTAAGTCACACGAGTGCAAGTCACAAGTCAGTCTCGAGTCTTAACCCTCAAGTCAAGTCCCAAGTTACAGTGTTCAGAATCAAGCAAGTCATTGCTCAGGTCAAGCAAGTCATCTGAAATTGTAAAGATCTAGCCCAGTTTGGGGCGGCAGTGTAGTATAATGGGTAAGGAACTGGGCTTGTAACCGAAAGGTTGCAGGTTCGATTCCCAGGTAGGACACTGCCGCTGTACCCTTGAGCAAGGTACTTCACCTGCATTGCTTCAGTACATATCCAGCTGTATAAATAGACACTATGTGAAAAATGCTTTAAAAAAAAAAGTTGTGTACGTCACTCTGGATAAGAGTGTCTGCTAAATGCCTGTAATGTAATGTAATGTTTCCACATTTAATGCAGTCCCTAATTCTGCCACTAGGTATCCCTTCGATTGTTTGGAATGGAATAAGTTTAAAGGCTAACCGCACACTCAACACAGGAACAGTCTTACTATGAATATATTAGTTTAATTCATCAAGATTCAAGCACAAACAAGAGAGAGACGAACAGCGCGTTTCAGAGCGAACCTGGACTGCCGAAACGTGTTGTTCGTCTCTCTCTTGTTTGTGCTTGAATCTTGATGAATTAAACTAATATATTCATAGTAAGACTGTTCCTGTGTTGAGTGTGCGGATAACACTGAACCATCAATTATTGGACAAAACTCAGTGTGCTATTTCTCATATTTAAAAATCTATTTGTTTTACGCCAAGAAACCCGTTGCTAACAACAGCTAACGCACAAGCTCTGAAAAAAATACATTGCTTCTGGAATCGAATGCTCAAAGCGAAACTGTTCAATTATGGTCAGCTAGCTAATGTTAGTCTACTAACATTGGTCATGGATCATAATGTAATGTTAGTTGACATGGTTCCTTACTGGGTGATTCAAAAAAGCAGAGGAAGTTGTTGGCTACAGGGAATCAGGGAATACCAGAGGAGCTCCTCTCTGTAACCGACAGCGCTCGAGTCCTGTTTGATTTAGTTTGCCAAAACATCTTTAGGAAATAGCGTAGCCTATCAATGTAAGCTTGATCTACGATGTGTCCCTATTCAGAACAGTGAGATGCAAGCAGCAATTATTCCCTCGCTGACTCCGCCTACTTGCTATGTAATTTACACGCCCACTTGAAAACACTGTAGTCTTTCAAAAACGAGGAAGTGATAGAGCGTTATTATATAAACAAATATAATATTAAAATCTGTGTGGGCTGGCCACGGGTGTAGCCAAGGTTGCAAGTGGTATCTGGGGGAGGGGGGCGGGGTGGGTTGAAAAATTCACCTTGCGTTCAGATTTAATTGGAATTAGGCTACGCGTTGTAAACTAATATAAAAATGTAATTTGAAATATTTATTTCATTTAAACTGTTAGGTCTCCCCAGTAGACCTAATATAGCCTACACTTTACAGTAACGTTATGCGTATTGCTATTTGTCATATTCAAATTAAAACTACCCATTGCCACCTAGAAGCCATCCATCAGACAGTATATGTCAGAAAGCGGTGATACAAATTGCTCACGCAGTTGCTCCAAATGTAGCTGTCGTGTGTGCTCCCATTTAGTCCCAGGGCATCAGATACAACTTATAGGCTGTGTTTAACGAGTGTTAGGCTACTTTTCTACACACAAAAGTGTATTTGTTCTCAGTCGATGCCCTGGTGGGAATTTTCGACCCATCAATTGCACCAAGGAGTTTTGAGAGACCACGCAGTGCGTAAACGACTCCTTTCACTTGACGTCTGCACTCTCAGAAATAAAGGTACAGTGGAGGTACATTTTTGTTCCTTAAAGTACAAATTTCCCAAATGTACCCTGAAAGTACAATAATGTTGTCTTTGGGTACCAATAAGTACTCTCTGGGTACTAATAAGTACCTTTTCTTGAAAAAAAGGTACAAATTAATTATGTATTGTTAGCTAGGGGTACAATTTTATGTACCTATCGGGTACCACCCCAGCGACAAGCTTTTGTACCTTTTTAGGTACTTTTTGTACCTTTTTTTATGAGTGTGTGTGTGTTGCAGGCTGAATGAAAACAGTAGGTTATTTATAATGCGTAGTGCTGTCGTCACATTACAGACGAATTGGACTTTTCATTGCATTCCATTACATTGTCCGATGTCCGACAACCCAGAGAAAGCTGCTGGGTGCCAGGAAGCGCAGAGCTGTCACTATTTGAAGCAAGACAGGCATGCTCTGTTACATAGTGTATGGTCTAAGATCAATAAGGTCGCGCCATTCCATCCCTTACAAAAAATAAGTTTATAAAAGAAGTCTACACTTTTTCTGAACTAAATCCCAGTGTAGGCTACTTAAAGTGCACTTTCATTTTACTTTGCAGAAGTAAATTCAGATCACAGTTTCAAATAGGCTACTTCAAGTCTATCAATTTAGGATAGTAGCCTACAAGTTTAGAAGTAGGCTAGTTAATAAATGTTAGTAGCCTACTTAATGTTTAAATATATAAATACTGGAAATACTTTAAATGCATAGGCCTATTTAGTTTTATAAAGTTTTTTGTAGGCTACTACTTTTTTGTAAGGGATATCTTTCTAGCAACTAATCTCAGTAGATCTTCCATCTCCGCAAAGGAAACGGCATATTTGCGATGAAAGAATTGTATGTGCGAGTGGCCTGTAGTCGTCACAATTTTATTTGCGATTTGCGAGCGATGCATTTTCGTGAAACGCGTTTTGACAAGAAATTGCGAGTGGAAATCCTCGCAAATCGCTTTCGTGTAACGAGCACCAGATTAACAAAAGCAGGAGAAAAAACAAGCTGTTTAGTTAGTCAACATTAGGCTACATGGTCATGTTTACCTCTTTTGATTTCAATTTTTATATAGAACTGTAATAACCTGACATCAGTCCCCCACCTCTGGCTACCTGGCACCGACATTAGTCACAATATTCAAGCTCAGCGTTCGGTTCTGGATGTCATGATTTTATATATCGGCATAATCCGCGTTGTTTGCATTTGTTTGTGTGCTAAAGCTGTGCTTTTGAGACCTTTTTCACCATGCAATGGAAGTGAATGGAAAGAGAAAAAACATCATTCTTTGTTGGTCAGTTTCTAACCACTGGAGCAACTTATGAAGGTGAGCTTGAATATTATGATAAACTAATATCGGTGCCAAGTAGCTATACAACATCATGTTCAAACAAAGTTCAGTATGCCTTTAACACCAGCACGGGTTCCCGGTAATTCCCGACCAAACTATTTCCCGTTTCCAATAAATATAATAACGGGAAAACAGAAAATATTTTCCAATAGCTTAAACCAGTGCTGTTATTTTAATACGGTTTAATTTAGTTGTAACACCTGAAATAGCTCAGCATAAGCTACCAGAATATGGCTTCCGTCTCAGCTTAGAAAGAGGCAATTTAGCCTGCTTGCTTAACAAATTGCATTTGATTATACAATGAAGCATTGTCAAACATCAATTCCAAGATGCTGTACTCACAGCAGACAGATCACAAGCAATGCATTTCTGCTAGCGAAGTTCAAGCTTCATCCGAAGTTCATATTACTTGCATTCTACGTGATCGGTCTGCTTCATATGATTTGGGATGAAAAAGGGGTAGATTATATGCACACCAAATATGAAGCTGATTTACTGTGGAAATTTTGAGATACGGTGAACTCCAAAAGTGTTAGGACAGTGACATTTTTTAAATTGTTTTGGCTTTGTACTCCAGCACATTGGATTTGAAATGGAATCCTGACTATGAGGTTAAAGTACAAACTTTCAGCTTTCATTTTAGGGTTTTTACATCCATATCGGGTGAACCGTGTAGCAATTGTAGCCATTTTTACAGATAGTCCCCACCATTTTAGGGCACCAAAAGTAATTGGACAAATTAACATAAACTTAAATAAAGTCATCATATTTAATATGTGGTTGCATATCCTTTGCATGGCATGACTTCCCGATGTCTGTGACCCAACAACATCAAAAGATTCTTGATATCTTATTTTTAGGTACTCTTACAAGATTTAGGATGTCAAACCTTTGTAACGTGAGTAAGTCTTTTTCAGCAAGATGAAACAGGAATTTGTTTAGATTTTTTCCAGATGAAGAGCAACAAATTAATTATTATTTATTTAAGGGTGCACGGTGGGGGGGGGTGTGGGGTTGGGGCCAGGAGGTGGACAGTCAACAGGGAGAGGGGCATCACAATGCATATAATCAAGGGGTGCTGGGAGTTGTGCCTGACATCAGTATGTAAATATTTACCTAAATGTTTTATAATTTTTTTGTTATTGCTGAAGTGAACATTCATGGCAAATATTAATTGGACCCAGGCTAGTATGTGCTTTATATTAAAATAATAATAATAAATTATTAACTCGTAGGGAGCCTGCACCTGTGGGCTTGTTTCCCTTGGCTGCATGTAACACTGTAGTAATCTGTCAAAAGCAGTAGCATCTGCCACCCAGCTTTCAGCGCATTACATCATCACTAGGTCTGGGGGCGGTCCTCTCCTGCCTCCAAAATGAGTGACAGGACAGAGAGGGGAGGACAGGATAAAGCCTGAAAGCCCACCAAGAACAGATGACTGCCAACCTTGATCTTGAGACAGGTATGACCTCACCTTTACACCAGTACAGCCAAAGAATATGTTGTAGGTACTTTTTTTGGAGTTGAGAATATTTACTAAACAATACTGGGTGAGCATTTGTAACAATGCAGACCATTCTAGAAGACCTGAGAACTAGATATGTTATTGCAGCTATAATGGGATTTCTCTGATCAAACATGCTAATTTCTTAATCTTTTCAGGGTCTGATGGCAGAGATGGAAAATGTGTCGTATGTACCTTTGAAGCAGCCTATCGTGTTCACGGTGGAAGGTTTCATCATAACCAGGCAGCAGGGGTACCTCCTGTTTGGGGTCATACTCCTTGTTTACGCCATGATTCTGCTGGGAAACGTCACTGTGGTTACGGTGATCGCCACGGACTCCAAGCTCCACAAGCCCATGTATGTGATGATGTGCAACCTGGCAGCGTGTGACCTGCTCGGGAGCACGGTAATCATGACCCAACTGATGACCCACTTCCTGACAGGGGACAGGACCATCGGCTACGTGGCGGCCATTGTCCAGGCTTTCTGCGTGCACACGTACGGCTCGGCCTTTTCCACCATTCTTTCGGCCATGGCATATGACCGCTACGTGGCCATCTGCAAACCGCTGCACTACCACGCCATCATGACCACTGGGAGACTGGTCTCACTGTGTATTCTGGCCTGGTTCATCGCGATCTGCCTGGTCGCCACCCTCTTCATTCTCAACGTGGGAACACCGCTGTGTGGAACGTTAATCAAGCACGTCTACTGCAGCAATCGAGCCATTCTGAGGCTGGCATGCATCCCCACCCCTGTCAACAACATCTACGGTGTGTGCATGACTTGGTTCTTAAGTATGGGCTCCCTCTTAGTCATCACCTTTACCTATGTGAGGATCCTCATTGCGTGTGTGGTCAAACAGGAGAAAAACAGTAGGAGCAAGGCCATACAGACGTGTGCCTCCCATCTATTTATTTATATCCTCTTTGAGATCTCCACCGTCATCATTGTTGTGACCTACAGAATCCAAGAGATCAGCCCTGACGCTAAGAAGTTCTGCGCGATTCTGTATATCATCGTGCCCCCCACAGTCAACCCAATCATCTACGGTATCTCCATGAAGGATATTCGCACAAACATTGTGAAGTTTTTCAAATCCACTGTCTTGCTGAAATAGGGAAACCAGTGAGTACCACCCAGTTATACAAATCACCTTTTTAAAATATATTTTTAGGTTGAGGAAAGTTAAAAAAATAAAAAATAAAATAAAATACATCTCTAAAAACATCCTACACAAACATGTCAAATTGACTTTTTTTCAAACATAGCGAAAGTTGTGGTTTGGACGCTGGTAAAAACAAATATCATTGGAATAATTTTGCTACAGCAGTTATTCTCCACACCCTTACAAACCTTCACTGCTCCATTGTAAAAGTTGCAATAAAGTTTACAGGACATCTGAAGTGAAATCCTACAATGGTTTTCCTTTGCTTTACTGAGTATGATCATGTCCTGTATTGTTCTGGCACAATGTGAACCATCCCATCTTTTTCCCATTAATCTTTTGCATTATAAAAAGCACATCTACATTTTAAAAACTAGTAAGAATCATTATACTTTTTACATTAATAAAGCATAATAATTGCAATCTAGTGTTCAGTTATGTTGTCCTTTGTCATATTTTATTTGTGTGAGTACAAAAAAGAATATTGGGTATTACAATAATCATAAAATGATATAATAATCATAAAAACCATTCAACACTACAAATTATCTAAGATTGCATCCATATACCTGCTCTAATTGCCCCTTCTTGCATGTACTGTATTTTTTAATTGACTTATGTTATTTCCTATTATGCAATTTTTGTTTTTCTGTAAAGCACTTTCAACACTATACAAAAAGCTTGATACAAATAAAGATCTCCCAGAAATGAGCTAAAGGTGGTTAGCATCCTGTCGATCAGAAAATGCCAGATCAACTGGCTTAAGAAACATTACATAACTGAGGAACAAATGTAAGCGTGCGTTTTTTTTTTTTTTTTTATCCTTGGAGGTATGATGCACAGTATGTCTAACGCCAACCCCTGAAACCCCTGGGAGGGACAGAATAGCAGGACACGGGGGAATGCAGCATTTCTGGGTTTCATCTGACTTTTTTTTTTTTTTTTTGAAGAGAGTGAGTTCTTCAACCAAACAAGTAAATAAATGCAAATCTTCGCCTATCACCCTTGTGGGATCCTGGCAAAAATAATAAACTAAAATAAGAAAGACAAAATAAACCAAAACACAAACACTTTTCGGCAACGTCTCAGGGCTTTTGCTGCACTCTGGCTGCATTTGGATCCAATTTAACACATTCCTTTCCCTTGTTCTGTTCCCTCGAGTGAACTATTTTGTGACGAAATTTGTGACATGCAGCAAGCAAACTTATAAGGTGCTCTGCAAGGGAGGATAGACAAGAAACAAACCAAAAGGCAACTGAATAAGCATCTAGTTTGATAAGTATCTCCTATACTTTCACATACCACTCATTTCATTCAGTCCACATTCATTTACCTTTCCTCAATTCCTCCCTCTCCCACATTCATTATATAATCCCCATTTATTCTATACATATAAATAAAATCTCCTTGTCTTCTTTCACTCCATGGGTTCATTCCAATCTCTTATTTTATCCATCCTTGTCTCCTCTGTCCTCGCCTGCCCCAGAAAGCGATCGAGGTTTGCCATCTCTAAGGACACTCCAAACCGCTAAATGCTCCTCGGAGGAGCGAGGAATGAAAGGCTCCTGAAGGATGTTTCAGTGAGGAAATATAAATGATAAACGTGTATAAATGATCCACCTCTCCAGATCTGCCACATCGAGGGTACACCCCTACATAAATCCAATTTATCGTTCATTTACATTTATTATAAAGTGCTTTAATCAATAATGACACTCATTCTTTTTGACTAACAATGGCCAGGTTTATCCATGAAAAAAGAGGCAAAAAATCATTATAGTATAGCATAATATGACACAGACGTTTGACTGAGCAAGGGTGTTCCATTTGCCTAATGTTGCCTCGATTCCTCCGTCCTCATATCTGATATCTGAGTGCAAAAAAAAGAGAGCAAATTTGATGCCTGCAACACGTTCCAAAAATGTTGGGAAAGGGGCAAAAAAAAGATTGGGAAGTTCAAAAACCACCTGTTTGGGGCACCGCGGTGGTGCAGAGGACATAGTTGCTACCGGACAAAGGGGTTGTAGCGGCGATTCTCTAGCGGTTGCTACACGGGGGGAATTGAATTGCATATGGTGCAATTAGCTACCAAATAGGGAGAAAAAGGGAGAAATCAGCTGTTTGGAACATTCCACGGGTAAACAGGTGATGCTATCATGACTGGGTATAAAAGGATATTAGAAGACTCTGCAATTCAATGTATCTCTATGGGAATTGGGGGGTGGGACTAGATTAAGATCTAAATTACACGGGAATAGAACGGAATGGTTGGCTAAATGGCTGTAATAAGTCATCAAGGGTCTGAGGTATCAAACGAGCCGCAAACCATCACTGCTGCCAGATATGCAGTAGATATGGATGGATCACTTTAAGGGTTGTTTCTCCTGACTTACTTTTCCATAGAGTTCAATAGGAAAATAAATTGTAAATAGCTGAAATATAAATAATTGTATATTATTACAATGTAAGCATATGGCAACAGGCTGTAGCCTATATCTAATTATATTATGGTTTTCAACCGTATGCTATATCATACAATTATCTAGATTATTTTTACAAAGTAGCCGAAGCTATGTCAATCAAAGCTCAATCTTCAATAGAAATTAAATTAATAAAATACCTCTTTGATATGGGTGAAACAAAAAGCAATTGATTATGCCCATTCATAAAGCGCCATAGAAACTCAGAGCACCGAGGACAAAAACAACAATCGTAAGCAATCGATGCATAGGCGTTGTTCAAACAGTGCCTTGGCAAAAACACAAAACGGAGATGATATTGGAGTTGCGTCAGAACCATCGCGCAGAACCAGGCTAGTTCTTCCTCGCACTCGTACTGCCCACCACCCTGTCACACCTGCAAAGAAAGCACCATGTCACAAAGCAAGCATCATCTCAAGCTGGGTCCATAAACATGAAGGTCACTTCAGTTTACTGCAATGGCCTGTACAGCCCCCAGCTCTCAATTCAGTCCAGCACCAGGTCGAACGGGAAATTTGCAGCATGAGTGACCGACAAAATCTGCAGGAGCTGTGTAATGCTATCGAGGCAGCATGGACCAAAATACCTAAGGAATGCTTCCAGCACTTTACTGAATCCATGGCGCAAAGGTAGGCAAAATGGGTCCTTCTAGGTAGTAAATAGGTGTACCTAATAAAGTGGTCATAGAGTGTATACTGTAAATAAACAGTTGCTGAGATCAGTTGGTTTAACAAATTATTGATATTAAATTGGTGCCAGCAGACACTGACCCATTTTATTTACACAATCTAAACAAGCACTCCCTTATGAGAAATGTCTCTTTTTTTTAAATATTACATAAGTAATATACTTAGTATACTTATGTACATCAACTATATATTTTAAGTGCTTAATCTGTTCCCTCTCAGCCCCCATCCCTGTTTGTGCTCTGTGTTTTCCCCTTTTCCTCACGTTTCTTGTCTTCACCCTCGCTATTGCTCTGCCTATCACATTCCTTTCTCTGTTTGCATTCCTCACGCCTTTGTCTCCACTCAATCACTCTTGCATACATTCTCACACTGCAATCACTCATTAGCTCATTGACTTCACTATATATTCTCCCGTTGTTCTTTGTCTGGTGCCAGTTCGTTAAGTCTTGTTCGTTGTAACTCTGGTCTTGTCTAGTTTTGGAATCTAAGTCATAGTCTTGCTTTGTCTTGCTGAACTAACGCTTCACAGTCTCGTTTTGTCTTGTTGAAATTAACACTGTCTGATATTCTGCTTTACCCGCCAGCCTGCAGCCTCCTGCCTGTTCCACGCCACGCATCCCTGTCTCCCACATCCCGCTCTCCCTCTGCTACGCCAACCCAGGATTCAGCCTTTGCCTGCTCCCCGCTCCCGGTCTGCCCCCCTGTTCTTGCCAACCCAGGATTCAGCCCCTCTCCCTTTTCTCCCTTTACTTCCAGAGTTTTTGGCGAAGTAATAAATGCGAGCATTATTGTATTTCTGTCTGAGTCATGCATTTGAGTCCAGTCCCTACCGGATCCTTAACAGAACGAACTGGCCAAATTATGGACTTAGCCGACTCAGAGCAGTTACAGCACGCCCTTGCTTGTCAGGGCGCACTAATCGATCAACACGGCCTCCGCCTGGAAGACGTCCAGGAGACTCTGAAGAGCATCTCAGATCTCGGACCAAGTGAGTCAGATGGGTACCATGATTGGCCAGATGGCGGTTCATCTGCCCCTCCCCAGGGCTCATGCCAGTCAAACACTGCCTCCGCCTGAGCCACATCCTGAGCACTACCTGGGAGACTTGGGAAAGTGCTGAAGTTTCCTTCTCCAATGCGACATTGTGTTCCGCCTGAAACCTTCAGCCTACTCGGATTCCAGTAAAGTCGCCTTTGTGATGGCCTGTCTGGGGGGAAGCGCACGTGAGTGGGCGACAGCTGTATGGGACATCCAGTTACCCGCCTGCTTCCACTTTGCCTCCTTCACTGCAGAGATGAGTTGGGTCTTCGACCACCCCGTCCGTGGGCGTGATGCTACCCAGCACCTACTCCAGCTCCACCAAGGCAACCGCAGTGTGGCTGAGATGGCAGTCCAATTCCTCACTCCGGTGGCTGAATCAGGGTGGAACGATGCCGCTCTCCAAGGGGGTTTTCTCAAGGCCCTTAGTGAGGATCTGAAAGATGAGCTGGCGACTCGTGATGAGTCCAGTTCTCTGAATAGCCTAATCTCCCTTGACAAATGGCTTCAGGCCTGAGCCCGGGAGAAGCAGGGCCAACAGGGTGCATCACCTTACCCACCACATTCACGAGTCTCGTCACCTCCAAGTTACTTCGCGCCTTCGGTGCTGGACCCAATGGAGGAGGAACCTATGCAGGTGGTCAGCACCACAATTGATGCCAGCGAACATTGCCGAAGAGTGGTCTCCGGTGACTGTTTCTATTGTGGCCATCCGGGCCATCGTGTGGCCTTTTGTCCCATTCGCCCAAAAGAGATGGCTCACCGGTAAGACTGAGCGTTCTGGCGAGTTCTATCTCCACTTCTCACTCAACTCTGTCCTGCTTTCAATTGAAAGCTACCCTCATGTGGGGCACTCAATCTACTTCATTGTCAGCCCTGGTCAACTCTGGAGGGTTGAATGGCACCAACTAAACACCCGAGCCCAAGAATGGATGGAGAGAGGAATAACACCAACTGAATGCCTCGCCAGCGGACACGACCTCCCATGGCCGACTTGGAAGACCCTCAACAGACTGCGGGTGGAGCAGGGGAGGTGCAAAGCACTGCTGAAGACATGGAACTACCACACAGAGGACACGTGTGGCTGTGGAGCAGTACAGACAATGTCCCACCTGCTGGAATGTGACGACGCCCCCCAGTGCAGCCCCCAGGATCTGGCTGAACCGACTCCATCAGCTGTGTCCTGCGCCAGATACTGGCAGAATGACATCTAAGATTGCAAAGGACTCGAAGAAGAAGAACTCTGGAGCTGACGCCAAATTTATTGATGCAAGCCTGGTCAACAGATCTGGAATCTTTACTGAACCACTGTCTGATCCACTCAACGCCTTCACCCTGGATGGTAATATCCTGGCCCGGGTTACACACTCCACCATTCAGCTTCAACTCGTAGTGTCTGGAAACCACTGTGAGACCATCCAGTTCTTCATCATCCACTCTACCCAGTCTCCGTTAGTCCTCGGTTAGCCCTGCCTTCGCCTGCACAATCCACCCAACTGGGAAACATCCCAAATTCATGGGATGCCATGATTCTCGATGCCACTCTGTTTGCCTTTGCTCGGCGCTGCATCCGTCCGGAGGCACCAGGGCACCTATTACAGCTCCTAAACCCGATCTATCCTGTGTACCTCAACAGTATCATGGCCTGTCTCAAGTGTTCTGTAAATCCCTTGCTGTGTCCTTACCTCCCCACAGACTCGACGATTGCTGTATTGACCTGCTGTCTGGTGCTCCTCTCCCGTCAAGCTGCCTCTACAGCCTGTCCGTTCCCGAGAAGGCTTCCATGGAAGCATACATTCATGATTCCCTGGCATCAGGTATTATTCGACCCTCTTTATCACCAGTTGGAGCGGGGTTTTTCTTTGTGGCAAAGAAGGACGGCTCGCTCCACCCTTGTATTGATTACCGTGGTCTCAATGCCATTACTGTTCGCAATAAGTATCCTTTGCCATTAATCAACTCTGCTTTTGAGCCCCTGCAAAGCTGGACCTCTGCAACGCCTACCACCTCGTTCGTATCCGGGAGGGAGATGAGTGGAAGACGGCGTTCAACACCCCCCTCGGACACTTTGAGTACTTAGTGGTCCCGTTCGGTCTTACTAAGACCCCAGCGGTCTTTCAGTCCCTTGTAAATGACGTCCTACGTGATCTCCTCGGTCGGTCTGTTTGTTTACATTGATGATATATTAATATTCTCTAAAAACCCCCAGGATCATGTCAAGCATGTCCGTCAGGTCCTTCGGAGACTGCTGGGGAACAAGCTGTTCGTGAAGGCGGGAGCTTCCACGTGTCCTCGGTTCCGTTCCTGGGGTTTATTGTTGAGGAGGGGAAGATCCGGGCCGACCCCGCCAAGATCCAAGCTGTCACTGAGTGGCCCCGTCCGGCCTCCCGCAAGCATTTGTTACGGTTTCTGGGTTTTTCCCATTTTTATAAGCAGTTTATCCGTGGTTATAGTCAGATCGCGGCCACTCTCACCAACCTTATTTCCATTCCGTTCCCTTCACCTGGTCCTAACCATGCCTTCTCCACTCTCAAAGCCAGGTTCTCCACAGCCCCCATCCTCTGTCACCCCGACCCCAACCACCAGTTTGTCGTCGAGGTGGATGCCTCCGACACCGGAGTTGGGACCATCCTTTCCCAACGCTCTGCCCTGAAATACAATCAGAAGACCCACCCATGCGCCTTCTTCTCCCGCCAATTCACCCCCGCTCAACGTAACTATGACGTCGGAGACTGTGAGTTCTTGGCTGTAAAGCTCGCCTTGGAGTGGCGGCACTGGCTGGAGGGGACGGAGGAACCGTTCATTGTCCTGACTGATCACCACAACCTGGAATATATTCAGTCTGCTAAACGGCTGAATTCACGCCAAGCCCGTTTGTCCCTGTTTTTTGGCCTGTTTAATTTTGTCATCACTTTCAGACCCGGTTCCCGAAATACAAAGCCCGACGCCCTTTCCCGCATCTGCTCCTCTGACGTTAGGCTTGTTGTCCCCGATCCCATCATCCCTCCCTCCTGTGTGGTGCCTATGTCCTCGCCTGTCCCATCTGCGCCAGGAGCAAGGCCTCCCATCAGCCCTCCGCTGGTCTCCTCCGCCCCCTCCCTGTCTCGGGCCATCCTTGGAGCCATGTAGGGGTCAACTTCGTCACTGGTCTCCCCCCGTCGGATGGTAACATGGTCATCCTGACGATTGTCAACCGGTTCTCCAAGGCGGCCCACTTCATTCCCCTGCCCAAGCTCCCCTCCACCCTTGAGACAGCGGAGCTCCTGGTGCTGCACGGGATCCCCACTGACATCGTCTCGGACTGTGGGCCCCAGTTCTTCTCCCAGGTGTGGAAGGCGTTCTGCGTGTCCCTGGGTGCATCCGCCAGCCTGTCGTCTGGCTACCACCCCCAGACGAATGGCCAGACCGAATGCACCAACCAGGACCTAAAAACTGCCCTGCGGTGCGTGTGCTCCCGCAACTCCTCTTCCTGGAGCAAGCTTCTCCCATGGGTGGAGTATGCCCACAACACTCTGAAGAGCTCCGCCACGGGCATGTCCCCCTTTCAGTGTTCCCTGGGATACCAAACCCCCCTGTTCCCCGCCCAGGAAGAGGAAGTCGCCGTCCCGTCCGTGCAGGCCCACCTCCGCCGCTGCCGGCGGATCTGGAAGATGGCACGCACCACCCTCCTCCGCACCACGACCCGTACCCGACGCCTGGCCAACCTTCACCAGACCGCAGCCCTGCAGTATGCCCTGGGACAACAGGTCTGGCTCTCCACATCATCCATCCCCCTCCAATCCACCTCCAAGAAATTACAGCCCCGTTTCATTGGCCCCTACCCCATCCTCACTGTTATCAATCCCGCAACAGTCAAGCTCAAGCTCCCCTCATCCCTCAGAATCCACCCAGTGTTCCATGTCAGTCAGGTAAAGCCCGTCTCCTCAGTGCCCCCGTCGAAGTCCCTCACCTCCCCGGATCATTGATGACGCCCCGGCATACACGGTCCACCGTAAGGGCCGCGGTTTCCAATACCTGGTGGACTGGGAGGGCTATGGTCAGGGTTCATACACATTTTGACCAATGGATTTCCATGACTTTTCCATGAGTTTTCCATGACTTTAAACCAAATTTCCATGACCAAACATTCTGCGAAGTCTCGGTGTATACATGGAAAAGTGAGGATAAAATGTAGTATTTAAACTAACAATTAGAATTCCAAAGCATACACTATACCTTAAATCAGTGGTTCCCAAACTCGGTCCTCGGGGACCACTGTGTATGCTGGTTTTCGTTCCAACCACAATTGCAATCCCGGAATTTTAACAAGATGTCAGCAATTCAGCTTCTTTTTCATTTGGTGAAAACACCGGGGAAACGACCCCGGGGCACAACCGACTTTGTAATGGCTGTAAGGTATCAAGGGTCTGAGCTATCAAACGAGCCCCAAACCATCACTCTGTTGCCAGATATGGAGTAGATGTGGAAGGATCACTTTAAGGGTTGTTTCTCCTGACTTTTTCCCCCATAGAGTTCTATAGGAAAATGAGTCCGGAGAAATAACCCTTGCAGTGATCCATCCACATCTACTCCATATCAGGCAACAGAGTGATGGTTTGGGGCTCGTTTGATAGCTCAGACCCTTGATAACGTACAGCCATTTAGCCAGCCATGTGTTCCATACTGTACCAGTGTAATTTACAGCTGAATCTAGTCTCACCCCCCAATTTCCATAGAGATCCATTCAAATGCAGAGAGGTTATAGTATCGCTTGTAACAGTACCTGAAAATAAGATAGTTTTTTGATGTTGATGGTCACAGACTTCAGGAAGTAACAGCATGTAAAGGATATGCGACCAAATATGAAATATGATACTTTAAAAATACGTTAAAGCAAAGGGTATGAATACTTATGTAAATGAGAAATTTTATTTTTTTTATTTTTAATAAATTTGCAAAAATCTCAAAAAAACTTTTTTCACATTGTCATTATGGGGTGTTGTGTGTAGAATTTTGAGGGAAAAAATGAATTTAATCAGGCTGTAACAGAACAAAATGTGGAAAAAGTGAAGCGCTGTGAATACTTTCCAGATGCACTGTAGATTATATTTGATCTTGCACATAGAACCTATGGTAGGGGTCGAGTGCATTTTTTGAAAAAAGATTAATTACATTTTTTTATTTTTTTTTGGTGAATCAGTGTTAACGACCACATATCCATAGTAATAATATTAGTGTATTTATTTCAGAACTTTTATTGATTTCAACATATTCTTAATTGCCAAAAAAAGAAGGGAGCAGCAGGCTGGGCAAATCTGTCTGCCATTATTGATTAAAGCAGGGGTTTGATTCAGGTACCCCCACCCAGGCTCAAAGGCATCCTGGGGACCCCCATCGTAAGTTAAATGGGAATTCCAAAGAAAAACAATATTAACCGTATCTAACAGATCAAGGCGCAACTGATTAAGTCTCTCTTTGTTGCAGGCCAAAACAATGTCTGAGCCGAACTATTGGCAGCAAAAGGCGCAAATTTGGTCAAAATGATATACCTCTACCTTTCTTCATTTTTTTTAAACTACAGTGGTATCAGTGGGTGTGTAAGTTTAGTCTCAACAAAAAATGTTTTTAACATAAGTTTGGTAACTTATAGCCGCTATTACTCACGCATAGCCTACTTGCAAAAACTAGGCCTGCCTTTAACCTCTTCCTACCAAACGCCCCCTAACGGCAACGCGGGCGTTACAGAAGTTATTAAAGTACTGTATATATTTAATTAATTTTATAATATATAATAAAGTGCTCACCTCAATATTTTGATTACATATCCTTAAGATACATCCATTCGTTTTCAATTAAATCTAGGTAAAAGCTTTAAAGCTTTTATGTGCATTTTACATACTGTCCCAACTTTTTTGGAATTGGGGTTTGTAGTATGTCTATAATAGATGCATCATTCATTCAATACAGCTAGGGATCACGATGATGCAGATAAATGAATGAACCAAATATACAGGAATACATGCATGTAGAATAGGCTACATGTGAACACACATGCATTCTAGCTGAAAGGAAGACATAGAAAGACAGTGTTTTAATGGGTTGTATACATGGTAGAAATAGCTACTAATCTTTTATATGATGGCAGATGACCAGCGTAGCTAACAAAATAATTGCCGTTTTCCATAGCTGCAGTAGCCTAGTAAAATGTAACTTGAATAAAAATAAAGAAAACATTTTTACAATCATTTCAGGAATAACTGATGTTTGCGTTCTGAGCTTCTGTTCTACCCAAGAAAAAAAATCCAAAATAAGAAAACATCGGTGAACGCCAGAATGTTCATAAAAATGTTTTAAAGAAAGTCTTAAGAGCAAATTTGTTCGTAGAATGGATGGTGAATGAGGCCCATTGTTCCATGTGAAAAGCATATCATTTCCACACTGTTTTTGTCGAAAATGAATTTACCCATTGGTAACAGGCAGGGATCGAACCCCTGACCTCTCGCATGGAAAAGCCTATATTCTGATCGCTAGGCCAAAGAGTAATATGATGGGACTTGGCATATCAGTTCAGTTAAGTTATACTTTATTGACCCTGTGGGGTAATTTGTCCTCTGCACATGTCCACAAGGCAGCATTTTGTAGGATTTAAAAAAATCTTTGTTGTCTTGCTTACACTGTTGTTTTCTATGGGAGCAAGTCTGAACGATTCCCCCAAAGTGGGGGCCTGGCATTCAATGCAACGCTTCAGTGACGCAGTGGTCTTTATCTCCCACACCTCCCAGGAGGCGCTGACCAAACTCAGAGAGAGAGGTGCAGGGAACCTGCCGTTACAACTGTAAACAGCATTAGCTTGCGAGCTAGCTCAAAGAGTTCTTAGCTAAGTAACCAATTATTCCAGGATAATGGGTTCCAAACATTTTGTGGACTATACGGCAGGGGTGTAGTACTATAAGAGTGCACCACACTTTAACAGTAAAAAAAAGAAAAAAATGCACTTTTTAAAAAGATCAACAGATTGTCAATGCACCAAATAAAACGAATAATGATATTAGGCCAATATCCATCAACTAATAAATTGCCTTATGAATGATTTAATAGGGTATTTTATTCATGTTAACCCCCACAAACATACACCCACGTGGTGCACGACGTCCGTGTGACTTCGACTTTTAAATAGCCTACGGACGATAATTCTCATTAACCATCACTTTCCGCTTTAGGTATTTAGGGCCTAATTGCATTTTTTCTGCATACATTTTTTAAAACTTGTGCTTGTTTTAAAATGTTATAGGCCTAATTGTTTAAAAATGCTCAATTTCTCTTTATCTTTATCATAATTAGCGTTATTTCTAATGTGCTGTTGGCATTTTTGAGATTTTGGTATTTAGCCAGTGGCCAGACCCTATTTTAGGGGGCTTTAGCCCCCCAAAATTTAATGTAGACCCCCTAAATATTTTTTAAGCCACTAGTTTTTTTTCAGATTTGACAAAATGCGCCGTCGACACTCCAGAATCATAACGCACACGGAAAAGTCTGGCACTAGGACCCTGGGGAGGCTTAATCTAGTGTAGCCACTGGTTAGAGTGCAGTTTGGTGCGTGCAGGGAGCTGCGTGACCGCTCAATTCAAATGACGGCTACAGACTGAGTGAGAGTGCGTTGTATGAACGCTCCAATAACAAATCCCTGGTCTAGTAGTCTACTTGAGCTCGATAAGTTCGGTAACATCATAAACTACTTAAAGCTAGAGGATGCAGTTTTTCCCCACATTTGTCGTCACAACATCCTTGGCCCTGCCCACAGAGAAAGAGACACGCCCTCCACCCCCACAGACCCTTGTTGTGAACATGAAAGTCTGCTAGATACAATTTCAGGATTACATATTGGTATATTACAATAAAAATGTTATCTTTTCTGTTGTTGCAAAGTTGTCGCATAACACTGAGTTTGTGTAGCGTTAGTCTGAACCAGGCATTAACTGGCAACAGCTGGTATAGCCTACGCTTTGGTAACTTATAGCCGCGTAGCCAGTTCGAGCTAACGCGATCTATACGACATACAACGTTAGCAAGCAAGACTTTTTTCCAAGAACTAGCCGCTTAACTAATGTTAACAATAATACCAATTACCAACCTAGCTACTATTCATTATAGGTAAATACAGTTGTCTGGCAAGCAGAAATGTCCATTCATTCAACTTTTGACAACTTAAAACCAATTTGTTCCCGAAAAACTTCCACCTTCACCACCTTCTGAAATTAGCACCTATGTTTACTCCAGTTTTCAAGCGAACTTTATCCAATTATTTTATTTTTCTTTCCGTATAATAGCACCGATGTAACGGGTCACTGTGAATTGTCTAGCTGGTGAACTAGCAACTGGCAAGGTCAATCTCGCAGTTTATTGGCCCACGATGTGGTCATTGTGAAGCCACTGTTTTGAAAACGTTCTAGAAAATAAGTGGAATAAGGTGAATTAATAAAGTAAACGAATGTAGCCTACCTACTTTATTTTCCTCAGTGACTAACATTACTGTAGCCTACGGCAGACGGCTACTTCGCCTCGTATGCTGCAAATAGTAGGCTAACTTAGGCTACGATAAACTTTTGTCATTGTTTTTAATGCAAATGCAATGCGTGGCTAGGCAACTATATAGCTAGGCATAGTTAGGCTACATTATCACGGAGTTAGCAAAGCGCATGGTGTTTATGTGCAATGTGTAGCCTAATCTTTTTTTTACTGCGAACCATAGGTCCGTCTCTAAGGTAGAAGTTAACATTGCCGTAGCAACAGCATACATCTGATTGATAAAAATCTGTAAACAACATTAATCTACAGATAAAAAAAGTTTGTATTCGGCAAATATCTTAGTTACAACTACTTTAATCTAGCAAATTTTTGTGGTTAGAAGTGCAGTATTTATTCAGTTTGGAAGTAGGAATTAATAGGAATTTGCATGTAAATTAACGTCGGCAACACTGATTGCTTCTGAATGCAAGCTGCTTCACAAAGCATGTTAGTCTGTAGCCTATAGGCTATATGTAGAAAACTTTTTAACCAGCGAAAATTCTTCAATAAGTTACATCTAACAAACTCTGTAGTATTTTTAAGATGCATCCCATCATGATGCGAATCAGCTACACACTGCGTGACCAAACCATTTTTAAAAAGCAAGACAGAGAGGGAGGTAACATTGAATCTGATTGAGTTATGGTTTCATACAATTTTCTAAAAAAATTTAATGACAAAAATAACCAAAATTGGTGCCAATTGTATGTTATAACCGAGAAGGAACTATTTTTGTCCCCGATATAATCAATTGTTTTCAGAACTAACGACGAGGGTTTGCATAGCAACGCACTTAAATAGAACTAGTAACGAGAAATAGAATTAGCAACAAGATGTTTTCTGTTCAATTAGAACTACCAACCAGCTGTTTTGCTTGACAACGCAAAAACAACAAGCCCAAAGAGCTGCGGAAGTATATAAAAATTTCAGCTGATTAAATCGATAATCAATAAATATGAAAGTAACTATATATAATCATTGATGGCAACCATGGTATAAGCGCTATAATCCACTCCGAGGTGTGGATTACACGGTTTTAACGCACTCCGCTTCGCATCGGGTGGTTCTTCGCCCAACGTCATGCGGTTAAAACCGTTTATACCATGGCTTGGCTAAATACTCGATTCTGATTGGCTGGAGGGTGGGCATTTATTTCGTTAAACCGCCCGGCAATGAAGTAGCACCGGCAACATTTTAACCACCGTTCTAAATTAATACGCCGTCTACGTTATCTGCTGCCAGCGCCATTAGAGTCGACACTTTTATGAATGGTATCCATAGCAACACCAACAGCTGATTAATAAAGCCGGCAAATAACGCTAAATCCGCTGATTTGAAAAGTTTGTCTTCGCCAAATATCTTAGTTACAACAACTTTAATCTAGCAAAGAAGTTTTGTGGTTAGAGGTGCAGTATTTATTCAGTTTGGAAATATGAACGTAACATAGTAGGGCTTTACCTAATGTAATGTAACGCTGACGTGAGCAACGCTGGTTGCGAATGCGAACAAGTGACTTCACAAAGCACATTAATCTGTATATTAAAATAGAGCCACATTCGGAGGCTATCTATTTATAAGTGACTAACCATGAATCTGATATGTTTGGGGAATTGGCGGTATATAAATCCGGTCACTTCAAGGCTTGCAGCTTAAAAGAGGCTATCCCCAATTCTTAATGTAGGCTATTATCGTAAATTCTTAATTTTCCTAGTAGTTAATTGTATGGTGACCTTGTGTTATGTGTGAAAAGGATAAAGTGAACAGAGCTGAAGTGAAGGAATAAATGAATAAAGAAATGTTGGCTGAGGCAAGGGTACGTTGAGGTTCAGTTTCCACAGTCAGTCAGTCATGACCGCAAGAGCAGAGCGTAACACCCTCCCCAAACCAGACAAAAGCGAGCGTCCGGTTTGGGGAGGGTGTGACAAAGTACAAGTGAAATGCAAGTGAAACATTGAACAGTTAATATTGTAAACCTCTTTTGCCTTTGCAATAAAAATACGTTAATGTGTTAATGTGAAAATAATAAGTCCAAGAAATGAAAAGTGCTTAACAGTTGCACATTGTTTTTGTGGAAAATACACATATGCCCTGCTGGGCTCAAACCCACAATCCACTGTGTGAGAGACTGCAGTTTTAACCACTAAGCCACAGTAGCTTCTTGGAAAACATGAAGCCATGAGCTACATTAACATTAAAAAAACATTAGTATGAAGCGTTTTTATTGGACGATAAGCTTGATGAGCAGGTATACGGACCATACCCTCAAATAATAATTCTCCCCATTGGATAACATCGCGACGGAGGCAGGCAGTTTGGCAGGGAAATGGGAAGAAGAAGAAGCGGAAGAGGAAGGAGAAAAACGGCAAAATAACCCAAGTTTGGGGCTTAATTGTGTGGATGTGTGAAGTTGTATCTGAATGCTGTGTGGTTACATGAGGTCAGAACATACAGAAGTTAATGTTTTTAAGGGCTGAGAGTCTATGGTCATTGTGGTTACTTCTGTAGGAAACCCTGAAGTGTGCCAAACTCTCTGTGCTGTATAGGTATGGGGCATGCCCCACCAAGCCGTAACTTGATTTATCTAAATCTATTAAACATTTAGATAAATATTTAATAGATTTTTTTGTTGTCGAAGTGCACATTGATGGCAAATGGTTATTGGACCCTGACCAGTATGTGCAACATATTAAAATAATATTTACAAAATAACAGAGATTCTACAATATTAAATTAATATATTTCAGAGGGAGGCTGCACCTGTGGGCCTGTTTCTCTAGGCTGCATGCAGCACTGCAGTACCATGTCAAAAGGAGCAGCACCTGCCACCCGTCTTTCAGTGCATTACATCATCACTAGATCCGAAGGCCGTCCTCTTCTACCTCGAAAATGAGTGACAGGACAGAGAGGATAAAGCCTGAAAGCACAGTAGGAACAGAGGACTGCGAACATTAAACCGGAGACAGGTATGACCTCGCCTTTACACCATTCAGAGTACAGCCAAGATTATGTTGCAGTCACTTTGTTTGGAGTAGAGAGCATCTACTAGACAATACTGTTTGAGCATTGGTAACAATGCAGACCATTCTAGAATACATGATAACTAGATGTTATGTTATTGCAGCTATAATAGGATTTCTATGATCATAGATATGTGTGTATGTGTATGCATGATATCAGTTTTTTTTTTTTTCATTTTATTTATTTTTGTTCATATATATACAGCTCTGGAAAATTATCAGTTGTCTCGTTATTTTGGTTCTGTGAGTTTGAAAGGATACAATGAGGTTGAAGTACAGACTGTCAGCTTTCATTTGAGGGTATTTTCATTCATATCAGACGAATGAGATCCATTCAAATGCAGAGAGGTTATAGTATCACTTGTAGGAGCACCAGAAAATAAGATATCAAGAGTCTTTGGATATTGTTGGGTCACAGACATCAGGAAGTCATGGCATGCAAAGGATATGTGACTAAATGTTAAAAACGATTACTTTATTCTACAATGTTAACCTGTCCAATATTTTCTGATGCCCAAAAATGGGGGGGAGGGAGGCTATGTACAAAAGGTTCTCTAATTTCTAAACGGTTCATTCGATATGGACGAAAATATGCTCAAATTAAAGCTGACAGTCTGCAATTCAACCTCATTGTATCCTTTCAAACTCAAAGCGCTAGAGTACAGAACCAAAATAACAATGAGACAACTGATAATTTTGCAGTGGTCTCAATTTTTTTGAGAGCTGTATCTGTGTGTGTATATATACATATATATATATATATATATACACAGATACACAGACGTTTGTGCTCGACTTTTTCCTTTTTTTCTTATATATATATAGATATATACACACAGTATATGTATATATATATATATATATATATATATATATATATTTATTAATTTCTTTGATGACGTACCACCCAAACAGTTGACTGGTCATTGAAGTTTAATTTTTGTGTATTGTAGGAACCCCTCGAAAACGAGATGTGACATCTCAAGGGGCTTATCCTTCCAATGAATAATAATAAACTTCCATATATATATATATATATATATATACACATGTAAATTTGTTACCGTTTTCAGGGTCTAATGGCAGAGATGGAAAATGTTTCACATGTACCTTTGAAGCAGCCCATCGTGTTTACAATAGAAGGTTTCATCATAACCAGGCAGCAGGGGTACCCCCTGTTTGCGGTCACACTCATCGTGTATGCCGTGATGCTGCTGGGAAACATCACTGTGGTTACTGTGATCGCCGCAGATGCCAAGCTCCACAAGCCCATGTACGTGATGTTGTGCAACCTAGCAGCGTGCGACATGCTCGGGGGCACGGTAGTCATGACCCGCATGATGTACAGCTTCCTGACAGGGGACAAGACCATCGGCTACGTGGCGGCCATCGTCCAATGCTTCTGCGTACACGTGTACGGTAGAGCCGCTTGTACCATTATGTCAGCCATGGCGTATGACCGCTATGTGGCCATCTGCAAGCCACTGCACTACCACACCATCATGACCACTGGGAGACTGGTCTCGCTGTGTTTTCTGGCCTGGCTCATACCGTTCTGCATTGTTCTGGCCCTCGTCATTCTGAAGGTGAGAACACCGCTGTGTGGGACAGTAATCAAGCACATCTACAGCACCAATCAAGCCATTCTGAGGCTGTCATGCAATCCCACCCCCATACAAAACATGTACTATTTGGGGGGAACTAACGTCTTAGTTATAGCCGCCTTCTTAGTCGTGACCTTTTCCTATGTGAAGATCCTCATTGCGTGTGTGGTCAAACAGGAGAAAAACAGTAGGAGCAAGGCCATACAAACATGCGCCTCCCATCTCACCGTTTATATAATCTTTGAGCTCTCCTTCCTCTTCATTGTTGTGACCTACAGGATCCAAGAGGTCAGCCCCAACACCCAGAAGTTCTTCGGAATTCTGTATGTCATGGTTCCACCCACGGTCAACCCAATCATCTATGGCATTGCCATGAAAGATATTCGCAAAAACATTGTGAAGTTTTTCAAATCCACTGTCTTGCTAAAATAGGAAAGCAGTGAGTACCACCCAGTTATCCAAATAACCTTTTGTAAATAGATTTTATGGGTGGGGACAGTTTATTAAAAAATGTTATGTTCTCATCACAACTGCACATCTAAACCATTTTCCTAAAGGAATAAGTGTCAGACAGAACCTTTTACGAACATATCTGTAAAGTAGTGGTTTCTAAGCTGGGAAAAACTGTTGTCATTGGAATAACTTCACCACACCATTGTAAAAGTTTCTATAAAGTTTTGTGCCATCTGGACAGAGGACATTTGAAGTGAAGTCCTACAATGGTTTTCCTTTGCCGTACATTTCCTGTATTGTTCTGGGACAATGAGAACTATCCCATCTTTTTTCCCATGAATCTTTTTCATTATAGCACATCTACATTTTAAAAACTAATAAGCAATATACCTTTTTTAATAAATAAAGCATAATAATTGCAATCCCATGTTTAATTTGGTTGTCCTTTGTTGTATTTTATTTGCATGAGTTAAAAAATAATAAATAATAATAATAAAATAACAACAAAAACCATTCAACACTACACATTCTGTCAGGACAACTCACATATTCAAATGACATGTTTTAATGAAGTAATTTCCGCAGAATTATTTTGGTTTGGCGTTGAATGGATCTGCTTTAGTACAACTCTGGAGCACGGACATCTCCCCCCTCTAAACAGGAGATGACCACAACCCCCCCCCCCCCCCCCCCCCCCATACTTAAGCAGATCCAAACAACAGGTGGAAGCTGGGGTGTTGGAGGGTGATAGCAAATTATTTTTAACACAGAAGCCGCAAAGCAAACAAAAGGCAGCGTAGCAGTGAGCAGCGCAGGCAGGACTGATTCTTGTGCATGTGATTGCTTGAGTATGAGACGCATGGTTGCTAGCCGACCAATGGTCAGCTACAGCAAGACTTACCCGACAGAACTTTCTATGCGCACGTGAGTACGGTTTTCGGGAATGTTCTCAGGGCATTTGCCGCATTCTCTCGCTCTCTCTGCTGCAGGGATTCCCCAGTCTCAGACTCCCAAAGGACAGAAGCACACGGTGCTGTAGGAGATGCCGTCTTTCGGATGAGACGTTAAACCGAGGTCCTGACTTTCTGTGGTCATTCAAGATCCCATGACACTTATTGTAAAGAATAAGGTTTTCCCTGATGTCCTGGCTAAATTCCTAACCAGGCTCTTTCAATCTGCCACCTAATCATCCCCCAGTTTAATTGGCTCTCCCTCTCCACCAGCTGTTGTGTGGTGAGCATTCTGGTGCAAAATGCCTGCCGTTCCATCACCCAGGTTGGTGCTATTCATTGTGGTGGTAGAGGCAAGTGAGAAAGGCACTATATAAGGCATTATTATTATTATTATTATTATATTTACTTCAGAACTTCAATTGATTTAAATATATTCTTAATTGCCAAAAAATATTTCTTCCTATTGAAAAACATTCAGTTGATAAATATATGATGGAAGCAATTCTGGAATTACAGACTTTGTCGGAAGCTGGGCAAATCTGCTGCCATTATTGACCATCTAAAGCAGAGGTTTTCAATCGGTTCTGATTCAGGTACCCCCACCCAGGCTCAAAGGCATCCCGGGGACCCCCGTCATAAGTTAAAAGGGAATTCCACCAAAAAAACAACATTTACCTTATATAACAGATCAAGGCGCACCTGATTAAGTCTCTTGGCAGGCCAAAACAAAGAGTTTTTTTTTATTCTTTGAGAATTTGGAGATAGACCACCATGGCACATCCGGGTACTTGAAATTTCACGCCCCTTTTTGGGGGAAGAAAAGGGAAATGTGTCCATTCAACCCAATGGGATTGCTCTGAGACACAACGAAAAAATCCCTGTATAAATAAAAAAGAGAAACAACGAAAGCTATGTTTTGTCATTTATATAACTAAAATGTCTACCGATTATATTATATCACTGCCCAGAATAGAGTGGCCAACATACATTGTTAAATTTGACTTGATTGGTCTGGTCACATGCCCCTTCAGTCTTCCTAGTTCCAGCGAAATAAACATCAAAAAGTTTCCTTTTCTCCAACATTTCAGTATGGTACACAGACCCCAAAGTAGTTATTTCTTAAGCAACATATGTACTAACTACATAATGCAATTTTGAGATATGTAAAGAGATCTCACTTACGTGCTAGTTTTTGTTAGCACGTCTATGGGGTTTTTCATAGTTGTTGGCATTAAGCTAATTGGTAGTTGAAGAGCAGTTAAGCTAACTGTATTCCTGTGTTGATTCCTGAGAGGAATAGCTGGTATTGTGTTGTATGCCAGTGATCATCAATAAACATGTACAATATACCATGGGCCTCCGGATGCTTCAATAGTTGGTGAATAGGCCACTCCTACCTGCAGGACTTAAAGGCTATAGATATAACATTTTTAAGGATACAAATAAGTTTTTTATATAACACATCCACAGAGCTTGCTGAAAGATGCAGAATAAAATAATTGCTTTTTCCTAAAAATAAATATTTATTGAATTTATCATTACAAATGGCTGGCTGCAAGAGAGTGTTTATCTCTGTCTAAGACGTCAGAGTTTGGTTCCCATCTCTAACAAACTCCCGAGCCAGAAGTATTACAACGTTGGAACCACACCCATCTCTGTATCGGGAGTCTCAATTGGTTCAATTCAGCTAATCCGACAGTGATGGTGGAATTTGATGCCAAGCGAGCGCCCGGCTCCACTGCCAGAGCCCTCATCCAGCAGGAACATTGGACCCAAGAAACCCCAGTATCAGTCCTTAATGACAAAAACTGGAGCAAGATGAGGGTTTTTCTAGTCGACCGGTAAGCTAACGTGTTAGCTAGCAAGCAAACTATCAGATAACGTTAGGTGATCAGAACGATCATATAATGTTAGCAATTATCTTCCTTGGTAAGCTGAAGTTCGGACCATAATTTATTACAGCATGACCAAAAAGAGTATTTCTATGGCATTTTGCTTTCATTTTATCTCACACTAAGACATTAGCGTTAGCTAGCTTGCTACCCAGATAGCGGGCTCCCGGCGTAATATGCTGTTGGGCTGCTAGCTGTTTCCACATTGGTTTACGAGAGGAGGTCATCTAGCGTTGGTCCAACAGGGACCTGTTAGCGATCGGCAGAATCAGCTAGCGGGCTTCTCGCTGTTTTCTGCTGGTTCGACAGAGACCCGTCAGCAAATCCGACTGTTAGTACGCTGGTCCCCAGATGCAGTTCTGCAGGCATCAAAATGGCCAGAAAAGAACACCTGCAAGACCCATTAGTGTGCTGGGCGCTGCGTTAGCTTCACTCCACTCACAGACCGGTGCCAACGCATCAGATGCAGATCAGATGAGGAAAGACAGTGCCCTAGCCCAGGTATTTAGCACCATCCGCAAAAATGCCACCTTCACGTCACACTAAATTCAGAACGAGATAATAGCGTCATGAGTGAAACAGTGACCAGTGAAACAGTTGAAGAAATAGGAGATAGCTGGTACACGTTGAAGGTGGACGGGACAAAGGATCCAAATGGTTCCGAGAATGTGTCAATTGTGCTCCGTTATCTAGACATGGATAATGAGACGTGCGAAAGGCTGCTGGTTATGGTCACTACAAAGCACTGTGATGCGTTAAGTCTGACAAACCTGGTCCTTTCTGAGCTGAGTGCAAGCGTGATGTCAGGTAAAAGGGGGCGTACAGAAAATATTACAAAAGAACGTTGAACGAGAAGTCCCATATGTGCATTGGTTCAACCATCAACTACATCTGGTGGTTATCCACGCCATGTCAGCTGAGAATGCACTACAAGCCTTTTTCCAACGTGTGACATGCTTTACCGGTTTCTGAAAAAGCCAACTGTGGCAGCAGTGTACACGGGAGAACGTCTGAAAAGGCTACTGGACCAAAGGTGGACCGGTCACCTGGCTACCGTGTCAGTCATGACGCAATTGTGCAGTTCCTCGTGGAGATGGAACTGAACTGAAAGTCGAGGCAGCAGTCCTAAAAGCAATCAATGACACCCACTTCAGGTTTACTGCGGTTATAGTCCACAGAATCCTCGCCCTCCTCGATCCTCCTAACAAAGTGTGACAGGATTAAAAAAACAGACCTCTACACTGGAGTGAAGGTCGTGAAAAGTGCGTTGGATTGTGTGGAGAAGCTCAGGAGTGACTTGGAGTTCCAAACCATTTGGGCACAGCGTGCCACTGGCCCACATGACGCATCAGAAACAGCAGCTCCTCTGCCAAGTAAGAGAATGCGCCAAGTCCTTACACACCTGATACAGTGCTCTCCACCACGTACTGCAAGCCAGCAGCAGCAGGATAGAGGAAATGAGACAGAGTGCAAGCGGCTCTTCTTCAGCACACTGGACAGTGTCACTGGGGAGATGAACACGATTTAGTGAATGGAACAGCCAGCTGGTTGAGGCAATGTGTGCCCTTGACCCAGACAGTCCTCACTTTTTGGATGGACATAAAGTGAAAGCACAGCTGGAGCTCACCAACACAGCTTTGGTGGAATCTGTTTTCTGTAGCTCGACACTTTTGACAGTCTGAAATGGCCCGCTCTACCAAAGACAAATGGACCCCCGCTGCCATCCTGCAGTGCTACTCTGGGCCTCTCACCGCCATGCCAAGCGTGCTTACTGCACTGAAACAGGGAGTAACTTTTGGGGCATACTACAGCGACGTGCGAGAACACCTTTTCAACGCTAACCAACGTCTTCAGTCAACACAGACGAAGCATGCTACACTCGAGAAAAGCTCACTTGATCCAACTGGCATTTGAAGGGGATCTTACAAAACGATTTTGGGAAGAAGACTGGAAGGGTACTCAGAACGTTCAACAAACAGGTTCTCAAAAACTACCGGAATAATAATGGTGAACTACCGGAATAATAAGTATGGTGAATAACAAAAGGTGTGGTTTCACACCCACACCTAACTACTTAACGGAATTTAAAATGAACAGTTAACATTAGCTACGAAAGCATTTGCTCCATAGGTCTGCTCTCAAGTGCTACTGCTAGGCTGGATCCATACCATGTAGAAAAATATAAGTAAGTTCAAACTACTTATCAATTGTATGTTGGCCAGCCAGAGTCTACGATGTGTGGGGGAGAGAGAGGAGGAGAAAAAAAAAAAAAAAAAAAACTATGACATTGTTTGTATCAAGTAAAATCATGCTTTGATTCTTATTCTTATATTGTATGTATTATGGGTATAACTGGTTTGAAAATATGACTGTAAACCCCTTAGTTTGGTAGAAAAAGGCAGGAGTTTCTTCATTATAGCGTATGGGAACCATATTACATTACATTACAGGCATTTAGCAGACGCTCTTATCCAGAGCGACTTACACGACTTTTTTTAGCATTGTTTACATATTATACATTTATACAGCTGGATATATACTGAAGCAATTCAGGTTACGTACCTTGCTCAAGGGTACAACGGCAGTGTAGTGTACTACCTGGGAATCGAACCTGCAACCTTTCGGTTACAAGGCCAGTTCCTTAACCATTATACTACACTGCCGCTGCATTATACTACACTACATTGTATACTACACTACATTGCATTATACTACACTACACTACACTGCCGCCACTGATATTAATGTTAGTTGCTGAAACTCCTGGCTCCTATCGCCTCTCTAGTTCATATAGCCTATAGCCTAACAGTTACTGGTTAAAGTTTTAGGTTTATTTGAGATAGCTAGCTGTTCAACTAAAATGCCGAAACAGAATTTGTGAAGCTTGCCTGTTACTATTGTAGCAGCTAAAACATTTTAAAACGGAACTCACTTGCTGCATCTGCAACGTGGAGTAGCTAGCCTTTCTGGATAAATGTCCACAGTTGGCTACTGCGATAGCCTGGATAATACAGACATATAATAGATTACAGTTAGATAGCTACCTACAGTGGTTTTCAAAAAAATAGCAGTACAACATCAGTAACTTGAAGGGTTTCTTCTCCTGACTTATTTTTCCATAGAGTTCAATAGGAAAATTTGTCAGGAGAAACAACCCTTCAAGTGATCCATCCATATCTACTGCATATCTGGCAGCAGAGTGATGGTTTGAGGCTGGTTTGATACCTCAGACCCTTGTTGACTTACAGCCATTTAGCCGACCATGGGTTCCATACTATTCCCGTCTAATTTTCAGCTTAATCTAGTCCCACCCCCCAATTCCCATAGAGATCCATTCAAATGCAGAGAGGTTATAGTATTGCTACGAAGAGTGGTCTGGAAATAAGATATCAGGAGTCTTTTGATATCCTTTTATACAGAATCATGATGGCATCACCTGTTTACCTGTGGAATACCTGTTTGACGTTTTTTTTTCACAGAATGAATTAATTCTCTAATTAAACTCCACACTGCTATTATTTTGAACACGCCCCTTTCAATGAATGAGTCAATTACTCAGAACAAGCAGCGTGCATGTCATGACAGTTGGGTCTGTTGTTTTTCTATTACACTACTACATCTACAAGTAAATTATTTGCCATGCAGAAATATCACTACTACTAATAACAGTGGTTCATCAGGTTACTGATGTTGTACTGCAATTTTTTTGAACACCACTGTAGGTAACTTATTTGACTCATAAAGTTAGGATACTTTGATGAAGCTACAAAAGTGCAAAGATTTTTTCTAATGATGGGGAGAAGTTTACAGGAGAGTAGAATTCTGAGAGAATCCCCCACCCCAACATGATTCCCTGCTCATGAAGGGTGATTACAAGTTAAAATTAAATCAATGCGTACATGAACATTGAGATGTATGCTATGGAATCTGGTTTTTAATTGCAATAAAAAAACAAATCGCTGGTTAAATTTAATCTACAGGCCAGGCCCTAAATTAATTCCGCTGCCATTGAGGCAATTTCTATGAGATGTCAAACTAGAATAGGCTGCACATCGTCTGACATCACGATGTGTCAACCATTGCCGATGCCTATAAATTTTAGTTGATAGATGATGGTATCATACATCAGCCCAACCCTATTGCTATGTATCTAAGCAATTTAAAGAAATATTCTTTGCAAAAACTAAATTATTTATTGATTTTAGGTGTATTGCTGCTCTCAAAGCTCATGGGGAACAACCATTTGGTGGCTGCTTTTTTGAAAAATGTATCCTGGGGGTGCATGCCCCCAGACACCCCTAGTAGAGGCTTAGCCCCCCTAAACATATATCTCTGGTGACGCCCCTGGACTAGACATTGGATGATGGGTACCTTCCGAGAAATTTTACTTGAATTGGAAAAACAACACTGTAATAGAATATAACAACTTGTTGTTTCATTACTATATGTGGCTAGTCTACTGTTATTTCCATACTGTACTGAAAGACTGCCGACATTATTCCGTTTTCCCTCTAGAATTTGCTTTGATACGTCTAACATTTCAATAGAAATACAATTGTTTCATATTTTCCTTTTGATAAGCATGAAACCAAAAGCATTCAATTCGGATTTAGCTAAGTTTTAGAACTCTTATGGTTTATTTAGAGCCACTTGGGTAGGCCTATACTGTAAGAAATGTCTGTGAATTTTACGGTAAAAAGAAAATCGGGAAGGTATGAAATTGTAAACAGCTGAAATATAATTGTATATTATTATTGCAAGCATATTGCAACAGACTGTATCCTGTATCTAATTATATTATGGTTTTCAACCGTATATAAACCCTTGAAGTTATCCATCCATATCTACTGCATATCTGGCAGGAGAGTGATGGTTTAAGGCTTGTTTGATATATCAGACCCTTGATGACTTGGAGCCATATAGTCAACCATGTGTTCCATACTGTTCCAGTGTAATTTACAGCTAAATCTAGTCCCACCCCCCAATTCCCATAGAGATCCATTCAAATGCAGAGGTTATAGTATCGCTTGTAGGAGTACCAGAAAATAAGATATCAAGAGTCTTTTGATATTGTTGGGTCAGAGACATCAGGACGTCATGGCATGCAAAGGATATGTGACCACATATTAAAAATGATTACTTTATTCTACATTATGTTAAACTGTCCAGTATTTTCTTATGCCCGAAAATACGGGGGGGGGGGGGATATGCACAAAATGTTCTATAATTTCTAAACGGTCCATCCGATATGGAATTAAAGCTTAGAGTCTGCACTTCAACCTCATTGTCATTCTATCCTTTCAAACTCAAAGTGCTACAGTACAGAACCAAAATAACAAAAAATGTTTCACTGTCCAATTGATTATGGTGTGTTCACTGTATGCATGAATCATTTAGCTAAATGTTTCATAGAATTTTTACAGATTTTTTTGTTGTTGAAGTGAACATTCATGGCAAATGTTTATTGGACCCCGGACAATATGTGCTTTATATTAAAATAATATTTATTCTACAAATTCTACAATATTACAGTGATAGTATATCTCAGAGGGAGGCTGCACCTGCGGGCCTGTTTCCCTAGGCTGCATGCAACACTGCAGTACTATGTAGCAGCATCTGCCACCCATCTATCAGTGCATTACATCATCACTAGGTCTGGGGGCCGTCCTCTTCTACCTAGAAAATGAGTGACAGGACAGAGAGGATAAAGCCTGAGGCAGGACAAAGCCTGAAAGCACAGTAGGAACAGAGGACTGCCAACATTTAACCTGACACAGGTATGAGCTCGCCTTCACCATTCAGAGCACAGCCAAGATTATGTTGCAGTTACTTTGTTTGGAGTAGAGAGCATCTACTAGATAATACTGTTTGAGCATTGGTAACAATGCAGACCATTCTAGAATACATGATAACTAGATATGTTATTGCAGCTATAATAGGATTTCTGTGATAATACATGTACATTTGTTACCGTTTTCAGGGTCTGATGGCAGAGATGGAAAATGTTTCACATGTACCTTTGAAGCAGCCCATCGTGTTCATATTAGAAAGTTTCATCATAACCAGGCAGCAGGGGTACCCCCTGTTTGCAGTCACACTCATCGTGTATGCCTTGATGCTGCTGGGAAACATCACCGTGGTTACTGTGATCACCACAGACGCCAAGCTCCACAAGCCCATGTACATGATGATGTGCAACCTGGCAGCATGCGACCTGATCGGGGGCACAGTAATCATGACCCAGCTGATGTCTTACTTCCTAACAGGGGACAAGACCATGGGCTATGTGGCGGCCATCGTCCAGTCCTTCGGCGTACACATGTACGGTAGAGCCACTTGTACCATTATGTCAGCCATGGCGTATGACCGCTACGTGGCCATCTGCAAGCCACTGCACTACCACGCCATCATGACCACTGGGAGACTGGTCACACTCTGCTTTCTGGCCTGGCTCATACCGTTCTGCATGGTTATGGCCCTTATCATTCTGAAGATGAGAACACCGCTGTGTGGGACGTTAATTAAGCACATCTACTGCACCAATCAATCCATTCTGAGGCTGGCATGCAACCCCACCCCCATCCAAAACACGTACTATATGTACGGAACTTGGTTCTTCGGTATAGGCTCCACCTTAATCGTGGCCTTTTCCTATGTGAAGATCTTCATTGCATGTGTGGTCAAACAGGAGAAAAACAGTAGGAGTAAGGCCATACAGACGTGCACCTCCCATCTCTCCATTTATATCATCTTTGAGCTCTCTATGTTCTTCATTGTTGTGGCCTACAGGATCCCAGGGGTCAACCCCAACACCAAGAAGTTCTGCGCGATTCTGTATGCCGTCATTCCACCCACTGTCAACCCAATCATCTACGGCATGGCCACGAAAGATATTCGCAAAAACATTGTGAAGCTTTTCAAATCCACTGTTGATAAAATAGGAAACCAGTGAGTACCACCCAGTTGTCCAAATAACCTTTTTTAAATAGATTTTATGGGTGGGGACAGTTTATTAAAGAATGTTATGTTCTCATCACAACTGCATATCTTATCCATTTTCCTACAGGAATAAATGTCAGACAGAACTTTTTACTAACATATCTGTAAAGTAGTGGTTTGGAAGCTGGGAAAAACTGTTATCATTGAAATAACTTCACGGCACCACTGTAAAAGTTTGTATAAAGTTTTGTGCCATCTGGGCAGAGGACATTTGAAGTGAATTCCTAAAATGGTTTTCCTTTGCGTACATTTCCTGTATTGTTCTGGCACGATGAGAACTATCCCATCTTTTTTCCCATGAATCTTTTTCATTATAGCACATATACATTTTAAAAACGAATAAGCAATATACCTTTTTTAATAAAGCATAATAATGGCAATCCCATGTTTAATTCGGTTGTCCTTTGTTGTATTTTATTTGCATGAGTTAAATAATTTAAAATAACAATAAAAACCATTCAACACTACACATTCTGTCAGGACAACTCACAAATTCAAATGAAATGTTTTAGTGAATAATTTTCTGCAGAATTATTTTGGTTTGGCGTTGAATGGATCTGCTTTAGTACAACTCTGGAGCATCTCGCTAAACAGGAGATGACCACAAATCCCCCATACTTAAGCAGATCCAAACTAGGGTTGTCACGCTATCCAATAATATCGGATATGGCGATATTTGAAAATATCGCAGAGATGACTGTCTGTAGCCACGATATTAAAAAAAAAAATATTTAATAAAAATGTATTATTGCTATTCTAAAGAAAAAACATGCATACATACTTTTAAATAATAATATTGGTCGGAAATAATACGTGAGTATATATTTCAAAATTTGTATAACTCAAAATATTTGCATCACTGCATGTGCCGTGGCCTGCCCGACAAATCTGAGCATTGCGTCCTTTACCGCTCCATGTACTATTTTAGTTCTGATGCCTCGCAACAAATTCTGTATGCTTTTTTAAAATATTTGGTTGTTATAATTTGTTCTCTATTTTTTATTTTGTTACCATTAGCCTATTCGTATACTGGTACTAATGAATTATCTGATGCGCAATGTTAACAGCAGAGTGAGGATGGTTATTACATCGATTTTCCAATTTCCAGTGGAAGGTTAGTGTAAGGTAGGATGTAGGATCAAATTACAACTTCTGATTGCTTGCTTCCTTGCAGAGGGGGCTAGTGCAATAGATGTAACAGCCACAGTGTTATTATCCTATCTCGTGACTGATCGTCATCATTAGTTAAGAGAAAGCGAGAGAAGGTGGCTGATCTTGTTTCAAAGAAAAACACCACTTCGCCAATCTGGGAATTTTTCGGCTACAAACCCAATGGTAACGGAGAACCAGCGAATGTCAACGAGGTAACATGCCGTATATGCATTAAAAAGTCGTCACTGAGGATGGGAACACAACAAACATTTCCCATACAACATTTTCCATAACTACACAGTGATTATGAGTGCATTATAACATTATGCCTATGAGAACCTACAGGAGATGGCAATACATAATTAGTGATATGCTGCAGACATAGCAGCAAACATTGCATCGCAACATTTTTTGTGGACATAGTTCGAAACGTAATAAATTGACGGGCGCTCATCGTCATCATGTTTGTCATCATATTCATTTTGGAGCAGTATGGGATGTTGACAGTATGGGATGTTGCAGTTCGCATTCATTCATATACGGATCCAAAGTGAGGATTACGTAAAATTTGTATTTTCTGAATGTATTTTCAGCGGTTCCAACAGTCAATGCCCTTGCTTAAAACGTTCGGCACTCTGAATACTGAAAACAAGCGATATTGCGTGCTAGAACCCCTCACTTAACCTACATTCAAAATAAGTTTTACGTGATTTAATTTAATAATTATTATTAAAAATGACAATCATCAATTAAATCGCCAAATTCGTTAATAGGTAAGTCGAACAGTAACCTGGTGGATCAACCAACAAGCCAAAACAAAGTCATTTATTAAATGAAAACCAGTCAATTAGAATAATGACTGGGAATCATACATTCACTAAGGAATGTAGGCTGACTACTTATAATTCACAAAAGGGAAGACATTAAACCAGACATTAATTAGAAAATACCAGTAAAGAGAGAGATAAGCCAAAAATTGCCAATATTATTTACCCTCCAGCTGAACAGGAACAAAAGGAAACGCACGAGGAACCAAAAAGGATGACTTCTTCACCAAACACTCCAAAACTGACTAAATTCTTTTTCTGCAGTACACTCATAAAATACCTTGACAGGGAGGGGATCCAAGCCCTGATTGGGTTAAGGTGTGGGGGAGGGGGGGTAGAGGGGTCATTTATGACAAAGACTGGCTTATCTTTGATGTTGGTGGGGTTAAGTGAGTTTGAGAGAGACAGAGAGCAACAGAGATAGAGAGAAGGGGGGAGGGGTACTTTACTTATATATATATAAATATTAGATATCCTACACATTCGTTTCTTGTTTTTTTAAATTACTGTTTCTGAAATGGGAAACGATTGGCCAAAAGGTACACGGATCCAGAAGCAACGCTAAGGCTGCTGCAATTAGAACTCAATGCTGCCACACCTGGTAATTACTTCTGTTTACTTTGTCATTAAAGGGATAGTTTGGAATTTTGGACATAATGTCTCAATTACGACTTACCCATGATGTAGTTGATTGATGGAAACCATTTTCAGATAATTCCATGCTGTCCCTTCTTTTGGACATACACACATTGCTAATGCTAGCGCAACTCTAAGGTAACCGGTAGCATCCACTACCAAACGCACTCCACAGTGCACCCAAAGCAAACAAAATACGACAAAAGTCTATCGGGGTTATTTTGAGTGTTTATACCATCATTTTTGAAGTCAAACTATCATTGAATCCTTTACTTTGTGCTGACCAATATTCTCTGTGGAAGTACGGCGGCGGAGCAAACGTGGCCATTGCAACTTGTTGCTCTTTGTTGTTGTAGTCAACCAGTGCCGGCACTACATTCGTAGATAAGGTAAAGTATCGCTCCGCCGCCGTATGGGTTCCATCAATCAACTACATCATGGGTAAGTCGTAATTGAGACATTATGTCCAAAATTCCAAACTATCCCTTTAATCCACTATAATTATATACGAACGATAATGTTGAATATCACAATATTTCTTAAATGCATATCGATGCCAATACCAATGGTCGGCTACAGCAAGAGTTACCCGACAGAACTTTCTATGCGCACGTGAGTATGGTTTTCGGGAATATTCTCAGATCATTTGCCACACTCTCTCGCTCTCTCTCTCTGCTGCAGGGATTCCCCAGTCTCAGACTCCCAAAGGACAGAAGCACACGGTGCTGTAGGAGATGCCGTCTTTCGGATGAGACGTTAAACCGAGGTCCTGACTTTCTGTGGTCATTCAAGATCCCATGACACTTATTGTAAAGAATAAGGTTTTCCCTGGTGTCCTGGCTAAATTCCTAACCAGGCTCTTTCAATCTGTCACCTAATCATCCCCCAGTTTAATTGGCTCTCCCTCTCCACCAGCTGTTGTGTGGTGAGCATTCTGGTGCAAAATGCCTGCCGTTCCATCACCCAGGTTGGTGCTACACATTAGTGGTGGTAGAGGCAAGTGAGAAAGGCACTATATAAGGCATTATTATTATTATTATTATTATTATTATTATATTTACTTCAGAACTTCAATTGATTTAAATATATTCTTAATTGCCAAAAAACATTTCTTCCTATTGAAAAACATTCAGTTGATAAATATATGATGGAAGCAATTCTGGAATTACAGACTTTGTCGGAAGCTGGGCAAATCTGCTGCCATTATTGACCATCTAAAGCAGAGGTTTAAAATCGGTTCTGATTCAGGTACCCCCACCCAGGCTCAAAGGCATCCCGGGGACCCCCGTCATAAGTTAAAAGGGAATTCCACCAAAAAAACAACATTTACCTTATATAACAGATCAAGGCGCACCTGATTAAGTCTCTTGGCAGGCCAAAACAAAGAGTTTTTTTTTATTCTTTGAGAATTTGGAGATAGACCACCATGGCACATCCGGGTACTTGAAATTTCACGCCCCTTTTTGGGGGAAGAAAAGGGAAATCTGTCCATTCAACCCAACGGGATTGCCCTGAGACACAACGTAGCACGGGCATCTCCCCCCTCTAAACAGGAGATGACCACAACCCCCCCCCATACTTAAGCAGATAAGCAGATCCAAACAACAGGTGGAAGCTGGGGTGTTGGAGGGTGATAGCAAATTATTTTTACCACAGAAGCCACAAAGCAAACAAAAGGCAGCGTAGCAGTGAGCAGCACAGGCAGGACTGATTCTTGTGCATGTGATTGCTTGAGTATGAGACAAATGGTTGCTTGCTGACCAATGGCCGGCTACAGCAAGAGTTACCCAACAGAACTTTCTATGCACACTAATCGTTCACGACCGGTAGATCAGAAAATGCTAGATCAACAGGTTTAAGAATCATTAAATAACTGAGGAACATATTCACACATGCATTTTTTTTTTTTTTATCCCTGGGAGGGACAGAATAGCAGGACACAGGGGAATGTAGCAATCCCAGCTTTCATCTGGGTTTATTGGAGAGCAAGTTCTTCAAACAAACACATTAACACACATCTTCACCCTCACGGGATCCTGGCAAAACTAAACTAAAATGAGACAAAATAAACCAAAATAAAAACACTTTTCTGGAACGTTCTCAGGTCAGTAAATATGGATGGATCACTTGAAGGGTTGTTTCTCCTGACAAATTTTCCTATTGAACTCTATGGAAAAATAAGTCAGGAGAAGAAACCCTTCAAGTTATCCATCCATATCTACTGTATTTCTGGCAGCAGGGTGATGGTTTAAGGCTTGTTTGATACCTCAGTCCATTGTTGACATACAGCCATATAGCCAACCATGTGTTCCATACTATTCCCGTGTAATTTACAGCTTAATCTAGTCCCACTCCACAATTCCCATAGCGAACCATTCAAATGCAGAGGTTATAGTATTGCTTCTAAGAGTACCTGGAAATGAGATATCAGGAGTCTTTTGATATCCTTTTATACAGAATCATGATGGCATCACCTGTTTACCTGTGGAATACCTGTCTGACCTGTTTTTTCACAGAATTAATTCTCTAATTAAACTCCATACTGCTATTATTTTGAACATGCCCCTTTCAATGAATGAGTCAATTACTCAGAACAAGCAGCGTGCATGTCATGACAGTTGGGTCTGTTCTTTTTCTATTACACTACTACATCTACAAGTAAATTATTTGCCATGCAGAAATATCACTACTACTAATAACAGTGGTTCATCAGGTTACTGATGTCGTACTGCTATTTTTTTGAACGCCACTATGTTACGCTATTTATTAGATAGGCGCTTTACCTTAACTTATGCGTTCGGTTTACTATGCAGACAACCAAGGTCAGCAAACCTACCCTTTGGTATCGAAGGCTGTGATTACGCCGTTCGTTGAAACGGTATGCCTACACACTGCATTGGGTCTAGTATAATACAATACTCTTTATATTGGAGGTAAAACATATTGTTTGTTGTGTTCATTGTATAGATCCGAAGCCCACAACTAATCTGTCTGGCCACAGCTGGGGTTTGTCTGGCAGGGAAATTAGTGTGTATTGTTGTAAATTGATATTTATTTTAATATCATAGACATGTGTGGTTGAATTGAAAAGTAACTCAATGTGTCTTTTTACAGATGTCCGTTATTGTGTGTGTGCGCACTGACAACCGCTGTTCTTTTATGATAGAATAATAATAATAAATGTGAAAGCTGCTGTTTGTTAAATTATATAGGCGACTAATGAATTGAAATGAGCTGGCCAGCTAGTGAGGTAAAGCCTTGTTCTGGGTATTGGTAATTGTAGCTAGGGGCTGGCTAGTTAAATGTATTTATTTCTTTTGTTTCTTTTGGCCTTTTACTAGTGGCCATTCATTTACTTTGTGTGGGGCCAATTACCATCTACTACATGTGTGTTGTGGTGGTGTTAATAGAGAAAGCTGGAGCTCATCCTCTGTGCATCATCCTCTAATTGTGAGCCCCGCTTCTTAGGATTGTTCTGTTAGCACTCGGTTAGCGTTGACGCCTTTATTGATTCCGGAGCAGTCTAGTGTTTTATTGACGCTAAATGGGCTAGGGAATTAGAGATTCCCACACACCGACTCACTAGTTCCCGTCAGGTTACAGCTCTCGATAGTCCGGGATCATTGAAGAAATAACCGGTTCATTACAGATGCGCATTTCTCTCCAGGGACAATCGGAGAGAATAAAATTTTTTTAGTTGATTCCTCGTCATACCCACTCGTTCGAGGACATTCATGGCTAGCGTTACATGACCCTCATGTTAGTTGGGGCAGAGACAGGGATCCTATTTGCCAGTGGGGCTCCCAGTGTCAATCCCATTGTCGTACTGTTATTTACCCCTCTTCGGGCTGCGTCCCTGACAGTTCCGAGCTCAGCTTCGAAAGTGATTTGGAGGAGGCGGAGTCTCACTTTGACCTGGATACTTCCTCTGCTCTCGCAGGGAGTGGAGAGGAGAGTCTGTCCAGGGACCCCTTTGCGGAGGGGGGTTCCATGGAGGAGGATGATCTTTCTATTTCTGATTTAGAGTGGGAGATGTCATCTGACGTTTCTTCCGAGACCCCGGAGGTGGTAGGGGCGCTCGAGTTTCGCCTGTCCACTAATGTACCGGGGGAATATTCTGACCTCGCTGAGGTTTTTAGTAAGCAGCACCTCCCCATAAGTTACCTCCCCATAGGCCGTATGACTGTGCTGTGGAGTTGTACCCAGGTACGGTTCCCCCCAGGGGCTCCCTGTATTCTGTCGGTTCCGGAGAGCGCTGCTATGAAGGAGTATATTGAGGAATCCCTGGCTAACGGTTTCATCAGACCTTCCACTTCACCAGCCGGCGCTGAATTGTTTTTTGTTAAAAAAAAAGACGGAGGTTTGAGAACCTGTATAGACTATCGGGGCCTCAATGACATCACCGAACAGGTATCCTCTTCACTCATGAACTCCGCATTCGAGTGCTTACAGGGGGCGTCGGTCTTTTCCATACTCGACCATCGCAATGCCTACAATCTGGTGCGCATGTGTGAGGGCGATGAGTGGAAGACGCCATTTAATACTCACCATGGGCACTACTATGGAAGCATATCCGCGCCAAAATTCAAATGAAAATGCAAATCGCCGATTGCATTTCGTTTACATTCGATGTGCGCAAAAACCATGACATAATTCAAATGAAAATGCAAAAGGTCACTTTGCATTTTCATTTTCAAGTTAATGTACGCACTTTTTCTGACAATTTGAAAATGTTAATGCAAATCCATTATACATTTCATTTTCATCGCTCTCTACGACACAACCCTGCCATAATTTAAATGAAAATGAAAAACCGCATTTGAATTAGCAATTTCTTATTGTAATCGCATGATCCATGACAAAAAGGAAATGATAATTCAATTCGCATTTAACATTACATGTTCATGCTTTTGCGGCACAAGAGTGACATAATTCAAATGCAATCCGTTTGCATTTTCATTTCCGAAAAGACCCTGCCAAAAATCCATTTCGAAATGGCAAACTGTCAAAGCTGCCCATCAAGGCGGGGCCTCGAAGAAAGGGGCGTTACAGGGGACTGTTCAAACCACTGAACATAATGGTTGTCTGTGATTTCGGTCGTCAGGCACTTACCAGGCTAGATAGCGACATTTCCTTGTTCTCTGTGTTTGGGGATTATAGGCGAAATGATCGGAATTAAAAAGGAAACGAGGTAGCCTAAAAGTTACGACTAGCCATAGCCAGCCCAATGTTAACTAAATTAATTTCACAATTTAGCCTGCTTTCGTTAATCTGGTGTGGAAACTAGCCGATAGCCTATAATGTTACGGGTTTCCGTGGCCAAAACCAGGCTATGCCTGAAAACGTGCTACCCTTTTTACCGTGGGCATTTCCATCACGATTTCTATTAATTATTGTTTTCTTTTAGATAGCCTTACCCTTAGGCTATGTGCAGAGCAAAGGTAACATAGTCCACAGAAAGCCTGAGACAGCGATCTGTAACGTTAAGTGACACAGCTTGAGCCTGCTACATGCCATTGCATTTGAATGTCACTCTTGTGCCGCAAAAGCATGAACATGTAATGTTAAATGGCGAATTGAATTATCATTTCCTTTTTGTCATGGATCATGCGATTACAATAAGAAATTGCTAATTCAAATGCGGTTTTTCATTTTCATTTAAATTATGACGGTTGTGTAGCAGGCTCAAGCTGTGTCACGTAACGTTACAGATCGCTGTCTCAGGCTTTCTGTGGACTACGTTACCTTTGCTCTGCACATAGCCTAAGGGTAAGGCTATCTAAAAGAAAACAATAATTAATAGAAATCGTGATGGAAATGCCCACGGTGAAAAGGGTAGCACATGTTTTCAGGCATAGCCTGGTTTTGGCCACGGAAACCCGTAACATTATAGGCTATCGGCTAGTTTCCACACCAGATTAACGAAAGCAGGCTAAACTGTGAAATTAATTTAGTTAACATTGGGCTGGCTATGGCTAGTCGTAACTTTTAGGCTACCTCGTTTCCTTTTTAATTCCGATCATTTCGCCTATAATCCCCAAACACAGAGAACAAGGAAATGTCGCTATCTAGCCTGGTAACTGCCTGACGACCGAAATCACAGACAACCATTATGTTCAGTGGTTTGAACAGTCCCCTGTAACGCCCCTTTCTTCGAGGCCCCGCCTTGATGGGCAGCTTTGACAGTTTGCCATTTCGAAATGGATTTTTGGCAGGGTCTTTTCGGAAATGAAAATGCAAACGGATTGCATTTGAATTATGTCACTCTTGTGCCGCAAAAGCATGAACATGTAATGTTAAATGCGAATTGAATTATCATTTCCTTTTTGTCATGGATCATGCGATTACAATAAGAAATTGCTAATTCAAATGCGGTTTTTCATTTTCATTTAAATTATGGCAGGGTTGTGTCGTAGAGAGCGATGAAAATGAAATGTATAATGGATTTGCATTAACATTTTCAAATTGTCAGAAAAAGTGCGTACATTAACTTGAAAATGAAAATGCAAAGTGACCTTTTGCATTTTCATTTGAATTATGTCATGGTTTTTGCGCACATCGAATGTAAACGAAATGCAATCGGCGATTTGCATTTTCATTTGAATTTTGGCGCGGATATGCTTCCATACACTACGAGTACCGGGTGATGCCATTCGGTCTCACCAGTGCCACCTCTGTCTTCCAGACGCTAGTGATCGATGTTCTGAGAAAGATGCTGGAGAAATGCCGTCTTTGTTTATTTGGACAATATTAAAAAATTTTCTCCTGACCTTCTGTCTCACGTCGTTCATGTTAGGCAGGTTTTGGAGGTGCTTCTTAAGGCTCAACTATTTGTTAAAGCCGAAAAATGCGCTTTCCATACCAACTCCGTTTCATTCTTAGGGTTCATTGTGGTGGGTGGTAAAGTTCTTATGGACCCAGAGAAAGTTTCAGCGGCAAAAAACTGGCCCAGGCCTAATTCTGTGTAGCAAGTGCAGTGCTTCTTGGGCTTCGCAAATTTTTACTGGCGGTTTAGCCGCAATTTTAGCACGGTAGCTGCTCCTATCACAGCCCTCACCAAAAAGACATCACCTGCTCAGTTCCAATGGAACTCTAGGGCTGAGGCAGCATTTATGGAGCTAAAGACGACGTTTTGTTCTGAACCTATCCTGATAACTCCCAATCCCTCCCTCCCCTTTGTGATAGAAGTGGACGCTTCTGAACTGGGGGTTGGAGCCATTCTGTCTCAGCATTCTCCGCTGGACCGCAAACAACACCCATGTGCGTATTTCTCTCGGGTTCTTACATCAGCCGAGATAAATTACAATGTCGGGGATCGAGAGCTGTTGGCAGTCAAATTGGCATTAGAGGAGTGGTGTCATTGGTTGGAGGGAGCAGAGCATCCCTTTACGGTCTGGACCGACCATAAAAACTTGGAATATATCCAACAGATCAAGACATGCAATTCTCGGCACGCCTGATGGGCTTTATTCTTCGCACGGTTTAGATTCCTTCTGACTTATCCCTCCCGGTTCGAAGAATATTAAACAGGATGCGTTATCATGTATTTTCGACCACTCTGACACAGAGCCACGCCCAGAGCCTGTCGTTCCCAGTTCCCAAATTATGGCTCCGGTTATGTTGAATATTGAGGTGGCTGAACAGAGGGCGTTGCGTTCCGATGCCAGTCCAGGTGGAGGCCCACCCCATTGCCTGTTTGTTCCACCCCGGTTGAGGTCTCCGGGTTCTCCAGTGGGGTCATGCTTCACAGTTGGTGGCCCATCATCCTGGCGTTCACCCGAATAAGAATTTGTTTCTCGCTGCTTTTGGTGGCCCAAATTAGAGAGCAATGTGCGGGAATTTGCCGCCGCTCGTACGGTTTGCGTCCGCAACAAGAGTTTGCTGCTCCCTCCCTCGGGTCGCTTACATCCTCTACCCGTTCCAAGCCGTCCCTGGAGTTACATTGCCCTCGACTTCGTCACCGGTCTGCCGGTGTCTCACGGAAACACAGTGATCTTGGTGGTGGTAGATCGGTTTTTGAAGGCGGCGCACTTCATCGCCTTGCCCAAACTGCCATCTGCACCTGAAACTGCCCAGTTAATTGTGGATCACGTGTTTAGGGTTCACTGCCTTCCTCTAGACGTGGTATCTGATCGCGGTACCCAATTCTCTGCAGGGTTCTGCCGCTCCTTTTGTGCTCTATTGGGGGCGTCTGTTAATCTTTCTTCCGGTTTCCACCGGACTAATAGACAGACGGATCGCACAAACCAGACTCTGGAAAGCACCCTTCAGTGCCTGGCCACGGCCAATCCCGCGTCCTGGAGTCGTCATCTCGCCTGGGCCGAATACGCTCATAATACCCTGCGTAACGCTTCCACTGGTCTCTCTCCTTTTGAGGCTCAGCAAGGGTATCTACCTCCTTTTTTTCCCGAAGCTGGAGATGGGGAGGTACCTTCCGCCGGCTCCTTTGTTCGTAGGTGTTGAGCGGTCTGGAAGCGTGTACACGCTTCTCTTCTCCCCGCCTCGGCCAAACAGAAGGAGGTGGCCGACAGGCGTCACTGTCCGGCTCCCTCTTACCGGGTGGGGCAACGAGTGTGGCTTTCCACACGGGACCTTCCCCTGGGAGTGGAGTCCCGTAAACTCGCGCCTCGGTTCGTGGGCCCCTTTAAGATCATTCGGAAGCTCAACCCGGTCGGTCACTGTGCGTCTTCAGTTGCCACCTGCCATGCGCATCCATCCCACCTTCCATGTCTCTCGGTTGAAACCGGTGCTGGTAAGCGCTCTCGCCCCGGCTGACAAGCCGCCGCCTCCCCCCCGGTTCTTGGAGAGAGGTCCGGTGTATACCATTCGGCGCATTTTGGCTGAGAGGCATGTGGGCACTTATTAGGGTCTTCCGTAGAAGCAAGGCTGAGGGATCGCCTGGGGCCGTCCCTTAGAAGGGGGGTCCTGTTATGGTTTTTGGCAGCCTCCGTTGTTTCTGCGGTCGTTCTCTCATTTGGCGGCGTCGGGACGCTCTATCGGATTTTTCGTCCTCCGTTCCGGTGTTTTGATCTCGCCTGGCTATTATCCCTCGCACCTGTTTTGGGTTTCCTGCCGGTTATAAATAGCCCAGGGCTTCCGCCTTCCGGTACTTCGATATTGTCTTTTCTATTTGACATTGAAGTAGGTAAGGTATAGGAACTCGGTCACTACGTTTCTGGTTGTTTCAAATAAGAAACGTAGCAAGTCCGGTGAGAGTTAGGCTAAAGATTGGTTTATTCTTTTCTTTCCTATTTTTCTCTTTATCCTTTATACTCTCTACCTGTTACCTTTTTGTTCAGCTCATTCACACCTAGAGCTTAAGGTAACTGGTTCTATTTTCATTTTCGTTCTCTCGCCCATTTACACAGGCTTTCTTTTGTTTTTCCCTGACCTCCTTTTAATGCTCTTTGTTTGAGAGCGTGAGGTTATTTTGTTGTTTATTACTTGCTATTTACGAGTTTGCCCTTTTTTGGGGTTGTTTTGATTTGCCTTATGCCAGGAGGTTTTTATTCCCTTTTTTTGTTTTTGTTTATTCCTTCCCCAGATCTGCCCGCTTTAGTGGTGTATATTACGATATACACTTTTAGAGTCCTTGGCTGTCGCGCCTGGTTCTCCGAACCTTACACCCTTCCCCCCCCCCCCCCCACCCACCCACCCACCCCCTTACAAAACAGGCAACTAGTGAGAAACTGTCAATCGGATATCAGGGATATGGAATAAATCCTCATTCGGCTTGCCATAAAGGGGTGCTGACGCTGCGTTCTCACATCGAGCAACTTTGGTCGCCCAATTGCCGGAAGTCCATTCATTCTCTATGAAGCTGAGCGATGGTCAGCGACCTGAGCAACTAGAAAACTGAGCGACCAAAATCGACCGATAAATGTTGCCCACAGTTTAACTTGTTCGCCGACATCGGCCGTAACAGCCAATCTGAGTTCCACGCTTCATATTTCTCCAACCGAAACAAAACCATTTTGTGAATAATTGTTCCGTAACCTACGTAATATTGCCTATCAAACTAAGCTAGGCGAAATAGGGTTAGCAGCAGTAACAACAGTGAATAATTTATATATTATCATTGTATAATAATCAGTGTCGTAACATAACATAACCAGGATATACACTACTCACAAAAAGTTAGGGATATTTGGCTTTCGGGTGAAATTTATGGAAAATGTAAGTTCACGCTACAGTGATATTATACGTATCATGAAAGTAGGGCATTTAAGTAGAAGCATGCAATGGTGATTTCCTCATCTCAAACAATTTATTGAAACAAAAGCCAACAACAGTGGTGGGTATACCACAACAAAAATGTCAATGTGTGGCACAGTGGAAGGTGTTTGAGTTGCACTGGGAAAGTTTTGGCTTTGCTAGCATACATAGCTAAAACGGCTAACAAATAGCCTACAACAATGGCGTTTTAACTTTTTAACTTTTAATTGTATATGTTTAATATTCTATATCGGCATTTTAAAAGCATTTCATACTGAAAAACGGGAGGTCTTCTCCATATCAAAGCTGGACACGTAGAACTGTTCCAGTGAAAAGAGATAAGCTAACCTGCTGCCTGGGAAACGCCGAGCGGTGGGCGCAGCCAAGCGGAGCTCGGAAGCCTTCCCGAGGGGATGCAGACTCCAGCAGCGACCGAGCAACCATCGAGGGAACCCTGGACGATCCGAGCCACCGAAAACCTAAAGAACTGTTCCGGGAACGTGACTGTCTCGGCACCAACAACGCCGAGCGCTGAAAGTGTCATCATAACGGCAATTTCACCTGAAAACCGACTTTCTGTGCCCCGCGCTCCCCTGACAACAAGTGAATGCGGTCCAACAAATAATAAACACGGAGTTCATCACAACAACCAACGAGGGACAACAAACAATCGACACAGAGGTAACGTTAACCCTCGCAGCCAGACAGCTGTAGGGAACCCGGCCTTCAAAAAGCATCGCAAATTTAAACTCTTTAAAATTGTAAACCAGTCGAATGTTATTTGGAACCCACAGTTTAAACCCAGGGGACTTTTAGGTGGGCATTTGAATATCAGAAGTGTTATCTCCAAAATTGACCAAGTTCACCATATCCTCAGTGACTCCAACCTAGATTTTCTATGCCTATCAGAGACATGGCTACATAGTTACTCGCCATCCTCAGCAATAGATGTACCAGGATATAAGGTATTTAGACAGGATAGGTCCAAGGGAAGGGGTGGTGGGGTGATGATTTATATCAGAGATAGTTTCCACTGTAATGAAACAAAATGGTCATCCGATATTGTTTTGGAATGTATTGGTCTATCTGTAACTCTCTCACCTCAAATGTCTTTTACCCTTCTTGCCCTGTACCGCCCACCTAACTCTACCATTGAATTTTATGAAAGTCTAAAAAGTGTACTCAAAGAATGTGACCACAAGAAAGAAGTGTTATTGATGGGTGATTTTAACATTAATTGGGAAAATAGAACTAATAGGAAGACCCTCAAACAGATTACAGACAAATTTGATTTAACACAACTGATTATTGGGCCAACCAGAATAACCACTACCTCCCAAACTCAAATTGACTTGATTTTTAGTAATCGACCCGAAAGAGTAGATAAGACACTCAACTTTATCACTGGGCTTTCTGACCACAATTTGACACTTTTATCGAGGAAGCTGACAAAGAAACGGTTCCAGAATGGCCATACACTACCGGAACAGCTCAGGATCCCCAAAAATGAGCTCATAAATTTTGAAAATGCAATAAAACAAAACAACTGGAATGATATACTGCCAGGATCAAATGTGGAGGAAGACAGTAGTCTACTCATACATGAAATTCAGCGTATAGCCCATATATTTACTAAAAGGGTAAAAGGCAAGAAAAATCTAAAGAGATCACTACCGTGGATGAATTCTGACCTACTGAAGATGATGAAGGAGAGGGACCTCTCTTTGAAAAGGGCCCTGAAGTTTAAGCAGACAAATGATAAACGTACATTTATCATGCTGCGGAACAAGGTTACCAAAGACATCAGGAACGCTAAAGCCAACTTCTTCATCAGCATCATAAGTGAAGCCAGAGGCAACACAAAACTAATCTGGAAGCAGATTCAGAAACTGGTAGGGAGTGATCATCTCAGACACAGCAAACAACTAGAAATAAATACTAACAATAAACTAGTGCAAGACCCAATGGAACAGGCAAAAGCCTTTAATGAATACTTTATTGATTCTGTCAATAAGATTGCACAAGGCTTTCCAATTACATGTGAGATTGCTACCCCAGTGGATCCTACTCTGCCCACTTTCAGCATTGACCATATAACAACCAGCAAAGTACACATGATCATTGACTCACTCAAACATTCCACAGCCAAGGATATCTTTGGGATGGACACTGCTATGCTTAAAAACCTCAAAGAGTCTCTAGCTCCACCCATTATGCAGATCATGAACCTGTCAATCTCTGAGTGCATTTACCCAACTGCTTGGAAGACAGCTGTGATCTCTCCCATTTTTAAGTCAGGTGATTCTCGGGACATTAGCAATTACAGACCAATCAGCATTCTGCCTGCAGTATCCAAGATACTAGAGAAATGGGTAGCAGAACAGCTTATCTCTCATTTAAACAATAGCCCCTTCCCACTGCATCCCATGCAATTTGGCTTCAGAGCACAGCATTCCACAGATACCGCCAACTGTCTTCTTCTGGAAAAGATCAAATCACTGATGGACAAGCAAGGTGTTGTGAGTGCAGTATTCCTGGATTTGAGAAAGGCTTTTGACACAGTTAACCATAAGGTTTTACTTGCTAAGCTATCCACCTTCAACTTCTCCCATAACGCCATCAAATGGACAGAGTCATACCTCAACAATAGAACTCAATGTGTGAAAGTTCATAACCATCAATCAGACACCATCAACTCCCTTACTGGCGTCCCACAAGGATCCATTCTAGGACCACTTCTGTTCAGCCTATATGTCAACGACTTGCCTACCGTATGCCCTGACGTGGAGATCCAGTTATACGCCGACGACACAGTGGTCTATGCACATGGTAGCACAAAGCAACAAGCTGCAGCAAAACTCTCCAACGCATTGGTCCAAATAACAACGTGGCTTGAACAATCATGCCTCCAGCTCAATGTTGCAAAAACTGTTGCCATGTTCTTCACAAAAAAACCATGCACCACCCCGGACCCAGATGTCATGATATCAGGAGAAAAACTGCAGATAGTCCATGAATACAAGTATCTGGGCATTCTCATTGACTCAAATCTATCCTTCAAATCTCACATCAAGAAAGTAGGCCACAAGGTTAAGTTCAGTCTATCTAATTATAGGTTCATCAGAAATTCCATGACCATCGATGCCGCCAAACTGTACTTCAACGCAATGATAGTCTCCCATCTCACATACTGTTTAACTAGTGTAGCACAGGCCAACAAAACATCACTCAAGCCACTAGAAACACTGTACAAACAGAGCCTTAAAGTCCTGGACCGGAAACCAAACTCACATCACCACTGTCTCATTTTACAGAAGTATAAACTTCTGAGCTGGGAAAATTTAATCCTTTTCAAAAACCTCTGCCTCCTCTACAAAATCCTACATAACACTGCACCCCCTCCGTTTCATACATACATCACACAGAGATCAAGCACCAGCCGCACAACCAGAGCCTCCACCCGAGGAGACTGCATTGTCCCACACAGAGTCAGTGCATTTAGCCGCTCAGCATTTTCAGTTAAAGCATCACAGGATTGGAACTCAATACCCACACAGATCAGGGATCTCAATACTTACCGTACCTTCACTACACATCTGAAATCATGGCTCATCAATAGTAATCAACCATGCACACATTAACACAGTAGATGCTCCTATTGCTATCAAGCCAACAACTGTTCTGTCCCAATTATTTGTCCTGTCATGTCCATTCATGAGTATGTTCCTCTCCTGTATAGTGCATGTGTATGTCATATCCTGTCATGAGTATGTTTCTCTCCTGTATAGTGCATGTGTATATTTTGGTATTTTAACAGTATGTTAATATGTGTTCCATGTGCCCTAATGTCTTATGTCTGTCATATTGCTTATTTTTATTGCATTTTATTGTATTGTATTTGACATTTCAGGCTGCCTTTTTAACATCCGGCCAGGGACTCCAGATGAAAACTAGCCTTTTGGCTAATTCTGGCTCATTTATGATGTATTGTTTCTACAATTCATTGTTTATTAATGTGCATTGTCCCTGACAAATAAACTAATAAAATAAAATAAAAAATTTAAAAAAATAAATAAAAAAAATGTCTCAATAACTTATCATGTGCCCTTGAGCATCAATTACAGCTTGACAATGATGTCTCATGCTGTTCACAAGTCGACTTATTGTCTGCTGAGGCATGGCATCCCACTCTTCTTGAAGGGCGGCCCTCAGGTCATTGAGGTTCTGGGGTACAGAGTTACGAGCCTCTACACGGTGAGTCAGCTGATCCCATAGGTTTTCTATGGGATTCAGGTCTGGAGAAAGTGCAGGCCACTCCATTTGAGGTACCCCAGTCTCCAGCAGCCTTTCCCTAATGATGCGACCTCGATGAGCTGGAGCATTGTCGTCCATGAAGATGAAATTAGGCCTGTGTTGTTCATGCAGGGGCACAATGACTGGATTAATGATGTTATTCAGGTAGTATGGGCTTGTCACTGTACCATTCACAAAGTGTAGGGCAGTTCTGTATTGACTAGACACACCTGCCCACACTGTAACACCGCCACCACCAAAGGGTCGTCTGGTGACAACAGTGGCTGATGCATAGCGCTCTCCTTGACGTCTCCAACATCGTTGGCGGCCATCATTTCTGCTCAACGTGAATCGACTTTCATCAGAGAACAGCACTGAGGCCCACTGGTCCCTCGTCCAGCGTAAATGCTCCCTGACCCATGCAAGACGATGACGCCTGTGCCTGGTGGTGTGGTCAGGTACCCTTGCAGGTCGTCTAGCATGCAGACCACGCTGATGTAAACGGTTTCGAATGGTCTGACGTGACACTTGGGTGCCTCTCACCTCCCTTAAATGTGCCTGGAGTTGAGTGGCATTCATCATCCGGTTCCGCAGGGCACTGTTCACAATGAAGCGGTCATCAGTGTGGGATGTGGCCAAAGGACGTCCACTTCTATGCCTTTCTGTGACTCTTCCAGTCTCTCTGTATCTCTGTTGCAACCTGCTGATGACACTCTGTGACACTCTAAGCTCAGTGGCCACTTCCCTCTGAGAACATCCTGTTTGAAGCCTCGCAATGGCGAGGTACTGTTGATCAATTGTTAGGTGTCGTCTTGGTCTCATGATGTCAAAATGTGAACAGCATGATGAAGAGGACTGTTTAAATACCAATTCTAATTGAACCAGGAAATTTATTGTTCGATTCATGGATCAAACACCTGTTGTGAATTTTGCCGTTCAGCTCCTTGTTAGAGAACAGCAAGTTGTGCAAAAAGTACTGAAACATTGAATAGTTGGACATGCGCATTCAAAAGTTTAGAGAAGGTCAAATTAATTTCACCTGTAAAGGTTATAGTGCATTTTAGGTTCATCCTGAAATTTCACCCGAAAGCCGAATATCCCTAACTTTTTGTGAGTAGTGTATGTGGAGTGTTCTACCAATATCACATTGAGCCCAAACTACATGTTGAGTTTTATACATAAATCTATCTATCATGATGTTGGTCAGCTGGCGAGATCGCCAGCTCACGACGAAGATAGATATAGCCTACGCTAGCTAGCGAGAACACATAATTATCAGTGTCATGACATAACTATAAAGAATAGGCTTTATCGCAAATATGTCTTTCTTATATGCAGGCTACTGCCGTTGTTTCTCTTCATCAAAAAATTGTAGCTGCACGAGCTGACTTGGATGACACAACGGGAAGCTCGTGCCCCGCCCCCAGCCTAGTAGACTTGACCGACCCAGCAACCAAGTTGCTCGCTGTGAGAACGCCGCGTGAGAGTTGCGCCTGATATGAATGTCAAGTGTTCTTTTGGAGAAAATCTGGTACTACAAAGCTTGGATTGTTTTCTAGTTAATATGAATGAACATAACAAGAGTAACATGACTTTGTTTTATTGTCTGTATATTATAAAGTTGGTAAAAGTTTCAAATAAAATGCATGAGTTTTGTTGTGGCATCTATAGTTCATCGATATTTCCAAAGCAAACTTAGGCGAAAAAATGCCATGGGACTGTGAGTAACGCAGACAAAAAGTTATTGCCACACAATGACCATTTAGTTACATTTTTCATATACATTTCGCTGCATCATTTATACTACTATAAGTTGCATTTTTAGGTCTTTTCAGTGTAATTGGTCAGCACAGTTTAGAGAGACAGGAAAAGCGAGACAGAGGGAAAGACGAGCGACAAAGGTCACACGGCTGGATTTGAACCGCCGACATCGAGGCACACAATGAGAATGTGGACGATGCTCTTTCCAGGCAATGCCACGAGACACCTGATGTTTCATATATTTGGTAAAATATTTACCGATTGTTTCATACATTTAGCTAAATGTTTTCCTTTTAGCCAAATATCTAAAGATACTATTTTTGTTCATTTTCTATTATTTTACAAGGTAGCCAAATATCTAAAGATACTATTTTTTGGTAATTTTCTATTATTTTACAAGGTCTACCAAACAGGTATTTTAAGGGAAAATATATTTTTTTAAATTATAAATCCAGTGTTTATTTTACCCTTCAATCTGAACAGCCCGGTTGGGTGGGTGCTTCAGGTTTTTTTCAGATGCTCTGCGTTGATTGGTAAACTTTGCCGGAATCACACAAGCACCCCTCCCATCTCCTGCATGCAGTCTCGCTCCGAAAGGCGAAGAAACAAACATTGCGTTTCTAATCCGCTGGAATCGGTTCAAGAATCAATGCCCCTATAGGAATATAGTGATTACTGTTAATTAACTGTCTTAATCATACTTAAACTATACTTTTCAAGCAGTCAAACAGTGCATCCCTGAATGTTTTTAAATGTATCCTATGGTCACCAAATGCTTCGTTATATTGGACGTGTTCCCCTGTTTGCACACTATTGTTTTTAAGCATGTCTGAATCCTTTGGAATAAAATACAGCCACACTTTTCAGTTTCACTTTTGGAATTTTGACCGAATGTATTTTGGCTAACTAGTGCCATGGTGGTGAAACGTAGGCTATTGCAGTTGTAATTTACTATTGGCTGTAAAGTATATGTGACGTGGCAGTACATGTGATGTCACACCAACTGTGTGTATCTGGCTATGCCCTTTGATTGATTGATTTATTTCGGTCATACATTGTGAAGGAAGACACATTATAATTTGTGTGAATATTAACTGACAAAAAAACATCATCCTACACGTTTACATGAATACATTTCACACAATGAAATTCACACTAGGACCGAAAAAGGAATAGGCTGAAGCCCATGGCTTATTTTGCCTATCCTGCACCATCCGTCTGGTATAACTTAGATTATCAGACATCCTTAGGATGTCCGCCTTACAAAATGAGAAGAAAACAAGAAAAAGAAAAATGAAAGATGATTTTGCTCAATATTTATACATTGATTTATATATTGATATAATTTATATATTGATTATTTCAACTGTAGTCCTTAATTATCTTACATTTTAAGGCTGTTTTAAAACTCAACATAGAGCTACACAATTTAATCTCATCACTAAGACCATTCATAACTTAACTCCCAAAACTGAAACACATCTATATTTTACATTCGTTCTCACTTTACATGATTCAAAAATACACAACCCTCTTAACTTAAAAAAATACAAAAAGGAAGGCTTTTACTCTTAGCTCGAAAAAGTATTTCCATTATTTTTAAATACACAATGTCTACAAATTTTAAAGTGCTGGATCCTATGAATAATGGATTAGTAGATTCATAATAACTAGCTTTATTTATTATCCTAACAGCTCTTTTCTGGAGTTTAATTATAGGGTCTATATTTGTTTTATATACATTTCCCCAAACCTCAACACAATATGACATACATGGCATTATACGTGAACAGTACAATAGATAGACGTTTCTTATTCAACAAATCCCTTGTTTTATAAAGAATACCAATAGATTTAGCTAATTTCCGTTTTATATATTCTATAGAAGGCTTCTAGCATAGCTTATAATCTATAATCACTCCTAAAAATGTAGTTTCATAAATTACCCTGGCACCATTGAATACCATAAATTTAGTTTTGTTTTCATTTAGTGATAACTTATTAATATCAAACCATTTTTTTAACAGTATCAATTCTCTTTCTACAGTTTCCAATAGTTCTTTATGTCATTCCCTGAACAGAACATATACAGAACATATATTTGTGTCATCAGCAAATGTTCCAATTTTCAACGTATTAGAAACTGTAAAAATATAATTTAAATACAGTATAAATAACTTCGGACCTAAAACCGAACCTTGTGTCAACAAGCATGGGGAGAAAAACAAAAACCAAGCCATAAAAAAAAATAATAATCCGTGCAGTCTGCGTCTTCTTGACAGAAAAAAAAATCAACCATGCCATCAAAAGAGAGAGAGAAAAATCAGCTCCTTATCTGTATTGGTCAAGGTCTTGGAGATCTCTTACCGTGATGGTCTTGGCTTCTTCGGGAGTAGAACCGTTTAGCCGTATCATCACTTTACAATTCCTGGTCCACGTTGCTTTTATCTTGTTCTGTTTTCTGAGGTAGCGTGCATGTCGGGCAATATCGGCATTCTTTTTTGTTAAATGTTCATTCATGTACACCGCTGACCCCTTCAACTTCTTTCCCTGCATTAATAGCTCCGTCTTGTGTTTACGATTCACAAATCGTACTATGATGGCAGGTTTTGCTTTGTCGTCCTTCCGAGGAAGTGTGTGGCAGGCCGCGATACTGTTTCTCTCAATGGTTATGTTTTTACTTTCAAGGAAATTTACGACTTGCCTTTCCAATGTTTGTTTTTCTTCTGTCGAGGCGTCCTCGTCGTTTTTACTGCCTCCGACAGCAGCTCTCGCATATGACCAGGGTCCTATTGCCAGACTGCTTATTGTTACATCTTCCATTGTTGTATACTGCTCCAGGTCTTCGATTCTACGCTCAAGGCTGTCAATTTTCTAATCTTTTTCCTTCACGAGGGCTTTCAGTTGTTTGACTTCATTCATAAGTTCCAGAAGCGCGGTTTGTTGTCTCGCCACTTTGGCCAGCTCCTCCGACATGAAGTCGAGCGATTTACGGATCTCCTCCAGTTCCTCCTCAACTAGAGCAGGAATTTTCTTTGGAGGCATTTTCTCTTCCTTTCCGTCCTTGTTAGGATCAATTACTTTCGTTAGCAAGCTGAAACTTTCTTGTTTCTTTCCTGTTCTCTGCTAGTTTGTCAGCACTCTGCAGGGCGCCACCATCTTGATCACCTTACACTATAAATTAATTTTATTTTTTTTCAAATCCAGCAAGTTGTAGAGACTGAGGAGCATTTGTGTGAGCGACAGGCTATTGATATAGGATATAGTAGGTGTCAACCCATACAGTTTGCCTGTATGAAACGGTTTTCCCCACTTTTCAAAGGCAAAGGGGCGTAGGCTATAAGGTTATGATATGGGAAATGTAGATAGAAAATGTAAATAGAAAATGTTTTATGAGCCATTTCTAGCTATGCATGTTAAACTCATGAATGTATCCGCCTTAACTTAATGTGCTATGTTCTAATACAGCGATATTAACACGTGCACTCGCTCTAACCCTTATGGAAATGTAATATACTGCAGTATATTTTAAATATATTGTGAAGATAATTTTGATATATACACAATACACTGCAGTATGTTCCTTTTCCATAAGGGAATGCGAACCAAGATGGTCGCAAATACTAGGGCAGGTCAGTGCAGGCGGGGATATGCAAATAGGTTACCTTTGATTGGACCCCTCTTTCGACGTAGAAAAGGCAAACAATTCTAAATTGCTTGTAAAAGAGGAAGGGGTATTTGTCATTACTGGTTCATAAAAATGACTAAAGGCACCCAATTTGTATTTTCACAGTTGTGTCTCAGTAATCCTAAGTGCACAAATATGAAAACATGCAGGGAAACAATCTGGGACCTTTATCTAAATACAGTCAAGCCGGAAAGTCTGAACACTCCTTTCACCTTCTCCACGTTTTATTATGTTACAGACTAATACTACAATAGATTGAGTTCATTTTTTTGCCTCAAACATCTACACACAATAGCCAATAATGACGAAGTGAAAACAGGTTTTTAGAAAATATGCAATTTTATTTTACTGACAAAAATAGGTTATTTAGGGGTTACATATCTGTACACACCCTTAGCCTAATACTTGGTTGCAGCACCTTTGGCAGCGATTACAGCTTCAAGGCGTCTTGGGAAAGAAACTATGAGCCTGGCACACTTGTTTCTGGACATTTTTGCCCATTCCTCTTGGCATATCCTTGCAAGCTCCATCAGGTTGGATGGGGAGCGTCGGTACACAGCCATTTTCAGCTCCTTCCACAGATGTTCAATTGGATTCAGGTTTGGGCTCTGGCTGGGCCACTCAAGAACATGCAGACTTTCTCCGAAGCCACTCCTTTGTTCTCTTGGTTGTGTGCTTCGGGTCGTTGTTATGTTGGAAGGTAAACCTTCGCCCCAGTCTGAGGTCCAGAGCGCTCTGGAGCAGGTTTTCTTCAAGGATCTCGGTGTACTTACCTGCATTCATCTTTCCCTCTATCAGGACTAGTCGCCCCGTTCCCGCTGCTGAAAAACATCCCCACATCATGATGCTGCCACCGCCATGCTTCACTGTAGGGATGGTATTAGCCAGGTGATGAGCGGTGCCTGGTTACCTCCAGACATGACGCTTGGTATTCAGGCCAAAAAGTTAAATTTTGGTTTAATCAGACCAGAGAATCTTGATTCTCATGGTTTGAGAGTCCTCTAGGTGCCTTTTGGCAAACTCCAAGCGGGCTGTGATGTGCCTTTTTACTAAGGAGGGGCTTCCGTCTGGCCACTCTACCATAAAGGCCTGATTGGTGGAGTGCTGCCTGGATGGTTGATCTTCTGAAAGGTTCTCCCATCTCCACAAGGATACGCTGGAGCTCTGTCAGAGTGACCCTCGGGTTCCTGCTCACCTCCCTGGCCGAGGCCCGTCTTCCCCGATTGCTCAGTTTGGCTGGGCGGCCAGGTCTAGGAAGATTCTTGGTGGTTCCAAAGTGCTTTCATTTACGAATGATGGTGGCCACTGTGCTCTTTGGGACCTGTAAATGTGCAGAGACTTTTCCGTACCCTTCTCCAGATCTATGCCTTGACACAATCCTGTTTCTGAGGTCTGCAGATAATTCCTTTGACCCCATGGCTTGGAGTTTGCTCTGACATGCACTGTCAACTGTGGGACCTTATATAGGCAGGTGTTGGCAATCCCCAATCATGTCCAATCAATTGGATTTATCACAGGTGGACTCCAATTAAGTTGTAGAAACATCTCAAGCAGTATCAGTGGAAACAAAATGCACCTCAGCTCACTTTTGGGTGTCATATCAAAGGGTATGCACACTTGTGTACATATGATATTTTACATTTAGATTTTTAATAAATTAGCACAAATGTCTAAAAACCTGTTTTCACTCATTATGGGCTATTTTGTGTAGAATTTTGAGACAAACAATGAACTCAATCTATTGTAGAATATGTCTGTAACGTAATAAAACGTGGAGAAGGTGAAAGAGTGTGCAGCTTTCCGGCTTGACTGTATATGAAACATTTAGCCTAAATGTTTCATACATTTTTCTGTTGTTGAAGTGAACATTCATGGCAAATGTTTATTGGACCCTGGCCCTGGTGCATTATATTGAAATTACATTTATATAAAGAACAGTGCTACAATATTACAGTAATCATATATCTCAGAGGGAGGCTGCACCTGTGGGCCCATTTCCCTAGGCTGCATGTAACACTGCAGTAACATGTCAAAAGCAGCAGCATCTGCCACCTGTCTTTAATCGCATTACATCATCACTGAGTCTGGGGGCAGTCCTCTCCTGCCTCCAAAATGAGTGACAGGACAGAGAGGTGAGGGCAGGATAAAGCCAGAAAGCCCACTAGTAACAGAGGACTGCCAACCTTAAACCTGAGACAGGTATGACCTCGCCTTTACACCATTCAGGGTACAGCCAAGAATATGTTGAAGTTACTTTGCTTGGAGTCGAGAGCATATACTAGACAATACTTTGTGAACATTTGTAACAATGCAGACCATTCTAGAAGAACTGAGAACTATAGATGTTATGTCATTGCAGCTATAATGGGATTTCTCTGATCATACATGTAAATTTGTTACCGTTTCAGGGTCTGATGGCAGAGATGGAAAATGTTTCACATGTACCTTTGAAGCAGCCCATCGTGTTCACATTAGAAGGTTTCATCATAACCAGGCAGCAGGGATACCCCGTTTGCGGTCACACTCATCGTGTATGCCTTGATGCTGCTGGGAAACATCACAGTGGTTACTGTGATCGCCGCAGACGCCAAGCTCCACAAGCCCATGTACGTGATGATGTGCAACCTAGCAGCGTGCGACATGCTCGGGGGCACGGTAGTCATGACCCGCATGATGTACAGCTTCCTGACAGGGGACAAGACCATCGGCTACGTGGCGGCCATCGTCCAGTCCTTCTTCTTACACGTGTACGGTAGAGCCGCTTGTACCATTATGTCAGCCATGGCGTATGACCGCTACGTGGCCATCTGCAAGCCACTGCACTACCACACCATCATGACCACTGGGAGACTGGTCTCACTGTGTTTTCTGGCCTGGCTCGTCGTGTTCTGCATTGTTTTAGTCCTCATCATTCTGAAGGTGAGAACACCGCTGTGTGGGACGTTAATCAAGCACATCTACTGCACCAATCAATCCATTCTGAGGCTGGCATGCAATCCCACCCCCATCCAAAACATGTACTATACGTTCGGATCTAACGTCTTAGTTATAGCCACCTTCTTAATCGTGACCTTTTCCTATGTGAAGATACTCATTGCGTGTGTGGTCAAACAGGAGAAAAACAGTAGGAGCAAGGCCATACAGACATGCGCCTCCCATCTCACTGTTTATATACTCTTTGAGCTCTCCTTCCTCTTCATGGTTGTGACCTACAGGATCCAAGAGGTCAGCCCCAACACCCAGAAGTTCTTTGGAATTCTGTATGTCATGGTTCCACCCACGGTCAACCCAATCGTCTACGGCATTGCCATGAAAGATATTCGCAAAAACATTGTGAAGTTTTTCAAATCCACTGTTGCTAAAATAGGAAACCAGTGAGTACCACCCAGTTATTCAAATAACCTTTTGTAAATAGATTTTATGGGTGGGGACAGTTTATTAAAAAATGTTATGTTCTCATCACAACTGCATATCTTATCCATTTTCCTACAGGAATAAGTGTCAGACAGAACTTTTTACGAACATATCTGTAAGTAGTGGTTTGGAAGCTGGGGAAAAACTGTTGTCATTGGAATAACTTCACCACACCATTGTAAAAGTTTCTATAAAGTTGTGTGCCATCTGGGCAGAGGACATTTGAAGTGAAGTCCTACAATGGATTTACTTTGCTGTACATTTCCTGTATTGTTCTGGCACAATGAGAACCAGCCCCTGTCTTTTTTACCCATGGATCTTTTGCATTATAAAAGAATATATACATATTAAAAGCTAATAAAATGTAATGTACTTTTTAAAATAAATGAAGCATAATAATTGCAATCATGTGTATAGTTATGTTGTCCTTTGTTATATTTAATTTGTGTTAGTTAAAAAAATAATAATATACAGTAACAATAAAAACCATTCAACACTACACATTATGTAAGATTGCATCCATATACCTGCTCTAATCGCCGCTTCTTACTTGTGCCATATTTCTCAATGTATTTTCCCATTATGGAATTTCAGTTTTTTTCTATAATGCACTCTCAACACTGTACAAAAAGCTTGATACATATAAAGAACATTTAATCTCTCAGAAACTAGCTAAAGGCGGTTAGCATTTCAGCACACTGTTATTCTGTTGATCAACAAAACCGGGTTTCTCATCCTGTAGATGCGAAAATGCCATATCAACAGGCTTATCATTACGTAATCATTAAATAACTGTGGAACAAATTTAAGCATGCATTTTTTTTAATCCTTGGAGAGGTAATCAAGGAAAATGCAGAAAATCCAGGTTTCACTGGGGTTTATTGGAGAGAGCGAGTTCTTCAAACAAACAAATCTTCACCTTTCACAATCACAGGTTCCTTGCAAAAATAATAAACAAAAATAAGAAAAATAAACCAAACCAGCGCAAGGGGACGGTATAGTCAAACGCAAGCTTGTTGACAGCATCAACATCAAACTGGCGCTATGGCGTTTCTCAGCAATACCGCTAAGATCAACAAATTCTCAACATAACATCCTTTCGCTTGCGCTGCAGTGGGATGGGTGGCGCTGTCTGGGGCGTGTTCTAAAATACTTTCGGCTCAGTGACAATTTGAACCAACGAAAACCCATTGCGTTATGATCAGCTGGAACCACCTCTCAGCGGGAACGCAATAGACTCTGGCAATTTGGCAACTTATTCGTCATGTAGTTCTATGTAGTGTCTATAGGTGATGCCAACATTACACTTCCATTTAATGAACAAATAGCCTATAATTATTATTAATTAATTAATTTTAATTTAAACTACTAGAATAAAACAGGACAGCTTACAAGAAACTTGCGATCATGTAGGCCAATAGCCTATAATATATAAATTACACATTGACACAGTTGAATCATAAGCCTACCATTTGAATCATAATTATGCCTACATCACCTAATGTAGGCTAATTAATGCATTCGCCACCTCCTCCCGTGCCTTCCGAACTTCTGGGAGACGAGGTGGTGTGGATTGTGATCCATAAATTACTACAGTCCTAGCCTGTACTTCTGTTGCAAGTATGTCTGATTCCTGTGCGGAAAATCGCTCTTGTCGTTGACGGTCCAGTGCGTTTGGGTTGCTCATTATGAAATTGCATGGAGCGATTGCGTTCCAACTGGCTTTTTTTTAAAGCATGAGAACAACAATTTGATTGGCTACCATAGAGACACACCTTGGACATTTAAACCCAGCCTTTTAGCAATACCGCCATAAGGTGCGCCAAGATTGCCGTCATGAAATTACCAAATTTCTCGCCGACACGCCCTCAGAGCAATACCGCCAAGCGATTACTCTTGCGTTCACCATTGCGTTTGGTTTATTAAAATAGAGCCCCTGGGCTGATTCGTTAAAGGGACTGCCAACTCAAATCAATGATTAATTTCAATGGTTAATTGTTGTCATCCTGGGGTGGAATAAACATAACCCAAATATCAGTACTAAGTGATGGGCCTAAATTAAGATATGCCTTCCTTTTTTTTCACCATTGCCTGTAAATGATCAGGCAAGGTTTTGAGCGGGCGGGATTAAAATGGACTTCAGGACGTCATCAAAATCCTATCAGCCAATGATTAACTATCTGGAAATTCTTTACGCCTTCCCCTTCACCAGAGTGTTGCAGCCAAAGATATATACACTACTCACAAAAAGTTAGGGATATTCGGCTTTCGGGTGAAATTTCAGGATGAACCTAAAATGCACTATAACCTTTACAGGTGAAATTAATTTGACCTTCTCTAAACTTTTGAATGCACATGTCCAACTATTCAATGTTTCAGTACTTTTTGCACAACTTGCTGTTCTCTAACAAGGAGCTGAACAGCAAAATTAACAGGTGTTTGATCCATGCATCGACCAATAAATTTCCTGGTTCAATTAGAATTGGTATTTAAACAGTCCTCTTCATCATGCTGTTCACATTTTGACATCATGAGACCAAGACGACACCTAACAATTGATCAACAGTACCTCGCCATTGCGAGGCTTCAAACAGGATGTTCTCAGAGGGAAGTGGCCACTGAGCTTAGAGTGTCACAGTGTCATCAGCAGGTTGCAACAGAGATACAGAGAGACTGGAAGAGTCACAGAAAGGCATAGAAGTGGACGTCCTTTGGCCACATCCCACACTGATGACCGCTTCATTGTGAACAGTGCCCTGCGGAACCGGATGATGAATGCCACTCAACTCCAGGCACATTTAAGGGAGGTGAGAGGCACCCAAGTGTCACGTCAGACCATTCGAAACCGTTTACATCAGCGTGGTCTGCGTGCTACGCTGGACGAGGGACCAGTGGGCCTCAGTGCTGTTCTCTGATGAAAGTCGATTCACGTTGAGTAGAAATGATGGCCGCCAACGATGTTGGAGACGTCAAGGAGAGCGCTATGCATCAGCCACTGTTGTCACCAGACGACCCTTTGGTGGTGGCGGTGTTACAGTGTGGGCAGGTGTGTCTAGTCAATACAGAACTGCCCTACACTTTGTGAATGGTACAGTGACAAGCCCATACTACCTGAATAACATCATTAATCCAGTCATTGTGCCCCTGCATGAACAACACAGGCCTAATTTCATCTTCATGGACGACAATGCTCCAGCTCATCGAGGTCGCATCATTAGGGAAAGGCTGCTGGAGACTGGGGTACCTCAAATGGAGTGGCCTGCACTAGAAAACCTATGGGATCAGCTGACTCACCGTGTAGAGGCTCGTAACTCTGTACCCCAGAACCTCAATGACCTGAGGGCCGCCCTTCAAGAAGAGTGGGATGCCATGCCTCAGCAGACAATAAGTCGACTTGTGAACAGCATGAGACGTCGTTGTCAAGCTGTAATTGATGCTCAAGGGCACATGACAAGTTATTGAGACATTGATATACCCACCACTGTTGTTGGCTTTTGTTTCAATAAATTGTTTGAGATGAGGAAATCACCATTGCATGCTTCTACTTAAATGCCCTACTTTCATGATACGTATAATATCACTGTAGCGTGAACTTACATTTTCCATAAATTTCACCCGAAAGCCAAATATCCCTAACTTTTTGTGAGTAGTGTATCTGAGCAGACTTTTTCAGCCCTTCTCTCTTTTACACTCTTAATTCACTTTTTTTTCTTTTCTCTTTACCCTTTTTACTCTTTTACACTCCTGCTCATTTCACATTCATCACAATTTTTCTACCTATTTATTTATTTTTCTCCACTCACCCACTGGAGCCCCGTCACCCATTACATTACATTATAGGCATTTAGCAGACGCTCTTATCCAGAGCGACTTACACAACTTTTTAGCATATTATCCATTTATACAGCTGGATATATACTGAAGCGATTCAGGTTAAGTACCTTGCTCAAGGGTACAACGGCAGTGTCCTACCTGGGAATTGAACCTGCATCCTTTCGGTTACAAGGCCAGTTCCTTAACCATTATACTACACTGCCGCCCCCCACCAGATTGGAGATTGGTCAAAATTGGTCGAATTGCTGACAGGGCAGAACAATTTGAAACTTAATAAGATAGTGATCTGATAACGCCGGTGGATATGGCAAAACTACAAAATCTGAAATGCTAATACCACGAGCGAGGACCAGATCAAGAGTATTGCCATTTGAATTGGTCTGTTCATGAACCAGCTGAGTAAAGCTGGAATATTAAAATCACCGATAATTAGGATGTTATCCGTACGAGTTACAAGGTCAGAGAGGTAATTTGGAAAATTCTTCTAAAAAAGATGAATAGGGCCCAGGAGGGCGATAAACGATGATTAGGTAAAAAAGCAGGAAACTAAAGTGGTTAAGGCCTGCGCTAACTGGAATGAGAGGGTGCATCGTGAGCATCTCACAGGATGAAAGTTTATTATTAAGGTTCAGACCTGAATTAAATGTCCGAGCGACATGCGAGTTGGTAAAGTTAGAAGGGGAAGCTTCATTTAGAGGGAAAACATCATTTGGCTTTAGCCACGTTTCACATAATCCCATAATGTCAATACTATGTTCTTTAATTAAGTCATTGACTAGCAGTGCTTTGTTACCGAGTGATCTGATATTAATGAATCAGAGTCGCACACACTTCGTGTTGCTAAATGCTTTAGGAATGGGATTAATCTTAATTACGTTGCTACCTTTTGTTCCGGGAGGCGGCCGCGGACGACGGGAGGAGAGACGGGGAAGGGATACGGTGCTGATTTGTGAATACATAATACAGTTTGTTGTAGAGGCAATGCTGCTGCTAATGCTAGTTAAGACGGGTATAATCGAAGAGCTTGGTGGCAGTGGTGGCGCAATGACGTAGTCGCTCCGCTGGGAACCGGAAATGCAGTGAAGGAGGGCGTCAGGTTGTATAGCTTTCACAGGCGTGTAGAGTCAGTTCAATGTTTGTGGACAAAAGGTGGGAACCAGTGCGATTTGGGTGCAGACAATCACTATTAAAGTTCTGGCCGGTTGAGAAAAGAGGTAAAGTTATCGACAAAGGGGATTCCCCTTCCCAGGCAGTAGCCCTTCATCCAAATGTGAAGTTGACGAATCCAGCTGAATTCTACATCGCCAAAACAGGGAGGGAGAAGGGGACCAGAAATAACGCAATGTTTACCAGCGTCCAGCACACCGTCAATGAAACTGACAAAGTCCGCCTTGAGTTTCTCTGATTGTTGAAATCTGAGGTCGTTAATTCCGGCATGAACAACAGTGGAGGCCGATCCACCGGTATGTTGCCGAAAGAGCTGTAAGGCAGCCGTGCTGATGTCCTGGACGCAGGCGCCTGAGTAGCAAAACGTTTGCGCCTTGGGAACCACCACGTGCCGGACCATGGATGTGCCGACCACTAGAGCAGTAGGGGACCGGGGTGGCCAGCAGAAACGACATCCAGTCTAGGTTGCCCCAAAGGCCAGGCGAGGGCAGGAGAGGAAAAGCGCCAGGTACCAGCGAAGGGCAGAGGCAAACGCACGTTCCCCGCACGGCGGCACCACCCGCAACAACCCACTGCAGCAGAGGGGCTAGGCGGACCAGGAGCCGCAGCAGCAGCAGCAGCGACAGCAGCAGCAAAAGCAGCTGCAGGAGGAGGGGGCTTTGAGGTCTGAACGGGAGAGGGGATTTCAGGACGAGCGGTGGACTGCGTGCGGCCAGATCGTGAAGAGGGGTCGTGTCGCTGGGAGCATGTATCATATATTTCTGCCGTCTCCGTTGGCTAAGTTAGTTTAGCTCGGGCCTTGGGCTTAGCTCTTATGCTAAAAACAAGCTGCCAACCTTTCCGGCTGGGGCGTTTAGCTCCTAGTGCGAGCCAGGGATCCTCCTACTCACCAGTCCCCAGAGGCAACAAAGCCAGGGGCAGAAGTCGTGTGTTTCGCCTGCTTGGCAATCCCCCGGCTACAAACTCCATCCCTGCAAGCTCAGTAGTGGCCAGAAAATCGTCCAGTCCGATTAAAACTTAAAAAGGTTAAAGGAGTAATAAAAATGGAGGCTTCTAAAAGTGTTATATAAAACCATAAAGCCATAGAAGGAGTAAAAATGAGTAATAAAAGGAGTAAGGTCCGTTTTTAAAATCTCAAATCAGAATGACTCCTAACAAGCAACTCCTAATGTCCACATTAAGCTACACTGTCTGAATGTTTATGCCAGGTGTGATGGTACATATGGTACGGTTGCAACATGCACCGCACTCTTTTTTTAGGCTATTTAGCTATCGTTTGTTTTACTAAACGGTGTTTGCATTTCCGAGTCTGCACATAACAACATGATTTCCTCTGCAGGACGAAGCCCTGCCACAATGTAATTTTATCAGTATTAAAGAACGTGGATGAAAAATATTTAAAAAATTTCTGTAGTGGTAAGATTGAATGCATTCTCCTCCCTCCAAGTTATAAATCTGTGCTCATCCATCGACCCATGTCTCAGAGACTGATCAAATATGCATTAAAAACAGAAAATACTGTATTTTTACTTTTAGAAATCTTTAGAGGTCTTTATGTTCCTGACACTGTGTAGAATTGTCCATCGCACTGTAAAGGCAATCAGGCCAACAAGTGCAAATTCGTCAACTTTCCAAATCCAAGCTCCATGGACGAAATTGGTCACAGGTTCAGGCCATAATATGGCTATATTATAGCTTTCAATAAGGCTGGTGTGGCTTGTTACGGCCAGCCCCTGGCGAGTCGCAACATAAAGCAATAATACCAGATGTTTTGCAAAAAGGACAATTTATTACAAGTATTAAGTTAACATCAGATAAGTAGCCTATAAACGGAACTGCAGGCGGCAAGGAGCCCTGATCGTTGCCAAAGAGTGAGCTCCCTCTCGACAACACAGGCCGCCTTATAAAGGGCGCTCTCCAGGTGGCGCCAATCCTACAATCAATACAAAGACACCGACAGCAAGTACAAGGCAAAAACATTCTGCTAGGCCAGACGTATGGCCAGTGTTCGAACTGTCGTTGAACGCAGGGGAGCGCCGCTCCCCTTGTTAAGGGAAATTGGGAAAATCGTCCCCCTTGTTAAGATATGCAATTCTGTAAAAAGAAATGCATTGGGTTCAGTCCAATCACCTATTTTCACTCCTTGCATCATTTCCTTGTGTCCTTTCCTTGGTCCTTAGCTCCACCCAGGCCCGGACTGGCCATCTGGCAGTTCTGGCAAATGCCATCTCATTTTCTACCGTTTTGGGCGGGTGTAGCGTAGGCTACAATTCTTCCCAGCATATAGTTTTTCCTGGATACTTCTGGGTCCGTCACTCGAACAGTACAAATAACCAATCACTGCTCAACTACGAGCGGGAAATTGAGCAATGTCCAATCAGATAACACTTTTGTTGTGCACATTTATGAAAAGACAAGCCTTCTTTTTGAACCCATCCGTGGTCAGTAGCTAGCATTCATGTGACGTAATGAGTGTATAACTCGCTAATAATGTTTATTTACAAGCCAATTGAACAAATACATTGAAAATTATCAGTTCAGTGCTAGGTGCTCGTAGCTAGCGAGACGTAGAGCAACAGACCTGGAAGTGAGAAACATTATACGCTGGGAAGAATTGTACGCTACACTGGTCCCACTGCCTTGTTGCGAGAGAGATGGAGAGGTAGGACAGTTATTATTTTCATATTCTATCCTATTCATTTGTGGCTTGGTCATATATTGATTGGTCATGTAAAGGCATGTAAAGTTGGCCATGTGTGTGTTTTTTGGCCGCTGTGCCATGCACGTGTGTGTGAATGTGTTTGTATGACATGAATTGCATCGGTAAAAGACAGCCATTTCACATAAATAGATGTAAGCTAAACGACATTATTCTTTCACAATCATACAGTTTTAATGCCACAGTTTCCACTTCTGCTCATTATTAGCGCAGGACAAATCATATGTCTGTTTGTAAAATTATGGCTGAAATGTAATTGTTAAAGTTTTACAGGTAAATAAACTATGGTGGCCTGTAAACTGTAATTTGTTCCACTACTGTTTCAGAACAAGGGCAACCTGCACCGAAGAAACTGAGGGGGCACAGAGGAACAATGATAGGAGTTGATAACAATATCCTGTTTGGAGAATAGTTTTAAGGGAATATACAGTCATCTTACAATATTTTTGGAAATAACATTTATAACATTTATAATATTGTAACATTACAATATTTTTGGAAATAACATTTGGAAATAAAATAAATTTCCAAATAACATTTGGAAATAAAATAAAATTGACTTTTTTATATGGAGATAGATTCTGAGAAAGCTACATCTCAAATTAGGGGCTTGTTGAATGGGCATATTGCCATCACGGTTTCAGAATGAAGGCAGACTTTTTTTTTTAACTCTCATAATAAACATAAAAGATCGCTACTGCTTTGAGCTAAGCCATCGGTCCAGAACACATTTTGAGGAGACATCGTTTGCAGTAATTAATTATCTATTTGCTAGCTACAGCCATGTGAATGTGGTTACAATGGTTTAAAACATTATTTCCAGCATCAAGTAAGCAAAGCTGTATCCCGACTGTGAAGTTGAATGTGATCTCTAAATCTGATGTAGCATGTGGTATGCCATATATTTTTTACTGCAACCTTGGACTGTGATTCCAAACACTTTAAATAAACCAGTACAACAAACGTGACAGCTTTTATGTAATTTATTTCATGGCTCAAGTGTAAGCGTGGTTTGATGGGTTTTTGGATTGTTTACAAGAGCACACAATTCTTCATGGATCTAGCTTAATTTTCCTCTCAAAGTGCACCAGATTGAAGCATTTAAAGGGGAATTCCACCCAAAACAACATTAACCTTATTTAACAGATCTAGGCACAACTAATTAAGTCTCACTTTGTGGCTGGGCAAAAAAAATTATGTTCTGAAATTTACAAAGTTAAAGTTAAGATTTCGGAAGAGGTATGCGTCAAAATGAGGTATACCTCTACCTCTTCCGCATTTTTTAAAAACTACAGTGCTAGTAGTGGGCGTGCAAGTTCAATGTGCAGATACCGCCCACCAGTATGCGAAAGAGGCGCTGTCCAAACTCAGAGAGCAAGAGAGAGGGGTGCGGGGAACTGTAGACAGTATTAGTTAGCAAACTAGTTTAGCTAGATTATAATTACAGTACAATGGCTTCCAACGATTTCATGGACCATACTGGATGACGACACCTTTTGAGACATTTTAATAGAATCGGAGGTGGAAGGGTACCGCTTTGAGCCCGAATGCATGACCGAGGACATTAGCCGAAGGCGTTCGGCAGCTGCAGCTTCCTTAGCCAGCGCTGAACCTGCATCTGACCTGGGGCAGCCTCGGATAAACGATGACCGGTGGTGTACGTGGTAACTGTCACATTTTCAACTGAAATGGAAAGCGCTTGCTGCAACGAGTGGGACCATGCACAGTTTCATTTGTCATCTATGGAGCAAGAAACGGACGAAGACGGAAGAATATGTCTGACTACACACATAGACTTATACACCACATGCATAAGGGTGTTGAGAAATGAGTAACAAGTAAGTATCTCAGACTTCAAGCAAGGCTAGCTAATATAAACCCCTCAAAAAAAGTTTGTGTTTGGTCGATCATATCTCTGTTGTCACTGCATTATTAGCAGTATATCTTATATCATTACATCAGCCTGTTCATTTCCCTTTACAATGATGTCCCATTCGTAAGGATGCATTTGTGGGATGAGCAGCACAGCTGATTATGTGGGTGGGGTCCCAAGTGAAATGTGCCAAATTTCTCTGCCAATGTCAAACAGTGTATTCTCCTGTTGGTATTGACTCTCTTGTTTTGAGCTGTTTGGGGGATTGGATGATTGAACTCTCTATCAGTAACAAGGAACAAACAACACAATCAAAATGTGGTCTAACCATGAAAGAGTTGACACAGTTGGCGAGCCAGCCAGGAGACTCCAAGATCCGGGGGGGGATACAGGAGGGAACCAACGGCGTGCGGTGTTTTTCTTCAAGTTAGAGACCGGTCAATAGTGAGAGGTAAGCAGACACCTTTTTAAAAAAAGTCTGCAGAGAGGAATTACCCGCACTCCATTGGCCCCAAGTGTGGTCCTACACCGGTGACGGAGCTCCAGTGGGTGAGTGGATTAATTGAATTATATTGATTATAAAAACAAAATAGAGAGGATAAATAGGTAGAAAAATTATTGTGATGAAGTAGAAATAAGCAGAAGTGACTCTGAGTGTCAAGATCTCTGAGTGTGATGTTTTATATTTTGTGATGTTTTGTGGGGCTTGGAGCTCAGATGTTTTGTTTGTGGGGCTTGGAGCTCAGATGTTTTGTTTGTGGGGCTTGGAGCTCAGATGTTTTGTTTGTGGGGCTTGGAGCTCAGATATTTTGTGATATTTTGTGGGGCTTGGAGCTCAGATATTTTGTGATTTGGGGGCTTGGAGCTCTAGGACAACACTGTGGGGGAGTACTGAACTCCAAGTTAGCTAACCAAAAACTCTGAGCAACTCTTGAGCAATATAGAGCAATTCCGGATTGTGGGTCGCGTAGAGGTTGTGTGTAAAGGGACGCCTTTCCCTTCAAAGTCCGCCACAAACGGTGAATAGAGTGAAGCAGTTGAAAGATACTGCCACTGCTATATTACGGTAGGGACAATTAGGGAAACAGTGTTGTGAGAAAATAATCTTTCTAAAAGACAAAAAAAAAACTATTTTTTAAAAGTTATGTTGTGTGGCCAAATAATTTACTGTTGTTAATAATACTATAGTTATAATTTTTTGTAAATAGTACTATATGTATATACATATATCTCAATTGATCAAATTAGAACAAATAGATCCATTGCACGGGTTGTACAATCAAACTGAACATAATCGATTAAACAATACTGTAACAGGAGAACAATAGAAAAAAGATAAGGTGGTGTGCTAACATTATACGATAATTTGTTATTTTGGATATGCTGTATATAATGCTGAAGGAAATTATGTAAATAACAGGGTTTTACTTAGATAAATAGTAGTCCACTAGAAAAGTGGAAATATTATGTGTATGTTATTGTGGGAATACACAATAACATACAGGAATAAAGATACAGTGGGAGAATAATTAACATGAGAACAGTTATATGGAGTAAAATCTCTGTGCTGCCATTCAGGGATTGATAAATCCCTACCCAAGGTCACAGAAACAGGAGAAACATTTGAAATATGTTTAGACTGGTGGGCAGACGGAGCCGTTTGGCTGGAGTGTACCCCAGTGAGGGAATTGAGAACTGAGGAGGTAGAAGGGGAAGTTGAGCAGGGACATTCAGGGGGAGGAGCCACACAAGTCACAGTTACTAAGTGGGAACTAACAGGATTAAAGGTAAAGGCGTGGCTACCAAGAACAGAGTGGTCCCCTGAATTATAATTATAATAATAAATCAATTAAGAATGAATTAATTATAAATTAAGAAACTAAATCAATTAAGAAACAAAACCAATTAAGCCAAAAATCAATTAAGAAAAAATAAATTAAGAAAAAATATTATTTTTTGTTTTTATTGTTTATTATTTTATTTTATTTTATTTTCATTTTTTATAAAAAAAAAAAAGAAAACATGGAGGCAAAGTTATTATAGTTGTAAGTTTTTCATTTAGTTTTTATTTTTTTATTAGTTTTTAATTTCACTTTCTAATTTGGAGGGAGAGAAAGTGTAAATTATTAATATTGGTTTTGAATGTTTTAAATTACTCTATATGCAATCAGAAACTGAAACTAAAAAGAATTCATGATTCATTTTTATTTTTATTCGAGTTCATTTTGCACCACTACAGTTAGTTTTAAAAGTTTAAAAGTCACTTTATTTTTATTTTTATTTCAGTTAACTAAAATGTTTTTATTTTTTCTATTTTAAAAAGAAACATGGGTGGAAGGACAAGTAAGACCATGAAAACACAGAAGGGCGAGACATTAAAGACACCTCTCTCTTGCATGAGTGAATTATTTCAAACAGACTATGAGAAGACTATGAAAAAATGGGAAAAGTGGACAAGAGGTGGTCCCTTGGTATGGCCTAAGGAAGGTACTTTCGGACTTCAATACCTGCAATCAGTGGAAGGAATTTTGTGTAGTAAAGAAGGTAAGAGTCGGAAAGGAAAGTTGCGAACTTACAGAGCACATCTAAATCAATGGAAAAATGAGTCTTTCAGACGGAGAGCGACTGTGAAGAAGGAGGGGCACCAGCCGAAAGTGAACCCCCAGCCAGCAGCATCAGAGAGACCACCAGAAGGATGGCGACCGGCAAATGGAACTACAGGCCTGTATCCCCTAGTGAACAGCACTAGTACTGGGGAACAAGAAGATTTGAACCAGGGGCCTGAGACTACTGTGAAGATGAGACCAGAGTTGGTGAAAGTGAAAGGGACCCTGGATGTACAAGGGAATTTGGAAACCATTTTAATAAGATCAAAAGGTACAGCAGCATGTCCAGGAGAAGGAGAATCAGAGACAGGCCAGAGTGATGGCCGAGGAAACGAGAGAAATTCTGAAAATAGCACACCATGCCCACACCTCCACACCTCATGGCAGACCAGAGAATCAGGGAATGACAAGATGCAAGAAAGAAACAGTCAAGTCGCCAAGGGCACATCGTGAATCTGAAGAGAGCAGCAAGCTAGGATGTGCCACTGGATATCAACAGGGAATGGAAGAAGTAGAGGATGAGATATGGGAGGGAGAAACGAAACCGAAAAGAGGAGCAAGAGGAGCTGGAAGAGACCCAAGAAGAGGAGAATATGACATCAAAGGGAAAGTGAAACTAAGGTCAACTGCCATTCCCAAAGATGAATCAAGCTCCTCTAATAGTGAAGACTCAGATGAAAGTGCAATAAGAAAGAAAAAGAAAGTGACAAGGGAAATGCTGAAGGAAACCCTAGATGAAGTGAAGAAAGCAGAACAAGCATTCCTGCGCGAAGGAGGGTACTCGCAGCAACGAATTCAAGAATTGAAGCAGGTCTACGACATTGCAAGTCTTACCCCAACCAGGGAGACAACAGCCACTCACTAAGTACATCCCATGGTCATCAATGGACCTGGAGAACATGGTCAAGGATTTACCGAAAATAACAGAGGGAGCAGGACCATGGATAGCGAAGGTAGAGATGCAAACGACTCACCTGCCCCTGTGTATGGGAGATATTAAGCAGCTACTAGTAAGATGTGTGGGGCACCAGGTCACTGAAATAATGGACCTGGCAGGCCTGAAAGGAATTATGGACACTCACAAGATGGACGGAGAAGCATTCAGCAGGCACAGACCATGTGTGTGGGCCGCATTGAGAGGAATGTTTCCACATAAATCAAGCCTTGCAGATATAACGAGTGCAGAACTAAAGGAAGGAGAGGACATCCATGATTTTATCAACAGGATGCAGGAGACATGGAAAACAAACATGGGACAGCCATTTGATGCATCACAAGGAACATCGACAATGTTCTTTCACATGTTGTGTAAAGCATTGCCCGAACCAGTAATAAAGGCCCTAAGCAAGGTTGTGGGGCTTCCCCAGGAAAATTGGGATAAACAAAGAGCCCATCTTGTCCACCACATGAAGCTGCACAGAGAAAGTATGAAGTCCTCAGAAGGGCAGAATAAATCTCTAAAGAAGAAACTGTTACTTCTCCAGATAGCCGACAGGGAGAGAGAAGATCAGGGAATTCAAGCAGCAGTGATAACCCAGCAGATACAGGCACCCCCACCCTCACAACAAGTCCAAGGAGGACAGGGCCCATCCATCGAATGGGCTGGACCAAATTTCCAAAGGCCAGTGTTCCCATGGACGAACCAGGGCCAGTGGCAGGAGAAAGACTGCTGGAGATGCGGAAGGATGGGACACTGGGCCAATAACTGTCACACAGGAAGAGGAAGAGGATTCCAATCAAGAGGCCGCATGAACCAAGGAGCAAACCCTGGGTGGCCATCGTACCCGCCATCGTACCCGCCAATGCCATCATATCAAGGACCCGAGAACCAGATAGCGATGACCCCACAGCAAAACATGTATGGGCAGCAGCAGGAGGGATGGCAGCCACAGCAGCCACAGCAGCTACAGCAGCCACAGCAGCCACAGCAACCACAACAGCCACAACAACAATGGGGAATGAGTCCCCAACAGAATCCCCTTCAATAGGGATGCCTTGAGAATCCTACAGCCCTAGGAGCAGAGGGAGAGTATGAAGCAAAGGAAATGCTATCTATAACATCCAGCTGTGCCACAAATTAACCACAAATTGATATTCTCAGGCCTGCCATAAGAGGGAAAAACATGCAACTTTTTAATAGATACAGGGGGCAACAGTACACTTATCAGAGACTGCCTCAAGGATATGTAGAATCCCCTAGCCTATTCAATCAAATGGTCAGAAATGATTTTATTTTATTTTATTTATTTTTTTTGTGGACGGAAGCAACTGCACCAAGCGCAGTAATAGAGGTCATTTGCAGAGCTGCCCATGGTGTTGGCCACTCTGCAAGGGGGGATGATGAGAGAAATACAGAAACATTGGTTTATACTAGCATGATATCAAGATGCGCATGCGGATTCTAAAACTGTAGCTAAAGCCTTGGCAAGATAAATAAATTTTCCCCAGATTCGGGGTCTGTCAGACCCTGAGCAGCGACAATGGTTCTAAAAACTAGTTTTAAATAAATTTTAAAAATAATAATAATAATTTGACACTTTTTGACACCCCATGATCACACATATTACATACACTGACTACTACATGAAGAAAAGAACAACTCAAAGGGGACATAATAAAGCCCCAACTGACTAAAGGCCCTTAGGATAGATAAAACAGACACATAAATAGATTAAGGAAAAGGGCGAAGAAGGTAGGAGACGCCTGAGTGAAGTGCTAGTAACCTCTCCTCAGGTTTCTTAGAATATGGGCTCCTAAGAAGAGGAAGAAGACATTACAAATATAATCCAATTCTTTTTATATAATCTTTGTATAATTATAGCGAATCAAAATTAGATGATCATTAAAAATCATTAAATACAGTAGCTTTTTAATTAACTTTTGATATTTTTGATTAAATTTTTGATATTTTTGATTAACTTTTTGATATTCTTGATATTTACTGTTTGATAGATCATCTGTTAATTGTTAATTAGAGGAAATATTAACTTAGGTAAATTATGCATGAAACTAATCAACTACAAATGTTTATTTTTATCGTACAATACTAATGTCATAACATAACTCCACCACCAGGCGAAGTATCAACAAGAGAGTGTGAGACCGTATGGTCTCAAAGGGGGGAATGTGGAAGTAAGCCGTAGGCCCAAAAAAGCCTCATATGCAAATATATAAATAATTAAATAATACAGTCAAGATCTAGTGGAAAAGTACTGAGATGGGGGGTTGTGAGAGGGTGCAGGATAGTTCTCTGTTAGCAAGGACGAGGGCATCTAGCACACCAGTCAAAACAGGAATGTTTTCCTCCTGTGTTCCATAACAAAGCAGGAGTTGTACTTATAGATCGTGCTGACCCAACAGGTGGGAGGAGAGTTCACAAACAATTTTATTTGATAGATCAAGAGTGCCCCCAAGCGCATAGGGTAAGAACAGGTCATATAACATATTAATGTTTTGCCTAATTTGTTATTGGATAAAATAAGATATTATGAAAAGGTGTTACCACATATCATTGGTGTATTAGCAACGTAAAGGAGGAGTTATGATATTGTAAAAACTAATGTTTGTTATTGTTCGGGGAATTCTGAATCCTCTGCGTAGGTTTGTGGTTTTCCCATGTTGAATCAACATTTGACCATTTAATAAAAGATTATACTTCTGCTATTTCCTTCATCTTTATCTTGAGTATTCTTCCACTCGAAAAACCCATCTCAAATTGAACTTAACGAGGAGGGAGTCAAAGGACTTACTTCCACAGTACCAAAGCTGAAATTTGGTTGATGAGTAGATCTAATATATGTTTAACTGGTGTAAATTTCAGAAAAAGTTTTAACTGTCCACATGATTATCCATTGACAAGACGGACGGTTGTGTTTTTGACTTTTTTTCACACGGACCCAACTTTGGATCCATGTCATTCCTTTACAAAAGAATTGATTAGCCTGTACTTGCTTGTGACCTTAGACATGCATCTATAGATAATACATCTGTGATATGGGATGTATATGTCCACTCGTATGGGAACAGGGTAACCTCGAAAATCACCAAAAACATGTGCGACTGAACAAAGTGGCTTTTTTTGTGTGTGTTCATTTTTCACACAATGGATTATTATGACGGAGTTTCATCAAAACCTGAGAGGGTCATGCAGGGACCACTGGTTGATTTGACATGGAATGACCCAGTTAGTTCAATATTTAGCTAAATGATTTGTGAATTTAGCTAAATGTTTCATACATTTAGTAAATGCTTCAAAAATTTAGCTAAATGTTTTATAGATTTTTTAGTTGTCGGAGTGAACATTCATGTGCTTTATATTAAAATAATATTTACAAAAGAACAGAAATTCACATAATTTTGACATGGTGTCTTCAACACCTCTGGGCCAGTGAATGACTCTTTTCAATGGCCCGCTCAGGCCAGTGCAAATGTTATATCATTTTTTAAATCATGTATACATATATATATATACAGTCCCGGCCAAATGTTTTGTCGCATGAGTGGACAAAAGTGACAATTGCTAATTACCCAACTCTTAATTAGCTAATACAGTTAGGAAACAACACAAATTAATCATAAGTGTCTAAAGTTTATTTAGATACTAGCAAAACAAAAATTTCATAGATGCTTATAAGGTTTATTGCTTGATAATGATGAACAAGCCAGTTTCTACCTGGACAAAAGTCTTCTCGCAAATCAAATTATAATCAATAAATTTTATCTTTCTCAAAAAGTTAATAAAATACCAAATGAAAAATCAGTCTAGTATTTCATCATGGACTATAAGTTAAGAAATTAATATCTTGTATGGGTTCCTTTGGCCTGCAGAACAGTTGCCATCCGGTTTGGCAGAGTGTCGTAGAGCTTGTTGATGAAGTCGTCGGGGATGGCATGGAAGGCCACCTTGCAGGCATCCCAAAGCTCCTCCAAGTTCTTCGGCTTGGTCCTCCAAGCTTCCTCCTTCATTCTTCCCCAGATATGCTCAATAATATTCATATCTGGAGACTGTGCTGGCCATCCCTGAAGGACCTTGATCTTCTTCCCCCTGAGAAACTTCATAGTGGAACCTGAGGTATGGTAAGGAGCTCCATCCTGTTGAAAAAAAATCTGACCCCTCTTGTAGTTGGGAATGTACTGGGAGGCAAGAATCTGTTGATATTTGGCACTGTCAATGTTACCATCCACCTTACAGATCTCCCTGGCACCTCTGTATTGGATGTAACCCCAAACCATAATCTTTCCACCTCCAAATTTGACTGTCTTCTGGGTGACAATATTGGCGGCGCTTGGGATGGAGCTCAACTGACGATTCATCTGAAAAATCAATTTTCGCCACTTTTCTGCCGTCCAACCTTCCGTCAGGCTGTGGGCCTTGGCGTACGCAACACGGTTTCTTAGCTGTCTCTTGTTTAGCGCTGGTTTCTGGGCAGCAATACGACCGTGGCGACCATTGCGAGCAAGAATCCGACGTACAGTTCTTGACGAAACAGGCGTTGCTGGCGTCCACTCCTCCTGGAGCTGTGAGGCGGTTGACATGGGGCTGGCTTTTGACCATCGGACCAGCAAGCTGTCGTCTCGAGCATTTGTCTTGCGCGGTCTGCCCGACCTGGGTCTGTCATGGACGTCGCCAGTCTCTTGGTAGCGCTTGCGAATCCTCTCCACCTGCCGTTTAGACACATTGAAAATGTCTGAAACTTCAGCAGGAGACTTGGACTTGAGATTCTTGATGATCAGCACTTTGGTTTCTGGTTTGATCTTGGGCATGTTGACAGAAGCAATGTTGAGCATGAACTTGGCTTAAAGTGTCAAATTTCTGCTTTTATAGCTCAAAGTTACCTACAGCTGACTAATCAAGCCCCTTGTTTGTTTCTTCCTTATTCACTGTGGCCTAGAAATTGGAGTTGGCCATTGCGACAAGACTTTTGTCCGGCCAAAACTGGCCTGTTGATCATTATCAAGCTGTAACATTTAGTAGCAATTTTGAAATGTCATTTTGCTAGCTTCTAATAAACTTTAGACACTTATGATTAATTTGTGTTGTTTCTTAACTTTAATAGCTAATTAAGAGTTGTCAGCAATTGTCACTTTTGTCCACTCATGCAACAAAACTTTTGGCCGGGACTGTATATACACACGAAGTTTACAGTTGTCTTCCCATAACAAATCGCATTTTTGAGAGATTCTCGACTACGAATCGTTTTCGGAAAATAGGCAGGCACAGACAAGCAGAGAGCACGGAGGGAGACGCAATGATCAGCTGTAAGCTTTGTAGGGGAAAAAAAAAAAACCTTTGTGAGGTTACATTTGCTACTCTGATTGGCCGTGGTAACGCACCAGCGCAAAAATTTTAATGAGGTGAAGACAAGCTGCATACATTGCAGCCGCATTTCGAATATGTTTCTGAAGGCACCTGCTGCCGACCAAACACCTGGCAAAAAAGCAAGCAAAAAAAGAAAACACCTTTCACCAGAAGAACTCCGCGACAATGATAGGGAGTATGAAAAAAAACAAGAGTTTTCCAGCCTCACTGGCCAGATCGTTGGCCTTGGCTTGGGCATGATGATGAGAAGGGAGAAATATTTTGCAAGCTTTGCCGATCTATGCCAGCGTATGCAGACAAGTGAGTGAAAATATTAGATGGCGCTTAAGTGAAATAGCTAGCTAGCTAATATTTTTGAAGATTTCGTTCTTAGTAATAATTGCTGACTAGATGTTTCCACCATCACCAGTTAACCTCTTAATACCAAGGGCAAAATATACCAATTCTCGCCTGTTTTTACTAGTGACAAACAAAGCTGTTTATCTCAAAAACTGTAAAGGCTACAATATGGTTCATAGCTTTTATTAAAACAGAGAACTGCACTATTATGACTAAGTAGTCATAATTCATATACATACACTTCTTGCTACTTAACTACAACAATTTATGTACAGAAATTGTGAAAAAACTAAAAAACGGGTACCTAAATTCAAATTTCAGAGCTATGGAGGAAATAACTCCTCTTTGCGATTCCTCAATATGCCGCCTATCTCTGCTAAAGATATGGTGTCAATATCTCAAATCATTCAAATTCTACAGAGCTTTTTTTCAGGTGAACCATTTCGGTTAACAAAGTTGATGTGTTTTTGCTGTGTTTCATATTACACAACTAACTAGCCTACCTGTGGTCCCCAAAAAGCTCTCCAAACCCATGCAGCAGCACAGTGAATCTTGTATTCCACCAGAGCCTCATTAGCCAGAAATGAGTCCAGGTATAAAATCAAATGTCCACCCTAGATAAAATAAACCCCTGCATAATAATCAACAACAAACTCATCCTCATGTTATCTCTCCCTTGTGTTACGTCATGCATAAATTGCTCATTCGTTTACCTGAAGAGCCTGCTGTACTGCTTACAGAACAATTTACTCATGTGGAACAAAACAAACCCTTCAGACGCCATTGCATTCAAAAGAAACTCGGAACAGCTCGTCTCAGACACAAATAGATAGCTAGCTGCTATGTGTAATTTTGCTGGCTAGCTTGCCATTGTTACAATATAGTAATGTTAGCGATATTCATTTAATTCATATGGATTCGTTTTATACATAACAGTGAATTCGCACTGGTATACCGGCAAAATAATCTGTTACCTTATATCACTCTGCGTCACTGAGACCGCAAAACCATATTTGGGCTAGGACCTGCTGCACGGAGAAACTCCTGAATAACCTAGACATAACTAACCAAAAACTGTATGAAAGAGACTGTAAAGTAAAAAGATAAACAGCGCAGTTACCTTATGAATTGTGCTTTGCTAAACGGAATGTAGCGAGCTACGCTACAAGGTAAAAACACTGCGCCGTCTTGGTTCGATAATTACGCTTGGTTGCCTCTTCCTTGATTTACGACGGCTTTGTGTTGAATGAGGGCTTGTCTGAAAGATAAGAGTCTTGGCTGTTGGCTGGAATATTTGACAGACAGTTTTAAAACCCAATGGAAAGCAAATAATACTCGGAGTGGAGGCGGGTCAAAGAGAGTTTTTCCCACTTCAGATAGGCCTATTGTGCTATCAGTCAAAGAAATACACCCAATTGACGACGGTTTTGCATAAATCTCTGCAATCAAGTACAAAACCACTCTGGCTAAAATATACTAAGCCACGGGATTGGTACTCCAGAAACTGGCTGAGTTTCACAACGCCAAACTAAAGACAGCCGAAGTGCTCGCAATCAAGTGCAGAAAAGCACAAGTCGGTTTAAAATTGGAAAAAAATCATGTACAGCCGTATGAAAGTTTTAAAGTATTTTTTCTTGAAGCCTAAAGGTATAATGATTTTTCAAACCAAACGTTTTGTGAAATACAATTAAGCAGAACAGTTTACCAGCACATTGTTTATGGTGTGACATCAAGCTGCAATACATGTTTGAGAATTAGGTCAGAGTTTCCAACGTTATTTACGAAGTTTTATCTCGACGTTTTGGGCTTAAAAACCACTTTCCCAGAAGGAATGGATATATCTTAAGGATATTTAATCAAAATATTGAAGCGAGCAGTTTATTATATATTATTAAATTAATGAAATGTATAATTTAATAATTTCCGTCACGCCCACATTACCGCTAGGGGGCGTTTGGCAGCAAGAGGTTAAACCAAAGATAGCAAGCGAGCTAGCTAGTTATTTTGTTACTACCGTCCTCCGTTTGAGTCACTGCCGCAATTAAATTGTGTCATTCCAAAGTATAACCCCATACTGGGACAGTATGTAAAATGCACATAAAAGCAGAAAGCAGTGATTTGTAAATTTTCTTTTACATATATTTAATTGAAAACAGTATAAAGAAAAGATATTTCATGTTTTACCTTATCAACTTTCTTGACTTTTGTATATAAGCTATTTCCGAATTTGATGGGAACTGGGAAGTTAAAATCACCTGTTTACCTGTGGAATGGCAAACAGGTGTTTTTTGCCCGTCCCAACTTTGTTGCAGGCATCAAATTCAGAATTAGCATACATTTACAAAAATCAATAATGTTGATAAGGTAAACCATTAAATACATTTTCTTTGTACTGTTTTCAATTAAATATATGTAAAAGAGAATTTACAAATCACTGCTTTCTGCTTTTATGTGCATTTTACACACTGTCCCAACTTTTTTGGAATTGGGGTTGTAATTAAATGGAAAAAATACAGAATCAGATTATTATCAGAATAATATTTAATGTATTAGGATTATATTTCCTACGTTATTGGCTGTATTCAGTATCTGGTGCCTACTAGGCTTTGCCTGGTCTTGTTCATTGAATATAATAAACCTTATTGACTTTACTTGTATCACATTATTTTAGTCATTCTTCTGATGCACGATGATCAAAGAGTGTGTTGTAGAAGCACTCTTCACTCAGTGACAAACCACTGCCATCTGATTCTATAAAATGCTTACCATGTATGTCCTGTTTAAGCGTTGGCAAAATTTGCCTATATCTTCCGGGCCAGTGGATACAACATTGGGGCCAAAAACTTTGAAAATCCACTGGCCAGGCAAATTCAACTGTATGTCAAGCCCTGAATAGTATATCTCAGAGGTAGGCTGCACCTGTGGGCCTGTTTCCCTAGGCTGCATGCAACACTGCAGTGCCAAGTAGCAGCATCTGCCACCCGTCTTTCAGTGCATTACATCATCACTAGGTCCGGGGGCTGTCCTCTTCTACCTCGAAAATGAGTGACAGGACAGAGAGGATAAAGCCTGAAAGCACAGTAGTAACAGAGGACTGCCAACATTAAACCAGAGACAGGTATGAGCTCGCCTTTACACCATTCAGAGCGCAGCCAAGATTATGTTGCAGTTACTTTGTTTGGAGTAGAGAGCATCTACCAGACAATACTGTTTGAGCATTGGTAATAATGCAGACCATTCAAGAATACATGATAACTGTGTTATATTATTGCAGCTATAATTGGATTTCTATGATCATACATGTAAATTTGTTACCGCTTTCAGGGTCTGATGGCAGAGATGGAAAATGTTTCACATGTACCTTTGAAGCAGCCCATCGTGTTCACAATAGAAGGTTTTATCATAACCAGGCAGCAGAGGTACCCCCTGTTTGCGGTCACACTCATCGTGTATGCCTTGATGCTGCTGGGAAACATCACCGTGGTTTCTGTGATCGCCACAGACGCCAAGCTCCACAAGCCCATGTACGTGATGATGTGCAACCTGGCAGCGTGTGATCTGCTCGGGGGCACGGTAGTCATGACCCGCATGATGTACAGCTTCCTGACGGGGGACAAGACCATCGGCTACGAGGCGGCCATCGTCCAGTCCTTCGGCTTGCACGTGTACGGTAGAGCCGCTTGTACCATTATGTCAGCCATGGCGTATGACCGCTACGTGGCCATCTGCAAGCCACTGCACTACCACACCATCATGACCACTGGGAGACTGGTCTCACTGTGTTTTCTGGCCTGGCTCATCCCTTGCTGCCTGGTTATGGTCCTTGTCATTCTGAAGGTGAGAACACCGTTGTGTGGGACGTTAATCAAGCACATCTACTGCACCAACCAATCCATTCTGAAGCTGTCATGCAACCCCACCCCCATCCAAAACATGTACTATTTGTGGGGAACTAATGGCTTAGCTATAGCCACCGTCTTAATCGTGACCTTTTCCTATGTGAAGATCCTCATTGCGTGTGTGGTCAAACAGGAGAAAAACAGTAGGAGCAAGGCCATACAGACGTGCACCTCCCATCTGACCATTTATATACTCTTTGAGCTCTCCATGTTCTTCATTGCTGTGGCCTACAGGATCAAAGGGGTCAACCCCAACACCAAGAAGTTCTGCGCCATTCTGTATGTTATGGTTCCACCCACGGTCAACCCAATCATCTACGGCATTGCCATGAAAAATATTCGCAAAAACATTGTGAAGTTTTTCAAATCCACTGTCTTGCTGAAATAGGAAACCAGTTATCCAAATAACCTTGTGTAAATAGATTTTATGGGTGGGGACAGTTTATTAAAAAATGTTATGTTCTCATCACAACTGCACATCTAAACAATTTTCCTACAGGAATAAGTCAGACAGACCTTTTACGAACTTATCTGTAAAGTAGTGGTTTGGAAGCTGGGAAAAACTGTTCTTGTTGGAATAACTTCACCGCACCATTGTAAAAGTTTCCATAAAGTTTTGTGCCATCTGGGCAGAGGACATTTGAAGTGAAGTCCTAAAATGGTTTTCCTTTGCTGTACATTTCCTGTATTGTTCTGGCACAATGAGAACTATCCAATCTTTTTTCCCATGAATCTTTTTCATTATAGCACATCTACACTTTTTTTAAAATAAATAAAGCATAATAATTGCAATCCCATGTTTAATTCTGTTGTCCTTTGTCGTATTTTATTTGCATGAGTTAAAAAATTATATTATAAAATGACAATTAAAAGCATTCAAAACTACACATTCTGTCAGGACAACTCACATATTCAAATTACATGTGTTAATGAATTATTTGCCGCAGAATAATTTTGGTTTGGCGTTGAATGGATCTGCTCAGTAAACCCCCCATACGTAAGCAGATCCAAACAACAGGTGGAAGCTGGGGTGTTGGAGGGTGATATAATTATTTTTAACACAGAAGCCGCAAAGCAAACAAAAGGCAGCATAGCAGTGAGCAGCACAGGCAGGACTGATTCTTGTGCATGTGATTGCTTGAGTATGAGACGCATGTTTGCTAGCCGACCAATGGTCGGCTACAGCAAGAGTTACCCGACAGAACTTTCTATGCGCACGTGAGTACGGTTTTCGGGAATCTTCTCAGGGCATTTGCCGCATTCACTCGCGCTCTCTCTCTCTCTCTCTCTCTGCTGCAGGGATTCCCCAGTCTCAGACTCCCGAAGGACAGAAGCACACGGTGCTGTAGGAGATGCCGTCTTTGGGATGAGACGTTAAACCGAGGTCCTGACTTACTGTGGTCATTCAAGATCCCATGATACTTATTGTAAAGAGTAAGGTTTTCCCTGGTGTCCTGGCTAAATTCCCAACCAGGATCTTTCAATCTGCCACCTAATCATTCCCCAGTTTAATTTGTCTATCGCTCTCCACCTCAGCTGTTGTGTGGTGAGCATTCTGGCACGAAATGCCGGCCGTTCCATCACCCAGGTTGGTGCTACACATTAGTGGTGGTAGAGGCACTATATAAGGCATTATTATTATTATATTTACTTGAGAACTTCAACTGATTTAAATATATTCTTAATTGCCAAAAAAATATTTCTTCCTATTGAAAAACATTCAGTTGATAAATATATGATGGGAGCAATTCAGGAATTACAGACTTTGTAGGAAGCTGGGCAAATCTGGCTGCCATTATTGACCATCTGAAGCAGAGGTTTTCAATCGGTTATGATTCAGGTACCCCCACCCAGGGTCAAAGGCATCCCGGGGACCCCCGTCATAAGTAAAAAGGGAATTCCACCAAAAAACAACATTTACCTTATATAACAGATCAAGGTGCATCCCTTGAGAATTTGGAGATAGACCACCATGGCACATCCAGGTACTTGAAATTTCACGCCTCTTTTTAGGGGAAGAAAAGGGAAATGTGTCCATTCAACCCAACGGGATTGCCCTGAGACACAACAAAAAAATCCCTGTATAAATAAAAAAGACAAACAACGAAAGCTATATTTTGTCATGTATGTAACTAAAATGTCTACCAATTATATTATATCACTGCCCAGAATAGAGCGGACAACATGCATTGTTAAATTTGACTTGATTGGTCTGGTCACATGCCCCTTCAAGTTCCAGCGAAATAAACATCAAAGTTTCCTTTTCTCCAACATTTCAGTGTGGTACTGAGACCCCAAAGTAGTTATTTCTTAAGCAACATACAGTTGCACTCAAAATTATTCAATCCCCATCACTTTTTGCACACTTTATTGTGTTGGAGATTTATTGGACTTATTTTTATTGGAGACTTATTTTTGCCCATCAATCTTTATTGTGTTGGAGATTTAATTTTAAATGGATAAAATTGCCATTTTTGCCCATCAATCTGCACTCAATAACCAAAAATGACAAAGTGAAAACATGCTTTTAGAAATTTTTGCAAATGTATTAAAAATCTAAAACTCAAATCTCTCATGTGCGTAAGTATTCTTAGTGTCATATTTCATATTTGGTTGCATATCCTTTGCATGCTGTTACTTCCTGAAGTCTGTGACCCATCAACATCAGGGTGATTCTCATGAAACCACCTGAAGCCATGTCTGTAATGAATTGATACACATTCACTGAGAATGTAAAATAATTCATTTTAATATTAAAGCACACAATGCTTACTATATGGTTAATTTAATTGTTTTTAACTTTTATGCGTCCGGACAAATATTTCAAGGTTTTGCTTTCTTCCAATAAAATAAATATTTAATAAAACATATAAGAGTAGTATATATTTACAGACAATAATCATTTCTTGGGGTTTAGAAAATATGTTATATATAATTTTGGCGAAAACAGGAGTGTCCGAGCACACAGCTTTCATTACCGTAACATTTGTTCACGTGCCTGTCAAAACTACTGTATATTTGTCAATAAAGTTTTATTGACCCACAATGCACCGCGCAGAAGAGAAGATTCAAGATGGCTACAAAGTAAGATTATCTGTGATCTTTTGATATTTAAAGTTTTAACTTTTGTCTTCTTATACCCCTCTTACCACAGCATAGGGGTACATTACCGTAACAATGTAATATTTCATATTTTTGAAAAAAATATTGATTTAAAACATTACAATATAAAGGGTATGAGTAGGCATATAGTGATGGTGCATTTTTTTTTTCAAGGTCATCATGGCTTCTGCCATTTTATGCTAGCTAAGCTAAAGAGCATTCATTACCGTAACACCCATCTTTCATTACCACGTCATATAGTTGCCTGTTACGGTAATGAATTATGATGTTACGGTAATCAATATAAGAATAGTTTCCTATTATTTTCTGTTAGTTACTATAACAGACCAGTAATCCAACTTTTTTTGATATGAAGATCTACAATGGCGGAAGGGAAGAAGGCTGCTACAAGAGCTAGGGTGCAGAAACATAGGGAAAAGCTTTACAGCAATCCCGAGCTACTTGAGGAGTACAGGAGGAAGGAAAGAGAGAGGTAGGCCCACATTTGAAGGGAAAATAAAGTTTGCATACTTACACAGTGCTGAAGACAAGCTCATACAGTACCATATGGTAGGAAACTATAGCGCCACCTATAGGTCAATGATTACACTAGATATACAGTAGATGTACAGTAGACCCCTATATTTTGAGTAGAAGCCAGAAGATTGCCGTACTTGCACATGTGCATACTGACACAGCCTAATACACTACAATGTTGGACGGGCATAGCAGGAGCCTGTAGCGCCACCTATAGGTCACATTACACTATATGTACAGTAGACCACTACATTTTGAGTAGAAAATTTGGGTCACATTGTATATTAAGTGTATCATCATTACGCATTAATGAAGCCTTAATAAACATGACACATTAATAATGCACTGTGTATGATGAAGTATATTTAATAACATGCATTATTACATGTTATGTCACATGCAATGTCGTATGTGACATTAAAAAAAAATGTCACATGACAGAGGTGGAAATGCCATTATTCATAACACTAATGAGAAATGATTAAGAAATGTTATAACATACGTTATGACTAATCCAATGTCACATGACATTGGGGCCCTTCACTGATTGTAATTTATTACACATTCATTGATGATTCATTACGTGTTACGAATGTATTAATGACCTACATAAGTTAATAAATCATTCATTAATGCATTATGAATGATGGCCTTTCCATCTGTCATTTGGATTTTTCTATAAAAGTATGTTATATGATATAATATATCAGATTCTGAAATTCACTTATGGTACATAACTTCTGCCTCATTGTATTACGTTAATGACATCAAAACTACCTAAGTCTGTTTACATCTTTGCGGTAAATGATGGCAGAACATTTTGAAAAGTGATTTAATGGGCCAAAATACAATACTTGAGGTAAGGACGTATCGTCAACTACTTTTATCTTACGATAGCTGCAGATGTATCATGCACATTTACCACAATTAAGATGTGTAAAACTTTATTTGAAGTAACTTAATAATCGTTAGTCTTTAAAATATTTAACTAATCAATTCATTTTTCTGTAGCTTGTTGCCACAGAACCCGGCAAGATCAGAACCAGAGATGTCTCCTGCTTTTGCAGTCCCTCCTGTGACTGTTTCTCTCCGAGAGAGTTAATTTTCTGTCCAAAAGAGGTGGAGGTGGAGGTGGAGGAATCCCACAAGAAGCAAGATCCCACAATAGAGGTCGGAACGTGGGTCCTTGTTGACTACGATGGAGATCTCTACCCTGGCTCAGTCACACAGGTATGTTAAAGAAGATGGCACAGCTCAATTTGTATGCTGACATTTTAACATTCAGCTGCATAAGATTTCAAACTGTTTGCCAATAGGCCTACTTCTCATTCATTAGCAGATCGTTGGTGAACAATACGAGGTTGATACAATGAGCAGAGTGGGAGAAAACAGGTTCTTTGTGCCAGCCATGCAGTTTCCAGGGGACAAGGTCTGGTACTATGAGTCGGACATCAAAACTGTCATCCCTGTGCCCATGCCTGCAACATCCTCTGCCAGACACTTCTGTGTGCTGCCTGAAATTTGGGCAAAAAACCTGAAATGTCTTGAATCGAGAAATGATAAGAGTGTGTGTGTGTTTGTCTGTGTGTGTGTGGGTGTGTGGATGTGTGTGTGTGTGTGGGGGGGTAGGAATTTCAGTTCAAAGTTCATTGCATTCAGTACGTTTTCAGTATGTTTAGGGACAGGATGTGGTGGGTTGGGTCAAGTGAGGGAGCACAACTGGGGGAGGTTACTGTGGGGTGTTTTGTCTGTCATTTTTTAATAATTGAAAAAAAAATTTATTTGAAATAAAAACATCATTCAAGGACTTAAAAGTACTACACTTGTAGTTTTCACTTAAAGGAAAGGTTTACCCAAAATCAATATTGTATCGTGTTTTTCCCTTTCCAGCTGATGTTCAAGTTCTGAGAATTTAAAAAAAAATTATTATACATGCATGCTGTCCAGAGCCTGGCCACTCCAAAAGCAGAGCATGTAATTTTGGTCATAACCTTGCCCATTTTCTCCTTATAAGGATGAGTATGACATAATACTGCCTAAATGTACTGCATTTGGAGTGGCCAAGCTCTGGACAGCAAGTATGTAAAAAAATTAATAAAAAAATTCTCTGATCTTGTTGAACTTCACCTAGAAAGGGCAAAACACGATACAACATTGATTTTGGGTAAACCTTTATTTGAATAAGTTGGGGTTCATTACCGAAACATGCTCTTTCATTACCGTAATGTCAATTTCATTACCGAAACACTCCATGTTTGACAAAATATTCAAATTACACTAATACAATACCTCCAGTGGCGTTTTTATATGTAAAAAATTTGTGGGGCAGCCTACTGCTACTGATGCGTTTTTAACACGTCAACAAACAGCTATCCATTGAGAGAGAGAGAGAGAGTATGTGAGTGAGTGTGTGTGTGTGTTTGTGTGTGTGTGTCAGTGGCGACTGGTGAGGTCCACAACAGGTGAAGCTCAGCTCCAGGAGGGGGGGGGGGGGGGGGGGGGATCAGGATTATCCTGAGAGTGCCGCGGGGAACATGTTAAAAAAACAGTCATTTCAATTTAGATATTAATTTAGCTATTCCAACCCCTCCCATACGCAATCGCCCCCTGTCATGTACTCCCCTGTCATGAACGTTACCATTGCTTAGCAATGCTGGGTTAGCTAGCTAGCAAGCTAACGATAGCTTATGGCAAGCCATTTTAATTTAACGGTTATTCGACTTCCTTAAAGTCATCCTTGCTGGCTGGCCATATAAGTTCGCTAGCTACCGTGATTGCCTAGCTAACGTTAACCAGCTGCTCTAGCTAGAAATCTAACCAGACATTTCTACACCTGGATAAATGTTTTAGGTCCCAAAAATTATGAAAATGTGCGGGGAAATAGAGCCAAAGTGTTAGCGGTATGTTCGTACTGACTAAATACGGGGATGTTTAAAATAAAACCAATTATTTAGAAAGAATACGGAGTCTGCGTTTGTAAATGTTTGCAATGTTTGTGACTAGGTTACAGGATGCAGATGAAAGTTAATGCCAGCTACAATTTAGCTACTGTGCTTTTAGCTAGCGTGTGAACCCACTAACCTTAATCCCCACTTTATCTGGAAGTTTTTTCAGAACAGGGTTTCATGCTGCGGCAAAAAAATAAATCAAATCCTTGAAACCCGTCCTCGACCAAGGACCGTCTCCCCCAAATAACATACACGGAAAACAGAAGAGTGCCTTCTTGTCTATGCTAGCTGTTTTTTTCAAAAACCACTCCACATTAACCTCTTCCTACCGAGGGCAAAAATAGGCCAATTTTCGCCTGTTTTCACTAGTGACAAACAAAGGTGGTTATCTCAAAAACTATAAATGGTACAAATATGGTTCATGTCTTCTTTAATAAAAGCCATGAACCATATTTGTACTATAAATGGTACAAATATGGTTCATGGCTTTTATTAAAGAAGACACCTGCAGTATTACGACTAAGCAGTGAGAACTCATAGAAATCCAGTTTTTGATACTTAACTACAACAATTTATGTACAGAAAATACAAAAAAACTAAAAAACGGGTACCTACATTCAAGTTTAAGAATTTTTACCTGGGGAGCTCCAAATGCAATCAAGGAAATGACTCCTCTATCTGATTCATCAATATGCTGCCTACCTCTGGTAACAATCTGGTGCCAATATCTCAAACCATTCAAATTGTACAGGGTTTTTTTTCAGGTGAACCTTTTTCGTTATCCAAATGGTGCCAAATGGTGCCAAATGTGCCAAAAATGGCAATGTTCCAGAAAGGTCTCAATATGATTTATTTTTTAGGTTTTTACAAAAAAATGAGATAATTTGTCAATATTGGCAATAAAAGTTCATTTTTAGACGTGTTCTTGTTGCTCTTCATATTACACAACTAACTACCCGAGGTCACAAAAAGCTGTCAAAACCCATGTAGCAGCACAGTGAATCTTGTGTATTTCACCAGAGCCCCATTAGCCAGAAATGAGTCCAGGAATGTGCAAACAGGTTTTCAAATGAATAATGGGAATAGTATGAAACTTCCCTACACATTACTGCTAGCCAGTCCTGTCCTTTATTCTGTTGCCACCTCCTATGACAGGGACGTTGGGGTTGGGTTTTAGGAGGCAAAGCTTTATACATGACAAACATATATCAACTATATACAAGTGCACTAAGGTGTACTACTAAAAGTGCAGTGGATAAAAAATCAAAAGTCCACCAGTTTCCTAGATAAAAAATAAAAACACCCCTGCTGTAACAAATAAAAAGATCCGTGCCCTCTAATTGCTGAAGTTACCGTATTTACACAAAGAAAGTACAAAATGGCAGGGTCCAAAAAGCTAAAAAAAAATTAACTAAAAACAAAAAAAGGCAAAGGATCAAAACATGGGGATGGAGGGTGAGGAGAGATTATTTAACCATTCATACAGAAGCCATTTAGACCACATTCCCTCAGGAGAGCAATCTGCATCATTACAAACCCCACTAACACTGTCCATGGAATTGTCCACCATGTTGATATGCCCATTAGTCCCCCTTATACAACAACAATCAACAATAATAATAATAAACAAGTACTCCCTGATGTTATCATGTTCTCTCCCTCATACCATGCATAAATTGCCATTTTGTTTACCTGCACAGCCTTCTGTACTGCATACAGAACAATTTACTCATGTGGAACAATGACTTTACTAAACACTTCCAGAAGCCATTTCACACTCAAAAAAATCGATTTAGTAGCTCATCTGACACAAATAGATAGCTAGCTGCTTGTTACCTGTAATTTTGCTTGCTAGCTTGCCACTGTAAAGGTAATACTATCTATATTAATTTAGCTGAGAGGGACCGATTTTATGCATAAGATATATAAGGGTTAGTTAGCTTCACAGAAGAAACACAGGGATTCACGCATTGCAGCTAAATTGCACATTTCCTTCGATGACTTACACCAAAACTTACCGTTTCCACAAACATCTGTGTTGTTGGCAACCGCCACGTAACACGTGCGGGTTTGTCAACACAGACAATACACCCTAAGTTTACTTCATAAATTATTTATCATACCGTTGGAATGTGCAATTTGTAATATTAATTGTATGAAAAAACAATAAAATACAGTTGACAATGTAATTACGAACCCGCATGGCATTGCTTGAATTCACACTGGTATATCGAAAAATCGGTAATACCACCAGCCCTAACGACGTCTACCGGCCATGGCGAAAATTCAAATGCGTTTATAGCATAACACTAGTTAGTATGATAAAACAACTTACATGTCAGCAACATCATCTCGGTCATCAGAGGATTCAGCGTCAGAGATAGGATGAGTCTCCCTCGGCAAAAAACATCTTCTGGCTTATCCAGTTCGTCTAGCACTTGGTGCACGGATAAACAGCCTCAAAAATCTCAACATAACTACACAAAAACTGTAGTCAAAAAATACTCTAAAGTAAAAAAATGTAACTGCGGGCCTTACCTAATTAATTGTGCTTTGCTGAAACGGAATGTAGCGAGCTACGCTACAAGGTAAAAACACTGCGCCATCTTGGCTCGATAATTACGCCGGTGGGTGCTACTTCCTCATACGCACGGCAGAATTTCCTTGATATACGACGGCTACAGTGTTGAATGAGGGCTCGTTTGAAGAAAATGAGTCTTGGCTATTGCTGGAATATTTGACAGACAGTTTTAAAACCCAATGGAAAGCAAAATAATACTCGGAGTGGAGGCGGGTGGAAGACAGTTTTTCCCAACTTCAGATAGGCCTATTGTGCTATCAGTCAAAGAAATACACCCAATTGACGACGGTTTTTGCATAAATCTCTGCAAGCAAGTTCAAACCAACTCTGGCTAACATATACTAAGCCACGGGATTGGTACTCCAGAAACTGGCTGAGTTTCACAACGCCAAACTGAACACAGCCGAACGAGTCGTAATCAAGTTCGGTTTAAAATTGGAAAAAAATAATGTACAGCCGTATGAAAGTTTTAAAGTATTTTTTCTTGAAGCCTAAAGGTATAATGATTTTTCAAACCAAAGTTTTGTGAAATACAATTAAGCAGAACAGTTTTACCAGCACATTGTTTATGGTGTGACATCAAGCTGCAATACATGTTTGAGAATTAGGTCAGAGTTTCCAACGTTATTTACGAAAGTTTTATCCCGACGTTTTGGGCTTAAAAACCACTTTCCCAGAAGGAATGGATATATCTTAAGGATATTTAATCAAAATATTGAGGTGAGCAGTTTTCTTATATATTATTAAATTAATGAAATGTATAATTTAATAATTTCCGTAACGCCCGCGTTTACCGCTAGGGGGCATTTGGTATTAAGAGGTTAAACCCGCGGTTGTGTTTTTTCCAGTTTGGGTGATGATTATATCGCGTGGCTGGTGGGCACCAAGGCGCTTAACCTCCAATTTCTCACCCAGAGTAAGGGTGTCAAAAGTGTGCTTCAGTAAATAATCCACTTCGTTCATATTTATTTTATTTTTTTTTCTCAAGTTAGCTAGCTATAATAAAAGTACTAGTATCCCCTCTTATTGACTGACTAACGTTACGTTACGTTTGCTACGTTACACTAGCACCAGACAGAAATAGCCAATCAACTCTGAAATATGATATGAGGTTTTAGTGGGGCTACGGGCTGTTGGCCCCACTTGTCATCAAAATTGTGTCATCTACATTGAATACAGTAACTCTCTGAGCATGCGTATTTTGCATTTTCCAACGGTACACACACATTGCGCTGTGAGCGAGGGGCTAGCCCCACTCATGGTCTAACGTTACTGGTGGACACACGAATCTGGAGAACGCAGTCTAAAGCCAGCACAGGCAGGGACCAATAAACATGATAAAAAAACATGATAAAATATTAAAAATTATATGCGATTTAGGAAGATGTTGTATACATATTTAATAAATTAAAGCAGAGATGATAATATTTGAGAATGATAATAATATAATTTGTTTGCACAATTCTTAATTCTGTTAATAAATTATAAGGCAGAGATGATAATATTTGAGAATGAATAATATATATAATTTCTTTGCACAGCCCCTAATGACCAGTCGCCACTGAATACCTCAAAAGTTTAAGCTGTGTTTGAAATATATCCCATGCCCTTTCTACTATTGTTATTGTTTAAAAATAAAATGTATTCTAAACAAAACCACAAAAAAAACGAGAAAAACCAAAAAAAGAAAAACCAGCTGTGCGTTACGGTAATGAGATTGTTCTTTGAATTGAAAATATGTGTTTTTATATAAAATACATTTTAGGAAGAAATCCTGTTATTTGAGCATGTACATTTCATTGTGTTAAAATCTACGAAATGCAACTTTGTATTATTTTGTTATTTGCTACTTTAAAATGTGTTACGGTAATGAAATTTTTTTTTTTTAGACTACCAGAAAATGTCTGAAAATGCTTTAAAATGTATACTAAAACATTTAACATTTATAATAAATTTAGATCATATTTGATGAAATGGGAAAGATCATTATTGTCTCTATCTCTATCTAGATTCAGCTGTAAATTACACTGGTACAGTACGGAACACGACTGGCGAAATGGCTGTAAGTTATCAAGGGTCTAAGGTATCAAACAAGCTCCAAACCATCACTCTACAGCCAGATATGGAGTAGATATGGATGGATCACTAAGGGTTTCTTCTCCTCACTCATTTTCCTATAGAACTCTATACAATTTCTAAAAACATGTTTTCACTGTCATTATGGGTTATTGAGTGTAGATTGATGGGCAAAATCTACAACACAATAAAGTGTGCAAAAAGTGAAGGGGGTTGAATAATTTTGAGTGCAACTGTATGTATTAACTACATAATGCAATTTTGAGATATGTAAACAGATCTCGCTTTCGTGCTAGTTTTCGTTAGCACGTCTATGGGATTCTCATAGTTGTTAGCATTAAGCTAATCGGTAGTTGAGCAGCAGTTAAGCTAACTGTATTTCTGTGTTGTTTTATTCCTGAGTGGAATAGCCGGTATTGTGTTGTACGCCAGTGATCATCAGTAAACATGTAACATTTACCATGGCCTCTGGATGCTTCAATAGTTTGCGATCTGCCTACCTAGATCTCCAGCTACATTTAGCCTAACGAGCGCAGATTGAGCACACTGGTCTGATTGAAACACTGAGCTCTCAATTTCGGGCCACCGCTACTGTTAAACCCTGCAGTTCTAACTGTCCATACATTAAGTTTATTCCGCAGACATATGTGGAGATGCAAGATCCCATAGTTTCCACCTGAACTCTCCTAATAGCCTGTAGACACAGGGCTCTTCTTTTGGGATCGCTAATCGGATATGGCAAAAATACATTTAATGTAATAACCATTTAAAAACGTCAACTGACATTTCACTTAAGTTATCTGTTTTTTGTGGGTAATTCTGGTGGCACATTCCCATATTCACAAACTTTCACTTACCTCATGCTCTAAAATGAGCCGTGTCATCACAGATTTTTTATATTTTGGGGTCGCGGCCAGGATCAGGTTCAAAGTTCTGACCCTGGCCTACACTGCAGCCAAAAGGACAGGCCACTCCTACCTTAAAGGGGACATGAAGCACTCGGTAAAGTGGCTCTGGTTCGTTAGCTTTTTACCTTAAATTAGATATGACCGTGGGTTCAAATCTCAAACCGACCCGTATTTGCTGGAAAAAGAAGTTCAAATTTGCTTTGTTTCCACTAGGGCGCAGCCATCTTGGATGCGGTCGTGACGTCACTAGGTTGGTTGGTCTCGGCTGTTCAATGTATCAATATGGGAAAATAGCTGACTCTCAGTGACCTTAACAATGTATCGTGAGGAAAAAAGAAAACAAAAAACGCATAGACGGTCTTTTTGTATTGCCCCGAGATGCTCAAATGAGTATTACCGAACAAAACTTAATTTAAAACTTAATTAAGACGTCAGAGTTTAGTTCCCATCTCTAACAAACTCCCGAGCCAGTAGTATTACGACGTTGGTACCACACCCATATATGTATCGGGAGTCTCAATTGGTTGGCAGTTTCAGCTAGTCCGACAGTGATGGTGGAATTTGATGCCAAGCGAGCGCCCGGCTCCACTGCCGGAGCCATCATCCAGCAGGAATGTTGGACCCAAGAAACCCCGGTACCAGTCCTTAATGACAAGAGACAAGACAAGGGTCAACCTTGGATCGGCATTTGGTTGTTGCACGGAGCTTAAAGAATCACAATGCTTGAGAAGTGACGCGGAGAAGGCCACTTTTCTACTCGACCGGTGAGCTAACACGTTAGCTAGCAAGTGAACTATCAGATACCGTTAGGTGATCAGATCGATCATATAATGTTAGCTATTATCTTCCTTGGTAAGCTGGAGTTCGGACCATAATTTATTACAGCATGACCAAAAAGAGTATTTCTATGGCATTTTGCTTACATTTTATCTCACACTAAGACATTAGCGTTAGCTAGCTTGCTACCCAGATAGCGGGCTCCCGGCGTAATATGCTGTTGGGCTGCTAGCTGTTTGCACATTGGTTTACGAGAGGTCATCTAGCGTTGGTCCAACAGGGACCCGTTAGCGATCGGCAGAATCAGCTAGCGGGCTTCTCGCCGTTTTCTGCTGGTTCGACAGAGAGCCGTCAGCAAATCCGACTGTTAGTACGCTGGTCCCCAGATGCAGTTCTGCAGGCATCAAAATGTCCGGAAAGGAACACCTGCAAGACCCATGAGTGTGCTGGGCGCTGCATTCGCTTCACTCCACTCCACTCCACTCACATCAGATGCAATAATGCAGCTTATTTACTAACATCGCTGGACGAAAAATGACCAGGGTAGACTTTAATTGACAAGTGGTCCGATATCAGCATGCAATCTGGGTTATGTAGCTTATGAATTCATTATCCTAGGTTATAGCTCGTATTCTTGGTCAGGCTAACCTCCTTGGTGAGGACACGTCTTGCAATCAATGTCTAATCCATTACTACAATATCCAAAGAAATACTTATCCATTATGAATAAATATTTCCATTGTGGGCTATCACCTACATTGCCTAAGATAGATGGATAGCTAGACATACCTAATAAAGAAGGTATTTATATATAGCTAGCAGAGAAAAGATGCATGCAAACTCATGATTGGGTGACAGTCAAATGTACTTTAACACATTTATTTTACCAATAAATCACTATTTTATATTACATGTGTATATCAGTTATGAGCTTGCACAACAGCGCCACCTGGTGGGCCAGTGCCCCACATGCCCCTAATGTACAGTCGCCCATGCCACACAATAACCACCCAAGAGTTTTCTTGTATTTTCATAAGTTAACCTTGGCAACGGCCAAAGGTTGCTAAAGTACAAAAAAGGATGTTCCATCAATTCACTGAATTGTAAAACAAGTAAAGACATCACCTACTCACAGCAAATGCTATAAGAGTAACTCTAGAATTGCCCTGTAGCATTTTGGAGATATGATGACCACTGCAGTGGTCTCCCCAGGATTTTCTTACAAGGTGGTGCTTCTTGCCGAGTAGGGGTGAGGAAGCTGAAGCACTTTTTGTTTTTCAAACACCTAAAACAGCTATTTCCTGCAATCTAGAGGCTTCAATGGCATGAAATAGCCAAATTGAATTGACTGATTATTCTTTTTTTGTGCAATAAATCCATTGCAGTATTTTAAGACCACTGTATGGACCCCACAAAATATCTACATTTTGCCAACATTCAGAGTCGGATATCTGATATACTTTAGGAATTAAAAACTAATCTCTTATTTAAATGACAACCCACTCCCTTGCAGAACCAAACAAGAACATTTACATACACTTCTGTCATTTTTATAAAATGTAGCTACAATTAATACCCACCCGCCTGCCACCTCGTCCTCAATTTTCCGAATTGTCGCGTACTTAACAGCTTTTTTTACTCAATACTACTTAACACTACTCAATAGTAGGCAAGTGCGCTGATTCGGACACGGTCATGAAAAAAAAAAAAAAGGAATCCTTATGGGAGAAATAATAAATATCGCCGCAAATTGCGATCAAATATTAAAAATGATTACTTTATTCTACGTTATGTTAAACTGTCTAATATTTTTTGATGCCCGAAAATGGGGGGGGGAACTATATACAAAATGCACAAAATGTTCTAGAATTTCTAAACGGTTAATCCGATATGGATGAAAATGCCCTCAAATTAAAGCTGACAGTCTGCACTTCAAGATCATTGTCATTATACCCTTTCAAAGTCAAAGTGCTAGAGTACAGAACCAAAATAACAAAAACTGTGTCACTGTTCAATAAATTATGGTGCTCACTGTATGTATGAATCATTTACCTAAATATTAAACTACAAACATTTAGCTAAATGTACAAAACATTTACCAAATGTATTACACATTTAGCCAAAGTGTTTCATACATTTAGTAAATGCTTCGAACATTTAGCTAAATATTTATTTGATTTTTTTGTTGTCAAAGTGCACATTCATGGAAAAAAATTTTTGGACCCTGACCAGTATGTGCTTTGTATTAAAATAATATTTACAAAATAACAGAAATTCTACAATATCACATTAATAATATATTTCAGAGGGAGGCTGCACCTGTGGGCCTGTTTCCCTAGGCTGCATGCAACACTGCAGTACCATGTCAAAAGTACCAATACCATGTAGCAGCATCTGCCACCCGTCTTTCAGTGCATTACATCGTCACTAGGTCCGGGGGCCGTCCTCTTCTACCTCGAAAATGAGTGACAGGCTGAAAGCCCAGTAGGAACAGAGGACTGCCAACATTAAACCTGAGAGAGGTATGAGCTCGCCTTTACAATATTCAGAGCAGAGCCAAGATTATGTTGCAGTAACTTTGTTTGGAGTAGAGAGCATCTACTAGACAATACTGTTTCAGCATTGGTAACAATGCAGACCATTCTAGAATACATGATAACTAGATATGTTATTGCAGCTATAATTGGATTTCTATGATCATACAAATGTATGTGTGTATATATATATATATATATATATATATATATATATATATATACACTAGGGATGGGGTCGTGTACACGAAAATTAATCACTATCCGTTTAGGACTGATTAACCGAAATCTTAAAATAATTTTTAAAATATTTTTTTAAACATATTATTTAAATGTTGCGTAGGCTATAATTGTTCCTCGTACAATATTATGTATATATCTAAAGCATTTAAATATATCTAGATCAGAAATCACGTCAACATAACTAACGTTGATGGAAAAAATGCGGGAGTGAGTCAGTGAATTTGAGTGAAAGCATCAAAATGAGCGGCGCAAAAGCTAAAGCCCGGAATTATTTTAAAAACCAAGTCGACGGCAACTCGGTAACATTGTTTTAAGTGTGAAAGGGGGGAGTACCAGCTCAATGAACAATCATCTGCGATTAAAACACGCGAACGTAGATTTTGAACAAGATGCCGCGGTGGTTAATGTTAGCACCCAACCCCGAAAAGGCTCCGTCTTCTACAAGTGCACTCCACAGAGCTGCGAAAATCACCCAGCTGATCGCGGATATAATTGTGAAAGACACAAGACCGTTAAGCGAACTGGATGCGCCAGGCTTTCGGTCACTGATGGAGTATGTTGAGCCATACTCAGTCCCAAGCCGGTGGACAATAACAAAAACATTCCGTGATTCTCCTGTTTTATTTGAATTTCATGACACTAGTTTATTTTATGAAAACATTTTGAAACAGTAAAGTATATTCTAACCTATATTTACCTCCTAAAGTTAATCTTTCATAACTGCTTGCTTACTTCCTAGCAGCTACCCGAGTTTCCGACCAGTATCGTTGGCCTCTATGGCAATGACGTCGTCGCTTACGCGCTATGACGTAATGTTACGGTTAACCGCGGATACACGCCAACATTATAAGTGTAAACGTGTACAAAAAAAGCCAAAACCCCCATCCCTAATATACACACACACACACACATACACTTGTATGTGCATGCATAATATAAGTTTTTTTTTTTTTATACATTTTTTTTAATACATTTTTGTTTATATAAATACAGCTCTGGAAAATTATCAGTTGTCTCGCTGTTATTTTGGTTCTGTACTCTAGCACTTTGAGTTTGAAAGGATACAATGAGGTTGAAGTACAGACTGACAGCTTTAAATTGAGGGTATTTTCATCCATATCGGATGAACCGTTTAGAAATTATAGAACCTTTTGTACATAGTCCCCCCCATTTTCGGACATCAAAAATATTGGACAGTTTAACATAATGTAGAATAAAGTAATCATTTGTAATATTTGGTGGCATATCCTTTGCATGCCATGACTTCCTGATGTCTGTGACCCAACAACATCAAAATATTTTCTGGTACTCTTACAAGTGATATTATAACGTCTCTGCATTTGAATGGATCTCTATGGGAATTGGCGGGTGGGACTAGATTTATCTGTAAATTATGCTGGAACAGTATGGAATACATGGTTGGTAAAATGGCTGTAAGTTATCAAGGGTTTGAGGTATCAAACGAGCCTCAACCCATCACTCTGCTGCCAGATATGTAGTATGGATCATTTTAAGGGTTGTTTCTCCTGACAAATTTTCCTATTGAACTCTATGGAACTCGTCTCTGCATTTGAATGGATCTCTATGGGAATTGGCGGGTGGGACTAGATTTATCTGTAAATTATGCTGGAACAGTATGGAATACATGGTTGGTAAAATGGCTGTAAGTTATCAAGGGTTTGAGGTATCAAACGAGCCTCAACCCATCACTCTGCTGCCAGATATGTAGTATGGATCATTTTAAGGGTTGTTTCTCCTGACAAATTTTCCTATTGAACTCTATGGAAAAAAAAAAGTCAGGAGAAGAAACCCTTCAAGTTATCCATCCATATCTACAGTCAGACGTTTGATGACTTGCAGCCATTTTACCAACCATGTATTCCATACTGTTCCAGCATAATTTACAGCTAAATTATGCCATCAGCCATTTAGCCAACCATGTTTTCCATACTGTTGCAGTGTAACAGTGTTTCAGCAAAATCTAGTCCCACCCCTCAATTCCCATAGAGATCCATTCAAATGCAAAGAGTTAATAGCATCGTTTGTAGGAGTACCAGAAAATAAGATATCAAAAGTCTTTTGATAATGTTGGGTCACAGACATCAGGAAGTCATGGCATGCAAAGGATATGTGACTAAATATTAAAAACGACGACTTTATTCTACAATATGTTAACCTGTCCAATATTTTTTGATGCCTAAAAATGTGGGGGGGGGGGGGGGGGGGCTATGTACAAAAGGTTCTCTAATTTCTAAACGGTTCATCCAATACGGATGAAAATACCCTCATATCAAAGCTGACAGTCTGCACTTCAACCTCATTGTATCCTTTCAAACTCAAAGCGCTAGAGTACAGAACCAAAATAACAATGAGACAACTGATAATGAGACAACAGCTCTCTCTCTTTGAGAGCTGTATATACACTACTCACAAAAAGTTAGGGATATTTGGCTTTCGGGTGAAATTTATGGAAAATGTAAGTTCACGCTACAGTGATATTATACGTATCATGAAAGTAGGGCATTTAAGTAGAAGCATGCAATGGTGATTTCCTCATCTCAAACAATTTATTGAAACAAAAGCCAACAACAGTGGTGGGTATACCACAACAAAAATGTCAATGTCTCAAAAACTTGTCATGTGCCCTTGAGCATCAATTACAGCTTGACAACGACGTCTCATGCTGTTCACAAGTCGACTTATTGTCTGCTGAGGCATGGCATCCCACTCTTCTTGAAGGGCGGCCCTCAGGTCATTGAGGTTCTGGGGTACAGAGTTACGAGCCTCTACACGGTGAGTCAGCTGATCCCATAGGTTTTCTATGGGATTCAGGTCTGGAGAAAGTGCAGGCCACTCCATTTGAGGTACCCCAGTCTCCAGCAGCCTTTCCCTAATGATGCGACCCTCGATGAGCTGGAGCATTGTTGTCCATGAAGATGAAATTAGGCCTGTGTTGTTCATGCAGGGGCACAATGACTGGATTAATGATGTTATTCAGGTAGTATGGGCTTGTCACTGTACCATTCACAAAGTGTAGGGCAGTTCTGTATTGACTAGACACACCTGCCCACACTGTAACACCGCCACCACCAAAGGGTCGTCTGGTGACAACAGTGGCTGATGCATAGCGCTCTCCTTGACGTCTCCAACATCGTTGGCGGCCATCATTTCTGCTCAACGTGAATCGACTTTCATCAGAGAACAGCACTGAGGCCCACTGGTCCCTCGTCCAGCGTAAATGCTCCCTGGCCCATGCAAGACGATGACGCCTGTGCCTGGTGGTGTGGTCAGGTACCCTTGCAGGTCGTCTAGCACGCAGACCCACGCTGATGTAAACGGTTTCGAATGGTCTGACGTGACACTTGGGTGCCTCTCACCTCGCTTAAATGTGCCTGGAGTTGAGTGGCATTCATCATCCGGTTCCGCAGGGCACTGTTCACAATGAAGCGGTCATCAGTGTGGGATGTGGCCAAAGGACGTCCACTTCTATGCCTTTCTGTGACTCTTCCAGTCTCTCTGTATCTCTGTTGCAACCTGCTGATGACACTCTGTGACACTCTAAGCTCAGTGGCCACTTCCCTCTGAGAACATCCTGTTGAAGCCTCGCAATGGCGAGGTACTGTTGATCAATTGTTAGGTGTCGTCTTGGTCTCATGATGTCAAAATGTGAACAGCATGATGAAGAGAGACTGTTTAAATACCAATTTAATAGAACAGGAAAATTTATTGGTCGATTCATGGATCAAACACCTGTTGTGAATTTTGCCGTTCAGCTCCTTGTTAGAGAACAGCAAGTTGTGCAAAAAGTACTGAAACATTGAATAGTTGGACATGTGCATTCAAAAGTTTAGAGAAGGTCAAATTAATTTCACCTGTAAAGGTTATAGTGCATTTTAGGTTCATCCTGAAATTTCACCCGAAAGCCGAATATCCCTAACTTTTTGTGAGTAGTGTATATATACAGTCAAGCCAGAAAGTCTTTCACCTTCTCCACTTTTTATTATGTTACAGACATATTCTACAATAGATTGAGTTCATTTTTTGTCTCAAAATTCTACACAAAATAGCCAATAATGCCAAAGTGAAAACAGGTTTTTAGACATTTGTGCTAATTTATTAAAAATCAAAATGTAAAATATCATATGTACACAAGTGTGCACACCCTTTGATATGACACCCAAAAGTGAGCTGAGGTGCATTTTGTTTCCACTGATACTGCTTGAGATGTTTCTACAACTTAATTGGAGTCCACCTGTGATAAATTCAATTGATTGGACATGATTGGGGATTGCCAACACCTGCCTATATAAGGGCCCACAGTTGACAGTGCATGTCAGAGCAAACTCCAAGCCATGGGGTCAAAGGAATTATCTGCAGACCTTAGAAACAGGATTGTGTCAAGGCATAGATCTGGAGAAGGGTACGGAAAAATCTCTGCAGCTTTACAGGTCCCAAAGAGCACAGTGGCCACCATCATTCGTAAATGGAAGAAGTTTGGAACCACCAAGAATCTTCCTAGACCTGGCGCCCGGCCAAACTGAGCAATCGGGGAAGACGGGCCTTGGCCAGGGCGGTGAGCAGGAACCCGAGGGTCACTCTGACAGAGCTCCAGCGTATCCTTTGGAGATGGGAGAACCTTTCAGAAGATCAACCATCCAGGCAGCACTCCACCAATCAGGCCTTTATGGTAGAGTGGCCAGACGGAAGCCACTCCTTAGTAAAAGGCACATCACAGCCCGCTTGGAGTTTGCCAAAAGGCACCTAGAGGACTCTCAAACCATGAGAATCAAGATTCTCTGGTCTGATGAAACCAAAATTGAACTTTTTGGCCTGAATACCAAGCGTCACGTCTGGAGGAAACCAGGCACCGCTCATCACCTGGCTAATACCATCCCTACAGTGAAGCATGGCGGTGGCAGCATCATGATGTGGGGATGTTTTTCAGCAGCGGGAACGGGGCGACTAGTCCTGATAGAGGGAAAGATGAATGCGGCTAAGTACACCGAGATCCTTGAAGAAAACCTGCTCCAGAGTGCTCTGGACCTCAGACTGGGGGCGAAGGTTTACCTTCCAACATGACAACGACCCGAAGCACACAGCCAAGAGAACAAAGGAGTGGCTTCGGAGAAAGTCTGTGCATGTCCTTGAGTGGCCCAGCCAGAGCCCAGACTTGAATCCAATTGAACATCTGTGGAAAGAGCTGAAAATGGCTGTGTACCGATGCTCCCCATCCAACCTGACGGAGCTTGCAAGGATATGCCAACAGGAATGGGCAAAAATGTCCAGAAACAAGTGTGCCAAGCTCGTAGCTTCTTTCCCAAGACGCCTTGAAGCTGTAATCGCTGCCAAAGGTGCAGCAACCAAGTATTAGGCTAAGGGTGTGTACAGATATGTAACCCCTAAATAACCTACTTTTGTCAGTAAAATAAAATTGCATATTTTCTAAAAACCTGTTTTCACTTCGTCATTATTGGCTATTGTGTGTAGATGTTTGAGGCAAAAAATGAACTCAATCTATTGTAGTATAAGTCTGTAACGTAATAAAACGTGGAGAAGGTGAAAGGGGTGTGCAGACTTTCCGGCTTGACTGTATCTATTTGTGTCTGAGACAAGCTGTTCCGAGTTTCTTTTGAATGCAATGGCGTCTGAAGGGTTTGTTTTGTTCCACGAGTAAATTGTTCTGTAAGCAGTACAGCAGGCTCTGCAGGTAAACGAATGAGCAATTTATGCATGACGTAACACGAGGGAGAGATAACATGAGGATGAGTTTGTTGTTGTTGATTATTATGCTGGGGTTTATTTTATCTAGGGTGGACATTTGATTTTATATACCTGGACTAATTTCTGGCTAATGAGGCTCTGGTAGAATACAAGATTCACTGTGCTGCTACATGGGTTTGGAGAGCTTTTTGGGGACCACGGGTAGGCTAGTTAGTTGTGTAATATGAAACACAGCAAAAACACATCTAAAAATGAACTTTTATTGCCAATTATCAGATTTTATTGTAAAACTTGAAAAGTAAATTATATTGAGACTTTTCTGGAACCTGGGCCATTTTGCACAATTTGTGCCAACTTTGGTAACCGAAATGGTTCACCTGAAAAAAAGCTCTGTAGAATTTGAATGATTTGAGATATTGACACCATGGGCCCTATCTTGGCGATCTTGGAGCTTAGCCTAAGCGCATGGCGCTAAGTCCATTTAGGGTGTGTCCAAGTCTACTTTTGCTATTTTAACGGAGTGTTTTTTGGGCGCTAAGCACGGCGCAAGGTGCAACTGGGCTGAACCTAGTCTCTTCATTAATTATAGCTGTGTCTTGGGCGTGACATGCAATAAACCAATCAAAATGTCATATCCCATTCCCTTTAAAAGCCTGCTTTTCCACCTTGGCGGATTGCTTATGATGGCGAAACAGACATGCTCGTGCGTGTTTAGTGCGATCAAGGAATCGGCTATATGGATCAGTAGCAGTAGTAGTATTATGAGTTCCCGGTAATTCCTGACAGTGCTGTTTACGAAATATATGCTGTTAAATTTCGTTAAAAGCACCTGCAACAGCTGAGAATAAGCGACTAATTGCTTCCTTCTCACCTTAGAAAACGCCAAATTAGCCTGCTTGTTTAACGAATTTCGTTTGATTATGCAATGAACTCATGTTCAAGCTTCATCCGAAGTTCATTAGGCTACCTGCATTCTAATTTTGATTAATAACATAACTAACGTTATTTTGCCTTAATGATGACACTAAATACAACAAATCTGTCAGGTTGGTAACCCATAGGTTCAGCATATTTTCCCTTGTTTTATAATGTCCTGCTTATGGAAATGTGACCAACCTGTTTAACTGGTAGCGTAATACTTTAAAACGATTCACTTTCCCAGGAAGACCGTGAAAAGTGCGATGTACAGCAGGGGAAACAGACCTGCTCATGTAAAGCGAACATGCAGATAATGGAATTAAAATTAATTGTAAATTAATTGTGTAACGTGCTGCAAATTTCGTTTCTAATTAGACGCTTAGTTCTCTTTAAAATCTTTTGTTCAAGTTATGGAATTACAGGTGAAATCAGCGGGTTTTAATAAGCTGAGGGTATGGAAACCTTGTCACTGTAATTTAAAAAAAATATGAAGGACGAAGAATAGCTAAGGTTAGCCTACAATTCAGTTAACATGATGACATTTATCTCCGTTTTTTAACCATAGTCTATCTAAAAAAACATTATGCACAGTGAGTCCGCTGTAGCCTAGGCTATTTGAAAAACAATAAAAGCAATATTCACTGGACAAGGTTTTGAACTTTTTTCAGTCACAAACCATTCTATTTACTTACAGGCTGTATTCCTAGATAAACAGAGCTGTATTGTAATGACATCTGAAGCGCATTTTCAGAACGCAAATGTCCGTCTATTGCAGTACGCGAGTTTTCCATTGAATGACAATTCACGCATTAGGTGCAAAGACAATTTGCGCATTAGGCTTGATATGGGTGTTATCAGCTCCTTTTTAATGGATAGCCATTGTCCCGTACCATCGCACATCGCCTGGATGTTGATGGAGTGGGCTGAGAGCAATGTAATGTGGCATCGTTTCCCTTCGCTGAGGGAAAGGTATGTGGACCTATGGAACCTTTTATTATTATGCATTTTTGATATAGCCTACACAATAATAATATTTCACATTGTGATCTAGATATTTTAGTCATGCTTGTGCACGCCCGTGTGTGTAACAGACAGGAGGGTATGCGCGTTGTGCACACGCCTATGTAGACGCACTTATATGCGCCGTTAAAATAACATGTAAACAACTGCGACATGACTTTAGACCAGGTTTGTGGTGGTTCTAGCGCAAGCGCTTTCTGCTGGCTCAAGATAGCAATACGCCAAAAAGAATCCTGGCCACTCCTCATCTTAAGACCAACACGCCCAGTTCACTTGTGATGGCGCAAGAATACATGATAGTTAAAGGACGTAAGGGTTAGGAGTTATTATGGACCTAGCGCCGGGTGTAAGATAGCAAAGACACTTGCGTTTGGGTTAGCGCCGCTTTGCGCCGGGTGTAAGATAGGGCCCCATATCTTTAGCAGAGATAGGCAGCATATTGAGGAATCACAAAGAGGAGTTATTTCCTCCATAGCTCTTGTTGTTCATCAGGTAAAAAATCTGAAATTTGAATTTAGGTACCCGTTTTTTAGTTTTTTCACAATTTCTGTACATAAATTGTTGTAGTTAAGTAGCAAGAAGTGTATGTATATGAATTATGACTACTTAGTCATAATAGTGCAGTTCTCTGTTTTAATAAAAAGCTATGAACCATATTGTAGCCTTTACAGTTTTTGAGATAAACAGCTTTGCTTGTCACTAGTAAAAACAGGCAAGAATTGGTATATTTTGCCCTTGGTATTAAGAGGTTAAAGAGGACATGAAGCACTCGGTAAAGTGGCTCTGGTTCGTTAGCTTTTTACCTTAACTCTATGGGCTTTGGCCCCCTAGTGGTGAGACGTATCCGTCCCAATTTTTTATAGTGTTCATATTTCTCTTAAATTCTAAATTATAACATTAATAAAACACGGAACTTTCGACGCAAAATTGTTAAAAACAGTCACAGCCTGCAAACACATTCGTTTATATGCTTATCAGCTCTCAGGTTACACCACAGAGCCATAAAGCAGCAGGGTGCTAATAGCCCAACCCACTTTTTTTATTTGTTTACAGCCTTCACCTCGCCGCAGTCACAGGCAATAAAATGCATATCACAAAAACTTTTGGTACAGTTTCTACACGCTAAAAAATCAAGATCCGATTTAGGAACAATTGTATGTTATTGAAAATTTGTATAAATAAACATTATGTGTTTTTTCCCTGTGCTCACTTCACTATGCATACAACCGATGTGCTTCCGGTTTTGTATAAATATATTTTATTTTCTACAAAATCTCTTCGTAAACATGTTTAATCAACCAAATATTTTACCTGGTTATGTAGTTATAACTGTTTTCTGAAGAATCCTGAACGCTTTTTCGTAATCCATTAATCCATTGCCCAGCAAAATCTCCATTTCCACAGTGCGTACCCATCGGATTTGCCTTTGTAGTACGTTACCACTGTTGCGTAAAAACATTACTAGACTGCTTCAGGAATGATCTAACGTAAAACACGTAGATTATCTTCTAAGGGGTTTCCTACCCCTTTAAATGAAGTAAAAGATGTCATATTCCAGCGACTGGGAACGGCGCTGTATCCACGCGTAACGACAGCCCATAGGGTAATGGCGGTATGCGCAATCGGCCCCATGACTGTGAAGTTAGCATCAAATTTGTCGTGAAGTCACATGCGCTTTTTTTCTGAGCTTGTGTAGTAAGGGATGGACTTCATTGCTGTACGCGAACGTTTTTAGCCTATCCAGATAAAATTAGCCCTGTGTTAGCTGCATATAGGCTACAATATAGGCTACATTTTCTCTTACGCGTACGTGGTTTGTTATGCTGAGCAATTGCGCTGGTCACGTTTCGTTGCTGGAGCGAAACTTTAGTTTTTATCCGAGAAAATGGCCAAGAAGACCGTTTATTTCACGGTTGCTCAGGTATTGGAGGAGTCGGACCGCAGTGATTCCAGCGGTGAGGAAGGCGAGTCCTCAGGGGCAGAGAGTAAAGACTCTGTAGCAGAAGCGGCGTTCGAGGAAGGCATGGACCCGTTTCTGGACATGTAAGTGTTCTCTTTGAATATATATATATATATATATATATATATATATATATATATATATGTATATGCACACACAAATAATAATAATTATTATTATTATAGTATCAACTGTCTGAAGCGCTATTATCTAGAGTATTTTTAGTTTCACGATCAATGGATTGTCGCAGAAGTTCGCTAGTTAGCTTCAATGTTGTGACAAGCAGGAGAGGAGCACATTGCCTGCTAAGGGGGGAGGGGAAGAAATGGAACAGAAGTAGAAATTACTGCGCCTTGAAACATCGGGTTTGCAGCGTTCATTTTCTGTCCGTTTTTTTGTGCAGAAAACAACCCATGGGCCATTCTCAGTGCTTTATTTCACGATTTCAGTCAAGACATAATATTATAATAATGTAATTTAGTTTTTAGTTATCTAAAATTAATCCATAAATCCTAGTTGGCTACAATTCCCAATTATGTGGGAGCTAATATCAGAAGCACTGGATGTAATATATATATACGTATATATATATATATATATATAATTTTATTTATTTTTACAGTATTTCACTTAAATGTAGTTCCATTTATTTCCAGTATTTCCATTTTAAATGTAAAGCAGATTGGTTAGATAACATTAGGGCAAGTAATCCTGTTCGGAGAGGTATTTGGGCACTTTTGGGCACAACTTCGGCACAATTTGTAAGAGCATACTCTCATACACATACACTACTCACAAAAAGTTAGGGATATTTGGCTTTCGGGTGAAATTTATGGAAAATGTAAGTTCACGCTACAGTGATATTATACGTATCATGAAAGTAGGGCATTTAAGTAGAAGCATGCAATGGTGATTTCCTCATCTCAAACAATTTATTGAAACAAAAGCCAACAACAGTGGTGGGTATACCACAACAAAAATGTCAATGTCTCAATAACTTGTCATGTGCCCTTGAGCATCAATTACAGCTTGACAACGACGTCTCATGCTGTTCACAAGTCGACTTATTGTCTGCTGAGGCATGGCATCCCACTCTTCTTGAAGGGCGGCCCTCAGGTCATTGAGGTTCTGGGGTACAGAGTTACGAGCCTCTACACGGTGAGTCAGCTGATCCCATAGGTTTTCTATGGGATTCAGGTCTGGAGAGAAAGTGCAGGCCACTCCATTTGAGGTACCCCAGTCTCCAGCAGCCTTTCCCTAATGATGCGACCTCGATGAGCTGGAGCATTGTCGTCCATGAAGATGAAATTAGGCCTGTGTTGTTCATGCAGGGGCACAATGACTGGATTAATTGTTATTCAGGTAGTATGGGCTTGTCACTGTACCATTCACAAAGTGTAGGGCAGTTCTGTATTGACTAGACACACCTGCCCACACTGTAACACCGCCACCACCAAAGGGTCGTCTGGTGACAACAGTGGCTGATGCATAGCGCTCTCCTTGACGTCTCCAACATCGTTGGCGGCCATCATTTCTGCTCAACGTGAATCGACTTTCATCAGAGAACAACACTGAGGCCCACTGGTCCCTCGTCCAGCGTAAATGCTCCCTGGCCCATGCAAGACGATGACGCCTGTGCCTGGTGGTGTGGTCAGGTACCCTTGCAGGTCGTCTAGCACGCAGACCACGCTGATGTAAACGGTTTCGAATGGTCTGATGTGACACTTGGGTGCCTCTCACCTCCCTTAAATGTGCCTGGAGTTGAGTGGCATTCATCATCCGGTTCCGCAGGGCACTGTTCACAATGAAGCGGTCATCAGTGTGGGATGTGGCCAAAGGACGTCCACTTCTATGCCTTTCTGTGACTCTTCCAGTCTCTCTGTATCTCTGTTGCAACCTGCTGATGACACTCTGTGACACTCTAAGCTCAGTGGCCACTTCCCTCTGAGAACATCCTGTTTGAAGCCTCGCAATGGCGAGGTACTGTTGATCAATTGTTAGGTGTCGTCTTGGTCTCATGATGTCAAAATGTGAACAACATGATGAAGAGGACTGTTTAAATACCAATTCTAATTGAACCAGGAAATTTATTGGTCGATTCATGGATCAAACACCTGTTGTGAATTTTGCCGTTCAGCTCCTTGTTAGAGAACAGCAAGTTGTGCAAAAAGTACTGAAACATTGAATAGTTGGACATGTGCATTCAAAAGTTTAGAGGTCAAATTAATTTCACCTGTAAAGGTTATAGTGCATTTTAGGTTAATCCTGAAATTTCACCCGAAAGCCGAATATCCCTAACTTTTTGTGAGTAGTGTATATACAAAACATGTGTAGGTTTATTTTCTTTACATTTTGAATTACAAAAACTGTTTCAATAGAAAGATAAAGTTTTCTGATGATTGACATGCCTGGACAGAAAGATATGCACATGTTTTATATTTGGAGAGGTTTGGATAAATATTGGGACACTGGGCACAGTTTTGGGAAAATTACCAATGGATAAGGAAAGCCTGTAGATATCTTTACCAAATTATATACACATATGGACAACATATCACTGCACTAGTGTAAGGAATTCTGGCTTGCTCCAGTACTTTGAAGTTGAAATATTCAGTGCTAAACTGTAAAAACACAAGGCGTTTTGTACTTTTTTTTGTTTTTTTATGTGTATTATGTATAAACTGTATGTGACCATTTTTACATAAATTTATTCTGATGCAAATTTCTGAATGGTACAAGCCTCTTCTTTCATTGAAACGTTCAACCATGGATGTGCAGTGAATAGTTTTTGAGATATTGGCACTTAATTGACACTAGAAAAAACTAGGCGAAAATTGGGCCAAATGGGCCAAAGTAAATAGGGTTAAATTAGATATGACCGTGCGTTCAAATCTCAAACCGACCCGCATTTGCTGGAAAAAGAAGTTCAAATTAGCTTTTTTTCCACCAGGGCGCAGCCATCTTGGACCAACTGCGGTCGTGACGTCACTAGGTTGGTTGGTCTCGGCTGTTCAATGTATCACTATGGGAAAATAGCTGACTTTGTGACCTCAACGATGTATCGTGAGGAAAAAAGAAAAAAAGCACAGACGGTCTTTTTGTATTGCCCCGAGATGCTCAAATGAGTATTACCAGGGCTTGACATTAACTTTTTGATCCACTTGTCCTTTGGACAAGTGGCTCAGACCTTTTACTTGTCCGGAGGCTAAACTTACTTGTCCGAAACTGAAAATAAAGACCTATTAAAAAAATAAATAAAATAAATAAAAAGAAATAACTGGAACAGTGTGGAACACATGGTTGGCCAAATGGCTGTAAGTCATCAAGGGTCTGACGTATCAAACAAGCCTTAAACCATCACTCTGCTGCCAGAAATACAGTAGATATGGATGGATAACTTGAAGGGTTTCTTCTCCTGACTTATTTTTCCAGAGTTCAACGGGAAAATTTGTCAGGAGAAACAACCCTTCAAGTGATCCATCCATATCTACTGCATATCTGGCAGCAGAGTGATGGTTTGAGGCTCGTTTGATACCTTAGACCCTTGTTGACTTAAAGCCATTTAGCCAACCACGGGTTCAATACTATTCCCGTGTAATATACATCTAGTCCCACCCCCCAATTCCCATAGAGATCCATTCAAATGCAGAGAGGTTATAGTATTGCTTCTAAGAGTACCTGGAAATAACATATCAGGAGTCTTTTGATATCCTTTTATACAGAATCATGACGGCATCACCTGTTTACCTGTGGAATACCTGTTTGCTACAGAGGTTGTTTGAGAGAATGGCAAGAATGTGCAAAGCCGTTATCAAGGCAAAGGGTGGCTACTTTGAAGAATCTAAAATATAAGACCTTTTTTTATTTGTTTAACACTCATTTGGTTTTTGCATAATTTAATTTGTGTTATCTTATAGTTTTGATGTCTTTACTATTCCAAAATGTGGAAAACAGTAAAAATAACAGAAAAAAACCTATGAGTAGGTGTGTCCAATCTTTTGTCTGGTACTGTAGGGTTGTAAATCGGGTGAAGGGCTGCTCTTCTTTTGCTACATAATATGCGGTGTGTATTATATTTTCCATTTTCATCTACATATTTTCCTCTATCCTGTGAGGACAGGTGATGGTGGGGCATCAGGTCCCCTCTGTCTGATTCTAGCAGCAGCTTCAGTAAACTGGTGTTGCTTGTCCCCCTGTCAAATTTTACAAGATTTTATTGATAACATACAAAGCCCGTCATGGTGTAGCCCCTTCTTATATCTCCAAGCTTTTTATCCCTTACCAGCAGTGCGCAGCCTTAGGTCCGATGGCACAGCTCTACTCACTGTTCCAAAGTTTAGGTTGAAATCCAAAGGTGATGTGGCTTTTGCTGTCAGGGCCCCTAGAATCTGGAACAGCCTTCCAGACACAATGGCCATCTCATCTTTTAAATCCCAATTGAAAACTCTTTCATGGACTTGCTTTTAACTGATTATTTTTATATACATTGAGCCTTTTATTACATTTAATAAAGTTGTTACTATTATTATTTGCATTGTTGGTCAACTTTGGAGCTTAACAACCATATGCTTCAAATAAAGAAGCATTTAGCAAAGAAATATGCCAAATATTTCACAATCTTAATGTTTTCTTTTTGTCTTTAGTCAATGCACAAATAAAGATTCTCCCCCATTTCTGAAATAACTCCCGACTCAGAATCCAATCCCCCAACCTAAGGATTTGTGCCTTACAGGGATAGTCCGGAATTTTGGACATAATGTCTCAATTACGACTTACCCATGATGTAATTCATTGATGGAAACCATTTTCAGCTAATTCCATGCTGTCCCTTCTTTTGGACACACACGCTGCTAATGCTAGCGCAATTCTATGGCAACCGGTAGCATCCACTACCAAACGCACTTAAACACTCCACACTCCTGGTCTGTTTTGGACGGTGCTATCCCCTGAAATATCCAGATCTTGGAAGCTAAGATCCATGTCCATTTATTGTATCTGGGGGATAACCAAGTCCCATTCCCCGCAGCAGATGCATTCGTTGTCGGTAGGCATTTGTATGCATTTTCTGCAGTGGCACCACCAGTCTCCCGATGTCCTCTCCCGGCGGCGGAGCTATACTTTACGTTATCTACGAATGTATTTTACACTACCTACGAACAAAGAAGAGCAACAAGTTGCAATGGCCACGTTCGAAAGACATATGTCTGACTTTGAAGAGGATGATGAGGAGTTTAGTTTATCTGGCGAACCTTACTTTTACGAACCAGAATATACGGATGAAGAACTGAAAGAGATGGATGCTCAGAAGGCAAAAAGCGCATTGGTAGAAGAGACAGATCAACCCCCACCTGTTGCTGCTGCAGAGGTGAAACGAACAAGCTGCCGCGATTCGCCCGACACTGCAGAAATACAAGTGCACTTAAAAAGTTAACAAACGTATCCTCCTGTGTAATGATGATGAGTTGAAATTGAAATAAACCGTGACTGTGAGTGTGAAGTCTAAGTTAGCAAGCTAACGTTAATTGTCCTGGGTGACATTCAGGCAGTTGAAAAAAGTTGTGTAGGTAAATGCTAATTTAGGCACTTATTATCATTCCGACTTTGTCACATCATTGCATCAAGTCTCAACGAGAAAGCACACGTTATATTAGGTAACGTTAACGCACAAATCATTAGGTTGGGGGTATGGATTCTGAGTCGGGAGTTATTTCAGAAGTGGGGGAGAATCTTTATTTATATCGCACTTTTTTAAACACTGGATTATAAAGTGGAGTACAAAATAAAGGAACAAAAACCAACGACAATGATAGAGATGAAATGCAAGAAACAAATAAAAATAAATATAATTAAATATAATACAAAGTAGTAAAATACAATTAAATATAAAATAAAATAAAAGGCTCAGTTAAAAGTCCATAGAAGTGAGTTTTCAATTGGGATTTAAAAGATGAGATGGCCATTGTGTCTGGAAGGCTGTTCCAGATTCTAGGGGCCCAGACAGCAAAAGCCACATCACCTTTGGATTTCAACCTAAACTTTGGAACAGTGACTAGACCTCTGCCATCGGACCTAAGGCTGCACTGCTGGTAAGGGATAAAAAGCTTGGAGATATAAGAAGGGGCTACACCATGAAGGACTTTGTATGTTATCAATAAAATCTTGTAAAATTTGACAGGGGGACAAGCAACACCAGTTTACTGAAGCTGCTGCTACAATCAGACAGCGGGGACCTGATGCCCCACCATCACCTGTCCTCACAGGATGGAGGAAAATATGTTGGTGAAAATGGCCAATATAATACACACCGCATATTATGTAGCCAAAGAAGTGCAGCCCTTCGCCCGATTTACAACCCTACATGGTTTAATATACAGAATCTAACTTTCCAACTGCTACGCGTCCAACAAGGCTCGTGTACGGTGCAAACGCACGCACACATCCAGGCATTGTGTAATTGTTGTTAATAAGCTAATAAATCACAAGAATTGTCCAAAACGCCATCGGTTTTATTTATTTTTTTAATAGGCCTTTATTTTCAGTTTCGGACAAGTAAGTTTAGCCTCCGGACAAGTAAAAAGTCTGAGCTTGTCCGAAGGACAAGTGGATCAAAAAGTTAATGTCAAGTCCTGGCAATGGTCAAAGGTTGCCAAGGTACACAAATAAGGACGTTCCATCAATTCACTGAATAGTAACACAGTTGAATACAACACCTATAAGAGTAGCCGAACACTAGAATTGCCCTGTAGCATTTTTGAGATATGACCATTGAAGTTCATTATGACTGCATATGGCCGTAAATGCCAACACTATATTTGAGAGGACCTTATACTGGATTCACCCATAAATAGTCCACACTTTCACAACTGATCGGTGGTTAGCAAGGCCCTGAATATATGTTTATGAAATATTAATAAGTTTTACTGTGCAAAGTGTAGGGACAACAGGAACTACAATTCCATACAGTCCACAGGAGGCTCCTCCTCCACGTTGGAAGGGACGTAGGACGTTGTACCAGTTGTGATTTCCGTCCGCACTGTAATGTGATACTGCGCAGGGGAAATGTGCGACTGGCAATAAAGTTTATAAAAGGGGCAACACAGCCAGTTCTTCCCAGTTCTTCCAGCAGTTCTTCCGCTCAGCTCGACAGGGCCTTCACTGTCTCGTCTCACGGCCCCGTGCGGCCTACACGCCCGGGGAAGAGCCCTCGCTCCACAAGGAAGCACGGCTGTTCATGACGCCGATCCAACTGAGCGAGGCGGGCTCATCTACCCCCGGCTATCGGCCACGGAGGACCGGAGGTCAAGGTGGTCAAGAAGAACCACCAAGCGGACCACATGCAGCCCCTGATCCTGCAGCAGAGCACCGCCGATGAGTCCCCAAAGAGGCAAGCGGTCTGCAGTAGGATGAGGCTGCATAGTTCGGGAGAAATAATGCGACCGGTTCCATTATCCACCCTACGAACTGCACCCGACGACGAAAGAAACTTGTTCCAGGGACCCAAGATGAGGCGGCCGGTTCCCCTATCTATCACAACCTTGTGAACTCGGCACCATAGGATGAGGGCGACCGGATTTCCCATTTTCATTGCGAGTGCAATCCAACGGAGGAACCTATTTAACAGACTTTAATTCAAGTAAGGCTGTAACATGGGCAATAGCATATGAGTTAGCAACCGCAACATGTTTGTGACTGGATGTAACTGCTATTGAAAGGTTAATATGTGTTATGTAAAAGTTTTGTGTTACCGTTGGCTGTAAGCCATCCACCGCGCTGTGTTAGGTTTAATGCATCACACACAGAACGTATCTTGCATGTGATCTGTCTTTAAACACTAACCAGTCGTAATATTAACACTGCATGCTGATCTCAACGCACACGCATCGATAAGCTTATGTGTATGGTATGGTTCATGCGCCACCATTAGCTAGCTCCAGCAAAAGCTAGTTTCAAACCTCCCTCCATTTTAGTTTCTTTGTTCTCTCTGAACACGTGTCCGAGGCAACCCCCCACACGCAGGAGAACATGGAAACCCCCCATGTGCGCACGCACACATAGTTTGTTGTACATTATAGTAGCGAATCGTGCTTTGCTCTGTTTGGTACTTTGTGTTCAATTAACTGTTACATTTTCCAAGATTGTCTGTATTGATGTTGCTCTTGTGTCGAACTGAGTAAGCCAATGCTAATCGCAGGGATTCCCCAAAATGCCTTCACCTTCTAGCTGGATCATTTATATTAATTCGGTATCAACTAATATTCAACATAATATTGTGATTTTGCTAAGACAATTATTAATGTGTAATTTTATTGGTAATTAATTTAATTATTAATTCAAGTTACCCTTTTTAGTTATTAGTATATTCTCTTTTGAGAATATATAAATTTTATGAGACTGATTTATTATACAAAAACTATGCCACCAGTTGTATAAGGATGGTAGTGGCGTTTTGCAGTACATAAGTGACGCCCTGTGTATAAATATAAAGGTATGTTCCCTACAAAATACTGACACATGCCCATTTAAGTGCATCATAACTGTATATGGGCGTACATGATGTATATTGCATTTATAAATCTAAGAAACATTCAGCTACATTTTTCATATATTTAGATATTTCGTACATTCAGCTTAATGTTTTATACGTTTCTAAAGTTATATTTTTAGGGCTTTTCAGCATTACTGGACAGTACAGAGGGAAAGGAAGAATGGGAGCGAGAGAGAGGGAAATGCATCCGACAAAGGTCGTGTGGCAGGGGCACACTGAGCGTATGGACAATGCTCTTAAACGCTACGTCATCGAGACACCAAAATGTTTTATACATTTGGTAAAATATTTTCCAAATGTTTCATACATTTAGCTAAATGTTTGATACATTTTGTCATTGTTTCACACATTCACTGGATATATGAAACATTAAGCCTAAGTGTTTCATACATTTCGTAAATGTTTTGTACATTTAGCTAAATGTTTTATACATTTTTGGTTGTTGAAGTGAACAATCATGGCAAATGTTGATTGGACCCCGCCCAGCATGCGCTTTACATTAAAATAATGTTCATACAAAAGAACAGAAATTACACAATATTGCAGTACTAATATGTCACAGAGGGAGGCTGCACCTGTGGGCCTGTTTCCCTTGGCTGCATGTAACTGCAGTAACCTGTCAACCACCAAACTTTCAGCGCATTACATCATCGCTAGGTCCAGGGGCGGTCCTCTCCTGCCTCCAAAATGAGTGACAGGACAGAGAGGAGAGGGCAGGATAAAGCCTGAAAGCCCAGCAGGATGACAGGGACTGCCAACCTTAAACCTGAGATAGGTATGACCTCACCTTTACACCATTCAGCGTACAGCTAAAGAATATGTTTCAGTTACTTTGGAGTCGAGAGCATCTACTAGACAATACTGTGAGCACTCGTAACAATGCAGACAATTCTAGAAGAACTGATAACTAAAGATATGTTATTTAAGCTATAATGGGATTTATCTTATGACATATGTGAATTAGATCTTTTTTTCTTGATCTTTTTTTTCAGGGTCTGATGGGTGACATGGAAAATGTTTCATATGTACCTTTGAAGCAGCCCATCTTGTTCACATTAGAAGGTTTCATCATAACCAGGCAGCAGGGGTACCCCCTGTTTGCGGTCACGCTCATCGTGTACGCCGTGATGCTGCTGGGAAATGTCACCGTGGTTACTGTGATCGCCGCGGACGCCAAGCTCCACAAGCCCATGTACGTGATGATGTGCAACCTGGCAGCATGCGACATGCTCGGGGGCACAGTAATCATGACCCAGCTGATGTCCAACTTCCTGACAGGGGACAAAACCATCGGCTACGTGGCGGCCATCGCCCAGTGCTTCTGCGTGCACTTTTACGGTGGGGCTGTTTCTACCATTATGTCAGCCATGGCGTATGACCGCTACGTGGCCATCTGCAAGCCACTGCACTACCACGCCATCATGAGCACTGGGAGACTGGTCTCACTGTGTTTTCTGGCCTGGTTCTTTGTGTTCTGCCTGGTTTTGGCTCTCATCATTCTGACCGTGGAAACGCCGGCATGTGGGACGTTAATCAAGCACGTCTACTGCAGCAATCAAGCCATTCTGAGGCTGGCATGCATCCCCACCCCCATCCAAAACACGTACGATAGGTGCGCATCTTGGATCATAACTATTAGCGCCTTCTTTGTCGTGACCTTTTCCTATGCGAAGATCCTCATTGCGTGTGTGGTCAAACAGGAGAAAAACAGTAGGAGCAAGGCCATACAGACGTGCGCCTCCCACCTCACCATTTATATACTCTTTGAGCTCTCCTTGTTGATCATTCTTGTGGCCTACATGACCCCCGAGATCAACCCCAACGTCAAGAAGTTCTGCGCAATTCTGTTTATAATCGTGCCCCCCACGGTCAACCCATTCATCTACGGCATTGCCATGAAAGGTATTCGCTCAAACATTGTGAAGTTTTTCAAATCCACTGTCTTGCTGTAATAGGAAACCAGTGAGTACCAACCAGTAATGGAAATTACGTTTTTTTTAAATGTATTTGTTTAGGTTGAAGAGTTTTAAAAAAAATGTTATGTTCTCATCACAACTGCATATCTAACCCATTTTCCGACAGACCTTTTTTCAAACATAGATGTAAGTTGTGGGAAAACAATTATCATTGGAATGACTTTGCTACAGCATTGTAAAAGTTGCAATAACGTTTTGTGGCAGCTGGGCAGAGGACATTTGAAGTGAAATCCTACAATGGTTTTCCTTTGCTGTACTGAGGATGATCATGTCCTGTATTGTTCTGGCACAATGTGAACCATCCCATCTTTTTCCCCATGAATCTTTTCCATAATAAAAAGCAATATACTTTTTAAAATGAACAATGCCTAATTGCAATCTCGTGTTTATTTCTGTTGTCCTTTGTCGTATTTTATTTGTGTGATTTAAAAAAAGAATACAATAACAATAAAAACCATTTAAGACTACACATTATGTAAGATTGCATCCACATACCTGCTCTAATTGGCCCTTCTTGCTCGTACTGTATTTTTTGATTGACTTGTGCATTTTCCTATCATGCAATTTCTGTTTTTTCTCTAAAGAACTTTCAACACTCCGAGCAAAAAGCTCTAGACAGAGATGTAAAATCCATGGGTCAGAAAGTAGAAGTGCTGCAATGTGTTTCTTCTACCCATGAACTCAGCCAGCTGATTTCACCAATTAGTTTAGTTTCACAGATCTGAGGTGATCTGATCTGAATCATTTGCACATTGTACATTAATTTATGACCCCCGTCCCCCAGGCCTCTCCCTCACTCACCCCACAAAGTATTTTTCAAAATTGTGTAGTAGACTGAGATACAGGGATGGCCGCCAGATCGGGAGGTCCTAATGAGGAAGGTCTAGGGGTCCTCCCTTATAAAATTATATTTTATATTATATATTTATATTATATATTATATTTTATAATATATAAAAAATTTTTTTTTTTTAAACACGCATTTCCCACAATTCTATGATAATTATATGGATTGTTCCATTTATTTGGGGGCCAGGTGGGATTTTAATAGGTATTCATCTTGCAGTCATTATTTTATTTTCTGTTGATTTACATTCACCATTTTCATACTTATATTATTATTAGGCATGTATCAGAGTATTTCACCATGTACTCACAGGAACAAAGAATCTGAGGATTTGGTCATTATTGGTAAAATTATTATTATTGTCCCCTGATTTTGTAAATTTTTTTTGAGACATTAAAAAGTTCCTTTGTTTTTTGTCCTGTAAAAGTTCATGTTATGTTTGAATTTGATTGCTTATCTATTTGAAAGAAATCGGTAAGAATAAACATCAATTATTGAGCATTAGAAATATCCTGCTATCCATCATATTTGTGTAGTGGGTGAATCAATAACGTAAATGTTCATGTCCCCTACATTTATGTATGGAACTCAATTTTTCATGGTGTGTGGGTCAATGACAGGACGTGATTTTTTTGTGTCCGAATTCATTACTTTCCTAAAAACAATAATTAAAAAAAACATGTTATATATCAAATTGCACTACAATATCTCCTTTATGAGAAACCCTTCTCATTTTATTGAAATTCAATTTATTTTTTGAGTTTTGGTGTTGTAAAGTCCCAAAATGTCAGGTGGTGCGACCGTCCGAACATACATGCAGAGAACAAAACTGCAATAAAAAGGATAATTTTCTCAATAAAATTCCTAATCAAATAGTTAGGCATGATTTTATGTTAGATTGCTTACAAATGACGGAAAGTAGTTTAACCTCTTCCTACCGAGGGCAAAATAGGCCAAATTTTGCCTGTTTTCACTAGTGACAAACAAAGGTGGTTATCTCAAAAACTATAAATGGTACAAATATGGTTCATGGCTTTTATTAAAGCAGACACCTGCAGTATTACGACTAAGCAGTGAGAACTCATAGAAATCCAGTTTTTGATACTTAACTACAACAATTTATGTACAGAAAATATAAAAAAACTAAAAAACGGGTACCTACATTCAAGTTTAAGAATTTTTACCTGGGGAGCTACAAATGCAATCAAGGAAATGACTCCTCTATCTGATTCATCAATATGCTGCCTACCTCTGGTAACAATCTGGTGTCAATATCTCAAACCATTCAAATTTTACAGGGTTTTTTTCAGGTGAACCTTTTTCGTTATCCAAATGGTGCCAAATGGTGCCAAATGTGCCAAAAATGGCAATGTTCCAGAAAGGTCTCAATATGATTTATTTTTTAGGTTTTTACAATAAAATGAGATAATTTGTCAATATTGGCAATAAAAGTTCATTTTTAGACGTGTTCTTGGTGTTCTGCATATTACACAACTAACTACCCAAGGTTACAAAAAGCTGTCAAAACCCATGTAGCAGCACAGTGAATCTTGTGTATTTCACCAGAGCCCCATTAGCCAGAAATGAGTCCAGGAATGTGCAAACAGGTTTTCAAATGAATAATGGGAATAGTATGAAACTTCCCTACACATTAATGCTTGCCAGTCCTGTCCTTTATTCTGTTGCCACCTCCTATGACAGGGACGTTGGGGTTGGGTTTTAGGAGGCAAAACTTTATACATGACAAACATATATCAACTATATACAAGTGCACTAAGGTGTACTACTAAAAGTGCAGTGGATAAAAAATCAAAAGTCCACCAGTTTCCTAGATAAAAAATAAAAACACCCCTGCTGTAACAAATAAAAAGATCCTTGCCTCTAATTGCTGAAGTTACCGTATTTACACAAAGAAAGTACAAAATGGCAGGGTCCAAAAAGCTAAAAAAAAATGAACTAAAAACAAAAAAAGGCAAAGGATCAAAACATGGGGGTGGAAGTTGAGGAGAGATTATTTAACCATTCATACAGAAGCCATTTAGACTACACATTCCCTCAGGAGAGCAATCTGCATCATTACAAATCCCACTAACCCTGTCCATGGAATTGTCCACCATGTTGATATACCCATTAGTCCCCCTTATACAACAACAATCAACAATAATAATAATCAACAAGTACTCCCTCATGTTATCATGTTCTCTCCCTCATACCATGCATAAATTACCATTTTGTTTACCTGCACAGCCTTCTGTACTGCATATAGAACAATTTACTCAGGTGGAACAATGACTTTACTAAACACTTCCAGAAGCCATTTCACACTCAAAAAAAATCGTTTTAGTAGCTCATCTCAGACACAAATAGATAGCTAGCTGCTTGTTACCTGTAATTTTGCTTGCATTACATTACATTACATTTATTTAGCAGACGCTTTTATCCAAAGCGACGTACAGTAAGTGCGCACAGAGACATCATCAAGATCACTACAGAACAGACAAGGCAAAGCACATCCTTCGCATAATGTAGCAGCTATCCCTAGCAATGAACGTCGACTGTAGTTCACAGTAAGCTGTGGGCAAATCAGCAACACCACACTTCCATTCCTAATACTCGTATAAACTATAATAAACAGACAGGAAAACACAGGGATGCTTGCTAGCTTGCCACTGTAAAGGCAATACTATCTATATTAATTTAGCTGAGAGGGACCGATTTTATGCATAAGTATACAGTCAAGCCGGAAAGTCTCCCCACCCCTTTCACCTTCTCCACGTTTTATTACGTTACAGACATATTCCAAAATTGATTAAATTAATTTTTTCCCTCAAAATTCTACACACAACACCCCATAATGACAATGTGAAAAAAGTTTTTTTGAGATTTTAGCAAATTTATTCAAAATAAAAAAATATAATTTCTCATTTACATAAGTATTCATACCCTTTGCTTTAACGTATTTTTAAAGTATCATATGTCATATTTGGTCGCATATCCTTTACATGCTGTTACTTCCTGAAGTCTGTGACCATCAACATAAAAAAAACTGTCGATATCTTATTTTCAGGTACTGTTACAAGCGATACTATAACCTCTCTGCATTTGAATGGATCTCTATGGAAATTGGGGGGTGAGACTAGATTCAGCTGTAAATTACACTGGTACAGTATGGAACACATGGCTGGCTAAATGGCTGTAAGTTATCAAGGGTCTGAGCTATCAAACGAGCCCCAAACCATCACTCTGTTGCCAGATATGGAGTAGATGTGGATGGATCAGTTTAAGGGTTGTTTCTCCTGAATTTTTTCCCCATAGAGTTCTATAGGAAAATTAGTCCGGAGAAATAACCCTTGCAGTGATCCATCCACATCTACTCCATATCTGGCAACAGAGTGATGGTTTGGGGCTCGTTTGATAACCCTTGACCCTTGATAACTTACAGCCATTTAGCCAGCCATGTGTTCCATACTGTACCAGTGTAATTTACAGCTGAATCTAGTCTCACCCCCCAATTTCCATAGAGATCCATTCAAATGCAGAGGTTATAGTATCGCTTGTAACAGTACCTGAAAATAAGATATCGACAGTTTTTTTTATGTTGATGGTCACAGACTTCAGGAAGTAACAGCATGTAAAGGATATGCGACCAAATATGAAATATGATACTTTAAAAATACGTTAAAGCAAAGGGTATGAATACTTATGTAAATGAGAAATTTTAGTTTTTTATTTTTAATAAATTTGCAAAAATCTCAAAAAAACTTTTTTCACATTGTCATTATGGGGTGTTGTGTGTAGATGTTTGAGGCAAAAAATGAACTCAATCTATTGTAGTATAAGTCTGTAACGTAATAAAACGTGGAGAAGGTGAAAGGGTGGGGAGACTTTCCGGCTTGACTGTATAAGGTTAGTTAGCTTCACAGAAGAAACACAGGGATTCACGCATTGCAGCTAAATTTCCTTCGATGCTTACACCAAACATCGGTGTTGTTGGCAATGCCACGTAACACGTGCGAGTTTGTCAACACAGACAATACACCCTAAGTTTACTTCATAAATTATTTATCATACCGTTGGAATGTGCAATTTGTAATATTAATTGTATGAAAAACAATAAAATACAGTTGACAATGTAATTACGAACCCGCATGGCATTGCGTGAATTCACACTGGTATATCGAAAAATCGGTAATACCACCAGCCCTAACGACGTTACCTGCCATGGCGAAATTCAATGCGTTTATAGCATAACACTGTTAGTATGATAAAACAACTTACATGTCAGCAACATCATCTCGGTCATCAGTGGATTCAGCGTCACTGAGACAGGATGAGTCTCCCTCGGCAAAAACATCTTCTGGCTTATCCAGTTCGTCTAGCACTTGGTGCACGGATAAACGCCTCAAAAATCTCGACATAACTACACAAAAACTGTATCAAAAATACTCTAAAGTAAAAAATGTAACTGCGGGCCTTAACTAATTAATTGTGCTTTGCTAAACGGAATGTAGCGAGCTACGCTACAAGGTAAAAACACTGCGCCATTTTGGTTCGATAATTACGCGTGACTGCCACTTCCTTATACGCACGGGAGGATCTCCTTTTTTTACGACTGCTTTGTGTTGATAGACGGCTCCTTTGAAAGATAAGAGTCTTGGCTTTTCGCTGGAATATTTGACAGACAGTTTTAAAACCCAATGGAAAGCAAATAATACTCGGAGTGGAGGCGGGTGGGAGACAGTTTTTCCCACTTCAGATAGGCCTATTGTGCTATCAGTCAAAGAAATACACCCAATTGACGACGGTTTTGCATAAGTCTCTGCAAGCATGTTCAAAACAACTCTGGCTAACATATACTAAGCCACGGGATTGGTACTCCAGAAACTGGCTGAGTTTCACAACGCCAAAGTGAACACAGCCGAACGAGTCGTAATCAAGTGCAAAAAAGCACAAGTCGGTTTAAAATTGGAAAAAAATAATGTACAGCCGTATGAAAGTTTTAAAGTATTTTTTCTTGAAGCCTAAAGGTATAATGATTTTTCAAACCAAAGTTTTGTGAAATACAATTAAGCAGAACAGTATACCAGCACATTGTTTATGGTGTGACATCAAGCTGCAATACATGTTTGAGAATTAGGTCAGAGTTTCCAACGTTATTTACAAAGTTTTATCCCGACGTTTTGGGCTTAAAAACCACTTTCCCAGAAGGAATGGATATATCTTAAGGATATTTAATCAAAATATTGAGGTGAGCAGTTTATTATATATTATTAAATTAATGAAATGTATAATTTAATAATTTCCGTCACGCCCGCGTTACCGCTAGGGGGCGTTTGGCATTAAGAGGTTAACAGTCCTATTTCAAAACTATTCTATTACTTAAAAAACCTTTGTCCGAGAAATTGACTTCTCCAAATGGCAGGGGGGGGGGGGCGACCGACATAAAAACATCATTTTATGTATTGTGCCTGTAAGAAAACGATGCAACAGGGTGTAACATCACACAGAAGACCCCACAGGACACCTGTCATGCAGTAACAAGGTTAGTAACTCTCCCACAATTATTACATAATTTGACATTTTTGAGTAATGGTGAGGTTGGTTCAACTTACCATGTCAGGTGGTATGACCCCTGGAAAACTATGAAAATTAGTTTTTATTCAGAAAATGTGTATTTGATTGAAAGAATATATGTATAACCTTGAGTTCAAGGACAAAAATGGATATAGGTGTTCAAGTTAATTCCTGGTAGATTTGAATTGAGTTTGAAGTGTCAGGTGGTGCGACCAATATGTCAGGTGACTAGAATTACAGTTAAACCAATTGAAAAAAGTGATGTTAATTAATGTGTTTGAAGATATTAAATACATTTTCTTAAATATATACATCTTTCTGTATGATATTAAGTTGTTTAAAGGTGAAAAAGTCCCACTCTTCAAGAATATAATATAACCAAAATTGATACTCAAAGTTGCATATTGTACCTTTTAAGTTATTATTTTTTCATTCATTTTTGTAGATGCCATTATCCGGCAAAGAGATTAAAGTTTAAAAACTGATCCAGTTGCAAGGGCAGAGTACCTTGCCAAAAGAAAAGCTAAATATTGTGTTCATTGTGTATATCTGTATATTTCACTATGGTGTAATGTTCATTTTCATGTTACAGTTATGACATGAGAATACATACTTAATAGCAGTGCAACATACAGTATTACAGTAGAGCATAGTTTTTATTACCCATGATATTCAATATTTCAACTATAAAATAATAGGTCCCATATATTTTTGATTGATTTAAATAACAGGGTTCTGAAACTTTATATCTTTTTTAGAGATAGGTATGTTACATTGTCATGGGTAAGCATGTTTTGCTCTTACTCACCTGAATCTCTGTCAATATCTTTAATATCGTTACCAAAGAAGGAAGAATGAGGGAAAAATACTGGAAACACAAGTCAGCCAGCTCTCCAAGGCACAACAAGAAAAAACAAGGCAGCAATGGAGGAGCTACCAAAAAAAGCACACGGCACTGGACAAAATAATGAACTTTACATCTGAATCTTACCACTGTTGCAGTATTGTTTTGAATGCTGACCTGAATGAAAAGTAGTCCTCGTTATTGAAATGTGTTCCTTGAGACTTGATGTTTCAGTTTTATTTTTAAAGCAAATGTTGTCTTGTTGAAATTACCACTGTTGCTGGCCTGAATTAAACGTAATTGTATGATTAAGTTCCAGTATAAAATGCTCAGGTTTCAAATAAAAGCCTAATTAAATTTTTTTTTTCTCTCGATGGAAAATAAGGTGTTTGAAAACAAAAAGAAGTGGCCATTTCTATAAATGGAATAAAAATGCCATAAAGAAAGAAATTAAAGCGGAATTTACCATGTGATGTGTATTTTACACACTACAATGACTCATATGTGCAGGTTTTCAATAGTGGTAAATACATGAAGTGTATTATTCAAAATTCATATATGGTCGCGCCACCTGAAATGTCTGGGTAGTAAAATCTGAAATCTTGTTTAAAAATGTATTTATATCACCTTAAAAGCTATGAAACAAATATAAATACACAGGATACATTCTTGTGGAATTAAGAATGTATTTAAAATCCATTTTGGTCAGTATTTTTCTTTTTTCATTTTGAAAACCTTATTTGTCATTGGCCCAAATAACATAAATACCGTTATATAGCATTAATGATGACACTAAATACAATAAAGCTGTCAGGTTGGCAACCCACGCATATTTCCCCTTGTTTTACAATGTCCTGTTTATGGAAATGTGACCAACCTGTTTTACTCGTAGCATAATGCTTTAAAACAATCCACTTTCCCAGGAAGACCGTGAAACTTACAGCATAATGTGACGTAATGTGACGTTAACAACAGCATAATGTACCTAATGTGACGTTAACAACATTGTGCGGCTTACAGCAGGGGAAACAGAGAACATGCAGCGCACGTGCAGATAATGGCATTAAAATTTATTGTGAATTAATTGTGTAACGTGCTGCAAATTTGTTTTCGTTTCAAATTAGACGCTTAGTTCACTTTAAAATCGTTTTGTTCAGTTATAGAATAACAGGTGAAATCAGCTGGGTTTTAATAAGCTGAGAGTATGGAAACCTGGTCACTGTAATTTAAAAAATATGAAGGACGAAGAATACTAAGGTTCAAATTCAATTAACTTGGTGACATTTATCTCCGTTGTTTAACCACAAGCTATGGAAAAAACCATATGCATACCGAATCCGCTGTAGCTTAGGCTATTTGAAAAACAATAAATGCAATATTCACTGAACAAGGTTTTGAACTTTTTTCAGTCAAAACCATTCTATTTACTTACAGGCTGTAGGCCTAGAGAGCTGTATTGTAATGACATCTGATTAAAGTGCATTTTCAGAACTCAAATGTCCGTCTTTTGTAGTGCGCGAGTTTTCCATTGAATGACAATTCACGCATTAGGTGTAAATGACAATTCGCGCATTAGGCTTGATATAGGTGTTATCAGCAAATGGAAAGCCATTTTTAATGGATAGCCATGGTCCCGTAACAGAAGATTGTCCCCCCAGAAGGTTACAGGAATTATTGGCAAATATAGGCTAAGTCATAGATTGATCCAGGATAATTGCGAATAGTCTATACCTTACACGTACCATCGAACATCGCCTGGATCGCATTCCCCGCTGAGGGACAGGTAGCTATGTGGTCTCAGACCTATGGACCCTTTTATTATTATGCTTTTTTTTTTTATATAGCCTACACAATAATAATATTTCACATTGTAATCTTGATATGTTTAGTCATGCTTGTGTGCGCCCATGTGTGTAGCAGACAGGAGGATGTACGCGCGTTGTGCACACGCTTATGTAGACGCACTTATATGCGCCGTTAAAATAACATGTAAACAACTGCGACATGACTTTAGACCAGGTTTGTGGTGGTTTTAGCGCAAGCGCTTTCTGCTGGCTCAAGATAGCAATACACCAAAAATAATCCTGGCCACTCCTCATCTTAAGACCAACACACCCTGTTCACTTGTAATGGGCGCAAGAATACATGGTAATTAAACGACGTGAACGCAAGGCGTTATAATGAACCATGCGCCGGGTGTAAGATAGCAAAGACACTTGCGTTTGGGTTAGCCCCGGGTGTAAGATAGGGCCCATGGTCTTTTATATTAGTAAGCTAACCAAACGCCCAAATAAGTCCAGTTTCAGCACAGTAGCTAAGTGGTAACTAGCTAGCTAACGTTAGATGCGCTCGCTTTGGCTTTAAAATGCCTAGTTACAACAGCACAGTATTGATTTCATGCTACGGAAGTGGACATTCCTTTGTATTATCCCATGGTATGGGTGAATACTCGATTCTGATTGGTCAATGACTGGTCGTTATTCTGTATAACCGGTCAGTCATCCGGGTCACAAATTTAATCACAGTTAAAAATGTTCTAAATTAATGCGCTGCCTCAGTGGCCTGTTAAACAGGGCGCGTTAAGTAACCATAGCAACATGTTGAAACAGTAACAAGAATAATAACGGTAAACTTTATAACAAACTAACTTTGTAACAAACTAACGTTAACAAGAGAAAAACACAGAATGGATGATTTGGACATTTCTTTCAATTTATTTGGAGAAAATAGCAATTACGATGAATGGTCCGTAGCAGAGGGAAAAGAAATTAAGAATATAAGAAAGAAACCGAACGAAAAACGGCACAAGGAATTAACAACGGAAGAACTTAAAAAGCTAGAAGAGGAGAAGGATGAGTTTAACACCAAAAGGTCAACAAAATGGGCAGTTAAAACGCTAATAGACTTCCTTTATCAAAAACAAAAGAGCACGGATTTGGATATGTACTCTGTGAATATCCTAAACGAGACCTTACGCGAGTTTTATGCCTCGGTACAGTCCACTAAGCAAGGGGGAGAGTACAGTGTGGCTACCTTGATGAGCCTTAGGGCTGGAATTAACCGTCATTTAAAAAAAATCAATATCATTACTGATATTGAATTCAAGTCCAGTAACGACATGTTTAAAGCCATCCTGAAACGTTACAGGAAAAGCGGCAAAGACAAAAGTGTCCATCATCCTCGTATAACCGAGACTGACCTTGGCAAGATAAGGAATTCAGCTGCACTGTCTCCCAATACACCGGTGGGTCTGGTGAGAAAGGTCTGGTTTGACCTCCAGCTTTGCTTAGCACGTCGGGGCAGGGAAGGCAACCGAGAGCTAACGCAAACATCTTTTGTTCTGCGGCACGATGATGATGGGGTCGAGTATGTCAGCCTGGCGCACAATCCGGACACTAAAAATCATAAAGACCCCACCGCATCAGACAAAGAAAACCTGAGAGGATTCATGTTTGCCAGGCCTGGGGATCCCCTGTGTCCAGTTAAAAATTAAAAAAAATATGTCTCCAAGTGTCCAGACAATGGCAAAGCCTTTTATCTCCATCCAAAGCGCATCCAAGAATACAAACATCATGCCACTGAAGTGTGGTACACCCGGGAGCCGATGGGCACCAATTACCTGGGGAACATGCTGAAGACAATAAGTGAAGAGGTAACGTAAACGTTAATAATATATGTGGGCTAACGTATAGCCTAGTTAAAAGCTATACATTTATATATAACTGTTTCCCCTCTTCCCCAAATTAATTAGTCTAATTACATTTATTTTCAGGTGGAGGGTCTCTCCCGTATATACACTAACCACAGCCTACGGAGCACTGCTGTGGGTCGGCTCTCGGACGCGGGGCTGGAAAGTCGCCAAATAATGTCGGTGACAGGTCACCGTTGTGAGAGCAGCCTCCGATCATACTGGGCTCCATCCGCTTCGGAGAGGAAGACGTGGAGCCAGATTTTGTCGTCCTCTCATGCCTCCACAAGCAACGTAGCCCATCGATCGTTCCTTGCCCAACAACCACCTCCCAGTACCTTGCCTGTTTCTATGTCAAATTTCACAATAAATGGAAATGTAGAATTTAATTTTCACAAAGCCAGTTAATAGCCTAGCCTATGGTTTTAAAGACTGCTATTCTTGTTTCGTTGCAATAAAAATTAACCAATAAATTATCTATTGCCTGTTTCAATGTCAAATTTCACAATAAATGTAAATGTAGGTTTTAATTATTCTTGTTTCGTTGCAATAAAAATGAACCAATAAATGATCTATTGCCTGTTTCAATGTCAAATTTCACAATAAATGTAGGTTTTAATTATTCTTGTTTCGTTGCAATAAAAATTAACCAATAAATGATCTCATCTGTTCCCAGTTATTTATAATCTAACGTTACCACTCAATTGACCGAAGAGTGGTTAGAGGTGCAGTAGCCTAGGCTATTTATTCAGTTTGGAAATATTAACATAACATAGGCTAGTTACCTAATGTGACGTTAACAACATTGTGAATGCTAGTAAATTACTTCACAAAGCACGTTAATTTAAGAAGGAACTACTTTTTTCCTGATAGAATCAATTGTTTTCAGAACTAACGACGAGAGGGTTTGCATAGCAACGCACTTAAAAAGAACTAGTAACGAGAAATAGAATTAGCAACGAGGGGGCTTCAGTTCAAAAAGAACTACCAACGAGCAGTTATGCTTGACAACGGGGAGAAAGGACAGCGGAAGTATATTTAAATTTCAGATGATTAAATCCATAAAAATCAATAAATATGAAAGTAACTATATATAATCATTGTTGGCAACCATGGAATAAGCGCAATAATTAACTCCGCTGAGGCAACCACCCTCCGCTTTGCGTCGGGTGGTTCTTCGCCTCAACGTCGTGCGGTTAAAACCGTGTAACGCACACCTCGTCGTTGATTATTGCTTACTTAACTCACTAACTGCCATGGAATTCTGGAACACTGGGCACTCAGACTGCCAAGCCAATATGGCCGCCCAACATTCTAAATGATTAAACTGACATGACAAATGTTTAAAACTTGTACATGGACCTTGTTTTAGCTTTAGACATTTATTTTTATTAGGAATTAGTTGATTAGTAGACATTAGTAAATGTGTTGCCACTCCTTGGCCCTCATAGCTACACATACAACACAGTCAACATCATCACAGAGATGCCAGTAATAAGTTTTTTTTTTTTGTGTGAAGGACAACTATTGACAACATCAAGACCAATAACAATGTAAACAGTTAAATTCATTATTAGATATAAAATGTATGCCATTCAATTAAACATGATTAACTGATAAAATGAATATACTATTAGCAGAGAGACTAAATTGAATATTAGTAAAGATAGAGAGTTCAAATGCACATTGTAGCCTATCTGTACATATTTTTATTTGGTAATGATGAACAATAAATATAAATTATAGACGTGTAGAATTACTATTATTATATAATTTTGTAGGTAAAGTTATATAATAATAGTAATAATGAACACTAAATAACGTTAGACATTACGTTAATACAGTTTGTCATTGTTTCACACATTCACTGAATATATGAAACATTAAGCCTAAGTGTTTCATACATTTCGTAAATGTTTTGTACATTTAGCTAAACGTTTTATACATTTTTGGTTGTTGAAGTAAACAATCATGGCAAATGTTGATTGGACCCCGCCCAGTATGTGCTTTACATTAAAATAATGTTCATACAAAAGAACAGAAATGCCACAATATTGCAGTACTAATATGTCACAGAGGGAGGCTGCACCTGTGGGCCTGTTTCCCTTGGCTGCATGTAACTGCAGTAACCTGTCAACCACCAAACTTTCAGCGCATTACATCATCGCTAGGTCCAGGGGCGGTCCTCTCCTGCCTCCAAAATGAGTGACAGGACAGAGAGGAGAGGGCAGGATAAAGCCTGAAAGCCCAGCAGGATGACAGGGACTGCCAACCTTAAACCTGAGATAGGTATGACCTCACCTTTACACCATTCAGAGTACAGCTAAAGAATATGTTTCAGTTACTTTGGAGTCGAGAGCATCTACTAGACAATACTGTGTTAGCACTCGTAACAATGCAGACAATTCTAGAAGAACTGATAACTAAAGATATTATGTTATTTAAGCTATAATGGGATTTATCTTATGACATATGTGAATTAGATCTCTTTTTCATGATCTTTTTTTTCAGGGTCTGATGGGTGACATGGAAAATGTTTCATATGTACCTTTGAAGCAGCCCATCTTGTTCACATTAGAAGGTTTCATCATAACCAGGCAGCAGGGGTACCCCCTGTTTGCGGTCACGCTCATCGTGTACGCCGTGATGCTGCTGGGAAATGTCACCGTGGTTACTGTGATCGCCGCGGACGCCAAGCTCCACAAGCCCATGTACGTGATGATGTGCAACCTGGCAGCGTGCGACATGCTCGGGGGCACGGTAATCATGACCCAGCTGATGTCTCATTTCCTGACAGGGGACAAAACCATCGGCTACGTGGCGGCCATCGCCCAGTGCTTCTGCGTGCACTTTTACGGTGGGGCTGTTTCTACCATTATGTCAGCCATGGCGTATGACCGCTACGTGGCCATCTGCAAGCCACTGCACTACCACGCCATCATGACCACTGGGAGACTGGTCTCACTGTGTTTTCTGGCCTGGTTCTTTGTGTTCTGCCTGGTTTTGGCTCTCATCATTCTGACCGTGGAAACGCCGCTGTGTGGGACGTTAATCAAGCACGTATACTGCAGCAATCAAGCCATTCTGAGGTTGGCATGCATCCCCACCCCCATCAAAAACACGTACGATAGGTGCGGATCTTGGATCATAACTATTAGCGCCTTCTTTGTCGTGACCTTTTCCTATGCGAAGATCCTCATTGCGTGTGTGGTCAAACAGGAGAAAAACAGTAGGAGCAAGGCCATACAGACGTGCGCCTCCCACCTCACCATTTATATACTCTTTGAGCTCTCCTTGTTGATCATTCTTGTGGCCTACATGACCCCCGAGATCAACCCCAACGTCAAGAAGTTCTGCGCAATTCTGTTTATAATCGTGCCCCCCACGGTCAACCCATTCATCTACGGCATTGCCATGAAAGGTATTCGCTCAAACATTGTGAAGTTTTTCAAATCCACTGTCTTGCTGTAATAGGAAACCAGTGAGTACCAACCAGTAATGGAAATTACGTTTTTTTTAAATGTATTTGTTTAGGTTGAAGAGTTTTTAAAAAAATGTTATGTTCTCATCACAACTGCATATCTAACCCATTTTCCGACAGAACTTTTTTCAAACATAGATGTAAGTTGTGGGAAAACAATTATCATTGGAATGACTTTGCTACAGCACTGTAAAAGTTGCAATAAAGTTTTGTGGCAGCTGGGCAGAGGACATTTGAAGTGAAATCCTACAATGGTTTTCCTTTGCTGTACTGAGGATGATCATGTCCTGTATTGTTCTGGCACAATGTGAACCATCCCATCTTTTTCCCATGAATCTTTTCCATTATAAAAAGCATATCTACATTTTAAAACCGAATAAGAAGCAATATACTTTTTAAAATGAACAATGCCTAATTGCAATCTCGTGTTTATTTCTGTTGTCCTTTGTCGTATTTTATTTGTGTGATTTAAAAAAAGAATACAATAACAATAAAAACCATTTAAGACTACACATTATGTAAGATTGCATCCACATACCTGCTCTAATTGGCCCTTCTTGCTCGTACTGTATTTTTTGATTGACTTGTGCATTTTCCTATTATGCAATTTCTGTTTTTTCTCTAAAGAACTTTCAACACTCCGAGAAAAAGCTCTAGACAGAGATGTAAAATCCATGGGTCAGAAAGTAGAAGTGCTGCAATGTGTTTCTTCTACCCATGAACTCAGCCAGCTGATTTCACCAATTAGTTTAGTTTCACAGATCTGACGTGATCTGAATCATTTGCACATTGTACATTAATTTATGACCCCCGTCCCCCAGGCCTCTCCCTCACTCACCCCACAAAGTATTTTTCAAAATTGTGTAGTAGACTGAGATACAGGGATGGCCGCCAGATCGGGGGGTCCTAATGAGGGAGGTCTAGGGGTCCTCCCTTATAAAATTATATTTTATAATATATACTTTTTTTTTTTTTTAAACACGCATTTCCCACAATTCTATGATATTTATATGGATTGTTCCATTTATTTGGGGGCCAGGTGGGATTTTAATAGGTATTCATCTTGCAGTCATTATTTTATTTTCTGTTGATTTACATTCACCATTTTCATACTTATATTATTATTAGGCATGTATCAGAGTATTTCACCATGCACTCACAGGAACAAAGAATCTGAGGATTTGGTCATTATTGCTAAAATTATTATTATTGTCCCGATTTTGTAAAATTTTTTTGAGACATTAAAAAGTTCCTTTGTTTTTTGTCCTGTAAAAGTTCATGTTATGTTTGAATTTGATTGCTTATCTATTTGAAAGAAATCGGTAAGAATAAACATCAATTATTGAGCATTAGAAATATCCTGCTATCCATCATATTTGTGTAGTGGGTGAATCAATAACGTAAATGTTCATGTCCCCTACATTTATGTATGGAACTCAATTTTTCATGGTGTGTGGGTCAATGACAGGACGTGATTTTTTTGTGTCCGAATTCATTACTTTCCTAAAAACACTAATAAAATAAAAAAAAGACATGTTATATATCAAATTGCACTACAATATCTCCTTTATGAGAAACCCTTCTCATTTTATTGAAATTCAATTTATTTTTTGAGTTTTGGTGTTCTAAAGTCCCAAAATGTCTGGTGGTGCGACCGTCCGAACATACATGCAGAGAACAAAACTGCAATAAAAAGGATAATTTTCTCAATAAAATTCCTAATCAAATAGTTAGGCATGATTTTATGTTAGATTGCTTACAAATGACGGGAAGTAGTTTAACAGTCCTATTTCAAAACTATTCTATTACTTAAAAAACCTTTGTCCGAGAAATTGACTTCTCCAAATGTCAGGGGGGGGGGGGGGCGACCGACATAAAAACATAATTTTATGTACTGTGCCTGTAAGAAAACGATGCAACAGGGTGTGACATCACACAGAAGACCCCACAGGACACCTGTCATGCAGTAACAAGGTTAGTAACTCTCCCACAATTATTACATAATTTGACGTTTTTGAGTAATGGTGAGGTTGGTTCAACTTACCACGTCAGGTGGTATGACCCCTGGAAAACTATGAAAATTAGTTTTTATTCAGAAAATGTGTATTTGATTGAAAAAATATATGTATAACCTTGAGTTCAAGGACAAAAATGGATATAGGTGTTCAAGTTAATTCCTGGTAGATTTGAATTGAGTTTGAAGTGTCAGGTGGTGCGACCAATATGTCAGGTGACTAGAATTACAGTTAAACCAATTGAAAAAAGTGATGTTAATTAATGTGTTTGAAGATATTAAATACATTTTCTTAAATATATACATCTTTCTGTATGATATTAAGTTGTTTAAAGGTGAAAAAGTCCCACTCTTCAAGAATATAGAACTATATAACCAAAATTGATAGTCAAAGTTGCATATTGTACCTTTTAAGTTATTATTTTTTCATTCATTTTTGTAGATGCCATTATCAGGCAAAGAGATTAAAGTTTAAAAACTGATCCAGTTGCAAGGGCAGAGTACCTTGCCAAAAGAAAAGCAAGGTATTGTGTTCATTGTGTATATCTGTATATTTCACTATGGTGTAATGTTCATTTTCATGTTACACAGTTATGACATGAGAATACATACTTAATAGCAGTGCAACATACAGTATTACAGTAGAGCAGTTTTTATTACCCATGATATTCAATATTTCAACTATAAAATAATAGGTCCCATATATTTTTGATTGATTGAAATAACAGGGTTCTGAAATTTTATATCTTTTTTAGAGATAGGTATGTTACATTGTCATGGGTAAGCATGTTTTGCTCTTACTCACCTGAATCTCTGTCAATATCTTTAATATCGTTACCAAAGAAGGAAGAATGAGGGAAAAATACTGGAAACACAAGTCAGCCAGCTCTCCAAGGCACAACAAGAAAAAACAAGGCAGCAATGGAGGAGCTACCAAAAAAAGCACAGGGCACTGGACAAAATAATGAACTTTACACCTGAATCGTACGACTGTTGCAGTATTGTTTTGAATGTTGAATGTGCAGTATTGTTTTGAATGCTGACCTGAATGAAAAGTAGTCCTCATTATTGAAATGTGTTCCTTGAGACTTGATGTTTCAGTTTTATTTTTAAAGCAAATGTTGTCTTGTTGACATTACCACTGTTGCTGGCCTGAATTAAACGTAATAACGTTGTATGATTAAGTTCCAGTATAAAATGCTCAGGTTTCAAATAAAAGCCTAATTTTAAAAAAAATTTCTCTCGATGGAAAATAAGGTGTTTGAAAACAAAAAGAAGTGGCCATTTCTATAAATGGAATAAAAATGCCATAAAGAAAGAAATTAAAGCGGAATTTACCATGTGATGTGTAGTTTACACACTACAATGACTCATATGTGCAGGTTTTCAATAGTGGTAAATACATGAAGTGTATTATTCAAAATTCATATATGGTCGCGCCACCTGAAATTTCTGGGTAGTAAAATCTGAAATCTTGTTTAAAAATGTATTTATATCACCTTAAAAGCTATGAAACAAATATAAATACACAGGATACATTCTTGTGGAATTAAGAATGTATTTAAAATCCATTTTGGTCAGTATTTTTCTTTTTTCATTTTGAAAACCTTATTTGTCATTGACCCTAATAACATAAATACCGTTATATAGCATTAATGATGACACTAAATACAATAAAGCCGTCAGGTTGGCAACCCACGCATATTTCCCCTTGTTTTACAATGTCCTGTTTATGGAAATGTGACCAACCTGTTTTACTCGTAGCATAATGCTTTAAAACAATCCACTTTCCCAGGAAGACCGTGAAACGTGCAACTTACAGCAGGGGAACCAGAGAACATGCAGCGCACGTGCAGATAATGGCATTAAAATTTATTGTGAATTAATTGTGTAACATGCTGCAAATTTGTTTTCGTTTCAAATTAGACGCTTAGTTCTCTTTAAAATCGTTTTGTTCTGTTATAGAATAACAGGTGAAATCAGCTGGGTTTTAATAAGCTGAGAGTATGGAAACCTGGTCACTGTAATTTAAAAAATATGAAGGACGAAGAATACTAAGGTTCAAATTCAATTAACTTGGTGACATGTATCTCCGTTGTTTAACCGCAAGCTATGGAAAAAAACCATATGCATACCGAATCCGCTGTAGCTTAGGCTATTTGAAAAACAATAAATGCAATATTCACTGAACTTTTTTCAGTCAAAGCCATTCTATTTACTTACAGGCTGTAGGCCTAGAGAGCTGTATTGTAATGACATCTGATTAAAGTGCATTTTCAGAACTCTAATGTCCGTCTTTTGCAGTGCGCGAGTTTTCCATTGAATGACAATTCGCGCATTAGGCTTGATATAGGTGTTATCAGCAAATGGAAAGCCATTTTTAATGGATAGCCATGGTCCCGTAACAGAAGATTGTCCCCCCAGAAGGTTACAGGAATTATTGGCAAATATAGGCTAAGTCATAGATTGATCCAGGATAATTGCGAATAGTCTATACCTTACACGTACCATCGCACATCGCCTGGATCGCATTCCCCTTCGCTGAGGGACAGGTAGCTATGTGGTCTCAGACCTATGGACCCTTTTATTATTATGCTTTTTTTTTTTATATAGCCTACACAATAATAATCTTGATATGTTTAGTCATGCTTGTGTGCGCCCATGTGTGTAGCAGACAGGAGGGTGTACGCGCGTTGTGCACACGCTTATGTAGACGCACTTATATGCGCCGTTAAAATAACATGTAAACAACTGCGACATGACTTTAGACCAGGTTTGTGGTGGTTTTAGCGCAAGCGCTTTCTGCTGGCTCAAGATAGCAATACACCAAAAATAATCCTGACCACTCCTCATCTTAAGACCAACACACCCTGTTCACTTGTAATGGGCGCAAGAATACATGGTAATTAAACGACGTGAACGCAAGGCGTTATAATGAACCATGCGCCGGGTGTAACATAGCAAAGACACTTGCGTTTGGGTTAGCGCCGGGTGTAAGATAGGGCCCATGGTCTTTTATATTAGTAAGCTAACCAAACGTCCAAATAAGTCCAGTTTCAGCACAGTAGCTAAGTGGTAACTAGCTAGCTAACGTTAGATGCGCTCGCTTTGGCTTTAAAATGCCTAGTTACAACAGCACAGTATTGATTTCATGCTACGGAAGTGGACATTCCTTTGTATTAACTCACTAACTGCCATGGAATTCTGGAACACTGGGCACTCAGACTGCCAAGCCAATATGGCCGCCCAACATTCTAAATGATTAAACTGACATGACAAATGTTTAAAACTTGTACATGGACCTTGTTTTAGCTTTAGACATTTATTTTTATTAGGAATTAGTTGATTAGTAGACATTAGTAAATGTGTTGCCACTCCTTGGCCCTCATAGCTACACATACAACACAGTCAACATCATCACAGATATGCCAGTAATAAGTTTTTTTTTTGTGTGAAGGACAACTATTGATAACATCAAGACCAATAACAATGTAAACAGTTAAATTCATTATTAGATATAAAATGTATGCCATTCAATTAAACATGAGATTAATTATAAAATGAACATATTAGCAGAGAGACTAAATTGAATATTAGTAAAGATAGAGAGTTCAAATGCACATTGTAGCCTATCTGTACATATTTTTATTTGGTAATGATGAACAATAAATATAAATTATAGACATGTGTAGAATTACTATTATTATATAATTTTGTAGGTAAAGTTATATAATAATAGTAATAATGAACACTAAATAACGTTAGACATTTGAAAATATAAGCATATTCAAAATGAACAGGTCAGCACTGATCATGAACGGATTGCATAAGACAAGGATTGATAAGACAAGGATTGATAAGATCTCTCAACGGCCCAATCAATTAATCTTCCGCTCCCTCCTCATCAGATCACCTCTCTCAGCACTTCATTTATTTCCTCATCTTCAAAACCCAAAAACTACTACTCACAATATCCAAATTCAAATTGAAAGCTTGCTCCCATCTCTTTCTATCTTGCTTGCTATAGCCAGTGTTTGCAGTGGGAAAGACAAGTCACGTTGTCGAAAAGCAGTGAAAAAACAGGAAAGATACGTTTTAGAAAGCATGTGCCGTTTGAATGGCATGTCAATGGATTGGCTCACTTGAATTAATCGTTACGGATTTACGTACAGTGACTGTTAAAAAGAGAAAATTTGCCGGTAAGTTAACTTTTTTTAGTTTTTTATTTGCCAGTGTAGTGGTTCGTATTGGCTCACGTCAAGCACTGGCTATAGCGTATTAAGTTAGCCAAACGAAGGATAAATCGTTTGGACGGAAAGTTAAGTCCAAATAAAAGTTGGGAAACTGGAGACCCTAGGTAACGTTAGCTAGTTTGCTAGTTAGCTGTCTAATGTTAGGCGCCTACCGTTAAAGTTGACTAACGTTAACGTTACAGCTTGTTGAAGTTAAGCATATAACGTAACGTTAAATCAAATGGGATTTTAAGCTTCAATGTTACCTTGGGTTATAGTTTCCATACGATTTACCCTTAGTTTGGCTAACAAATGTCGTCATAGGTTAGGGCAACACTTCTTGAAATCTGCTTTATCCTATCTAGACACGACCGCTAAGGTGGCTCTCTTCAAATTTGCTAGCAAGTTAGCTAGCTTACTTGTAGCTCGGTAATTTCATTATATGAAATTTCAACCAATCACAACACATGTTGACATACCACCACGTTTATTCAATGTTTCATGATATAAACTCCTCAAAAAAAGTTCGGAAACATTATTTCGGTCGATTATTCCTCCCCTTTAATAATACTAGGGGTGTGAATCTTTGGCTTCACAGCGATTCGATTCAAGGACACTTTTTTTTTTTTGGAACGATTCGATTCGATTCTGTAAACCACGATTCGATTCAGTAACTTTTAACCAAAATTCTATATCCATGAAATAAACGTGCAATAATGCGAGTGAGACTATCTGTATTCTTCTGAAAGGTGAAAAAATAAACAGACAACAGAATTACTTATTAAACATATTTATTCTATAAAAAAAGTAGTCCTGCATAATATTTTATGCTGAATACAAAAATGTAATTAAACATGGCTCAGTTATTTTGATCATTTTTCAATAGGCTACATGCTAGCAGGGGAGAGAGTGGGTGGGGGAGTGAGTGAGTTAAGAGTCAGTGAGTGAGTGGGTGGGTGAGAGTGAGTGAGAGGGTGGGTGAGTGAGTGAGAGGGTGGGTGAGAGTGAGTGAGTGGGTGGGTGAGTGAGAGGGTGGGTGAGAGTGAGTGAGTGGGTGGGTGAGTGAGTGGGTGAAATGCACCAGTAGAGGGTGAGGGGAAAAAAAATAAAAAATACATTTTTTTTATGTAGCTACTATTTTTCCCTTACCGCAGAATGCGGGAATGATCAAAATAGCATCTGGAAAAACCCTTGCCAAAACAGCTTCGGTTTAGGCCTAATTAAAATTTTCAATGGCAGCGCTGATATTATGAGGGTGTAATTATATTTTCCGCCTCTACGCAAAATGGCGCACTTTCACCGCCCTGCCTGAAAAAAAATCTAGGGGAAACACGACAGAGTTACGGATTACCGAGCTGCATTTCACAAAAAAATGTGTAAACTAAGTCTTAAAACAATAATCATAATTAAGAATCGCGATTCATAAGATTTAAAGCATTTATATCGATTATTGGTGAAGCCAAAGCGATTCATTCTATTTATTTATTTTAGCAGATCGATTTAGTTGAATCGGTAGGACTGACAATCGATTCATCGATGCATCGCATGAATCGTTACACTACTAAATAATACCAATTGGTATTGTATTTTATATCGTTGGAAAGCCTGATTAATCACTTTTACAACGAGGTACAACTTGTAAGGATCATGCATTCGTGGAATGAGCAACACAGCTAACCGTGTGGGTAGCGGCCCAAAAAAATGTGCCAAAATCCCCTGCAATATTCTTCTATTGGTATTCACTCTCGTTTTGAGCTTCAAGTGCTGGCAGGTGTATGCCAGTCACAGGTGTGTGACTGGCACCTGATTGGCACCTAATTGACAGCACTTGTGTGCATGGGTCCTGCAACTTTGTTGAGTTTGTGTGTGCTCCAAGCATAAACATGTCACGTTTGTCCCTTCAGTATAAGGCCCGTGCAATAGGGCAAGTGGAAGCTGGTGTTCCGGTACGCAGAGTGGCAGCATTATTTGGTGTCAGCCCTGGTACCATTTCCAAACTTAGGACCAAGTTCCGTGAGACTGGTGACGTCAAAGACAGACCGCGAAGTGGCCGTCCCAGGAAGACAACACCCCAAGAAGACCGGTTCCTCACCCTTGCTTCACTGAGGAACCGTAGGCTTTCTTCCAGAGATTTACAGGCAAGATTTGCACAACGGTACCACAGACAGATCTCTGATCAGACGGTGAGGAACAGACTGCACATGGCCGGTCTTCGTGCTTATAAGGCTGCCAGGAAGCCTGCAATGACTGCCCTTCACCGTCAGGCCCGTTTGCGCTGGTGTCGACAGCACCGACAGTGGAACCTAAGAATGTGGGGCAACGTCATGTTCAGTGATGAATCAAGGTTCTGTCTGCGGAAGCTGGATGGCAAGATCAAAGTATGGAGACGACGTGGAGAACGCTATGCAGATTGCTGCACAGATCGCGTGACACCTTTCAATGGGGGCAGTGTCATGTAGGGGTGGGTATCGTTTCAATTTTATCGATTCCGATTCCGATTCCGATTCTGCTTATCGAATCTCGGTTCCGATTCCAATATTTTTTGGAGAGAAAAAAAGAACACATTTCAAGAACAAAAATTAGCCACCTTTATTCTTGGAACATTTAGGCTATAATCAACTGTCTGTGTGTATATTAATATTTTTTTTATTCTTTGCAAATTATGTATTATAAACCAAATTGACAGAATTAATGGAGCAGTTTTTTTTTTTTTTCTCTCAACCCGACTTGATCAAATGAGTCAAATGAAAGTCCGAAGTTCTCTTGTCCGAGAAAGCACGCTGTATCCACTATCGATTGACAACGCAAACAGGTGACTGTTACTATTGAGACCAATCTTCCGGCGTGCGCTGCGTGCTATTGATCTCAAAGCTGCATGCATGCCAAGCTTGTGAGAGACTAGTTAACGTTACGGTCGCGTCTATTCTGTTCAATAGCATCAGTAATATCACAGTACAGATATTCAATGCATTGATAAATTGGGAGCCAACTGCACAACCGCGAGTTATCCGCGTGACTTATCAAGGGGGAGGTGTATATGGATATTGCTGTGAATAACCAGATATCAATAATGCATTTTGCATACCTAAACGGAGTAGACTCAACCGTAGCAAAGGGATGTAACCCCTTCACCACAAATCTTGTCACCGCTCGGTGACATTCATCCACTTTCTCCTTGCTCATCTTCCCCTTCATGGCTAAAGTGAAAGGAGTTTCTGTACAGGAGGGTCTCTGGGGATTAACCGGAGGTGGAGGGGTGCTCTGACTGCTCTCTGAACTCGTATCTAAGAAAAATATATATTAGAAGAATAATTTGTAGACATCATTCGTTTAATATAAAAGGCGAATGTCAGCTCATCTGTGTTTTGTACCTGAGCGTGAGACGTTGCTACTGCTAGCTGTAACGACGTTAGCTGCATTGTGGCTGGGAGACCGCAACACATCAAACACGGTGCATTCCTTCAGATTCACGCCGTGTTGAAGCAAATGCTTCGTCATGTTGGAGGTGCTTCCTCCCTTGTACGAAATAACCTTACTGCAGGTGTTGCATTTTGCCGTGTTGCTATATTTTTTAGTGAAGCTAAGCCAAACTTTCGAACGTTTGCTGCGGTCAGCCATGACGGTCGATCCAGTGTTGTCACGATACCAAAATTTTGACTTTGATACCGATACCAGGTTTAGTATCATGATACTCGATACTGAAACGGTACTTGAAACTGAAACGATACTGATTCGATACTCGGTACCTCTACTGAAATGACCTTAACCCTATTTACTTTGGCCCTTCAGAGGCAATTTCCTCCTGGTTTCTACTAGTTTTATTTAAATGTCAATATCTAAAAAAATATTCCCTGCACATCCATGGTTTTAAGTTTGAACTGAAGAAGAAGCTGTATCATTCAGAAATTTGCTACAGAATACATTTATTTCAGAATAGTCACATACAATAACCATAACATACGTCGCTTAATGTATTTAAATACGTTTAAAAAAGAAAGTACGAAAGCGCGTGTGTATTCACACAAGTACAGCAACGTATTTCAGCCCTAAGTGAGAGGGGTGGTCACTGCGGAAATGTCGACTGTACGGGACTTTGGCGAAATATAACAAGATAAACTCTTCAGGGTTCATCAGAAAACAGCTGTAGCTGAATATACTGGTAAGTACTTGGTTTCTTAAACATATTTATACGAGATTTTGGAGAAAAAAATGAGGTGTCTTCTAAACCGAAAGTGCATCACTGTATATAGTAGTACAGTAAGCAAGGGAAAACGGCGAATACTCATTTGTACAACGTTTTAAAAAATATTATTGTTTCTATACGTGACATGAATGATAAAATACGACGACAGTCTATCGGGGTTATTGTCAGTGATTATACCATCATTTTTCAAGTCAAACTATCGTTAAATCATTTACTTTGTGCTCACCTAAATTCTCCGTGGAAGTAAGGCGTTAGTTTAGTAGGTAACGTGAAGTAGCCTATAGCTCTGCCGGCCAAAAACAATATCGCGCGTGTGAAAGAATCAGACTCGTAGTATTGTTAGCTAACGTTCACCTTTCATCCTCTCAATCAGTAATGCAGACACATAACAGCAGAGCACACATTTGACCTAAAAGTACCGAACGTCGGAAAATTCTAATACCGAACCGTTTTGTTTTTTTAAGTATCGAAAAAGTACCGAAGTTTCGATGTACCGTGCAACACTATAATGTAAACAGTAGCAATGTGCTTTGCTAAGTCGCTGACGTAATGCGTAACAAATGATGTGACGTTAGGTCCACGTAGCAGGTCCTGGCAGATAAGTGAAACTTATGGACTGTAAAAAGCTCACTGCAGTTCACTCGGGAGCGCGAGACAGAAATGTATGCAACAGTTAGGAACCGAGAAGCAGAATCGAAATGCACGTGTCTTAACGAATCCACGGTTCTTGGAAATTTGTTAGCGGTTCCAACTTGGAACCGGTTCTTGATACCCAACCCTAGTGTCATGGTGTGGGGCGGTATCTCTCTCACAGACAAAACAGAACTTGTCATCATTGAAGGCAATCTCAATGCAGTGAGATATCGGAATGAGATTCTGGAGCCAGTGGCGATCCCATATCTCCAGAATCTGGGACCTAACTCCATCCTCCAGGATGACAACGCTCGCCCCCACAGAGCCAGGATCATCACAGAGTACAGTGTTTCCCCTAGATTTTTTTTCAGGCCGGGCGGTGAAAGTGCGCCATTTTGCGTAGAGGCGGAAACTATAATTACACCCTCATAATAGCGCAGCCATTGAAAATTTTAATTAGGCCTAACGGGAAACCGAAGCTGTTTTGGCAAGGGTTTTTCCCGATGCTATTTTGATCATTCCCGCATTCTGTGGCAAGGGAAATATTGCAGCTACATTAAAAAAAAAAAGAATAATATAAAAAAAAAAATTTTTCATTAAAATTATTTATTTTCCCTCTTGTTCAAGCCGGGCGGCACGTGAGTTTGATAACGGTAGGGGAAACACTGGAGTACCTCCAGAATTTGGGAGTGGAGAGGATGGAATGGCCTGCCGTGAGTCCAGACCTCAACCCAATTGAACACCTGTGGGATCAGCTTGGGCGTGCTGTACGTGCCAGAGTGACCAACGCAACCATGTTGGCTGACTTGCGGCAAATCCTGGTTGAGGAATGGGATGCCATCCCACAGTGTGTGACCAGGCTGGTGACCAGCATGAGGAGGAGGTGCCAAGCTGTTGTGACTGCGTATGGATCTTCCACACGCTACTGAGGTCCCTGACAGTGTAAAATGAATAAAGTGTAAAAATGGCCAATATGTGTTGTTTTTTCCTTATTACTGTGGGAGAGTGCAATCATCCAATCCACCAAGCAACTCAAAACGAGAGTGAATACCAACAGAAGAATATTGCAGGGGATTTTGGCACATTTATTTGGGCCGCTACCCACACGGTTAGCTGTGTTGCTCATTCCACAAATGCATGATCCTTACAAGTTGTACCTTGTTGTAAAGGTGACTAATCAGGCTTTCCAGCGATATAAAATACAATACCAATTGGTATTATTAAAGGGGAGGAATAATCGACGGAATAAAGTTTCCGTACTTTTTTTGAGGAGTTTATTTACCCAGCAACAATATTGTAATTGGCTAGAAAATGAAGCTTCAACATTTGATGCGTGTTGGGCGCATATATTCGCCCCTGCCAGTCTAGAACGTTGGCAGTTTGGGCGCATATATGCGCCCTCGGCAGTGAGTGAGTTAAATAAAAATTCTGTCAATTTACATTTGAGGTGAGATTAAATTTACTGTTTCAAATTAAATGGCTCAAGCTAGAGTTTGCTATTATTTTACAAACTATTAAATGTTCCAATACTTTGTCTATTTAGTGGCCATTACGTTACTGCATTATTCATGTTTTTAGCTTACTAACATTTTAGTTGGAGGTGGTCGGCATGTAACTGCAGCTCCACTATCAGCAGCAGTAGTTGCACAGACAGCAGCAGCAGGTGTTTGGGTAACGTTACTTGGGACTTGGCTTCCCACTAACAAATTGCGGGAATAACATGTTTGTTAGAGAACAGTGATTTTCTTTCCTTCTTTTAAAAAGTTTAATTTATTGTGTCCCTTTTTAGATAGAGATAACGTACACTATAACAGCTGACGTCTGTTACGGATAGCCAAAGCGAAGGATGAGATTAACGTTGCATGTTAGACCACGGAAACCGGTGAAATAGATTTTGACATATTTTAAGTCAATTGGCTACCATTGTCTTGCTGGTTTTTTTTCAGTTATGGTAGCTATTAACACCAAAACAAGGGTAATGTTGATGTTAACTAACGTTAGCTTTTTACCTTGGAGTAAACATAATGTTGGATGTGCTACGTCATCTCCGAGAGGTTCAATTGTGAATGAGGTCGCCACATAATTTTATCCACAGCGTACACCTTTCCTTGTTTGATTTGGGTTTTGGAAACGGGGAAAATTATAGTTTTGTATTTTATTTTATTTTATTTTTTTTAAATGCTGAATGCTGCTGTTTAAATTGTTTTAACTTTAAACCTGTTGTTCGCTTTAAGTACTGCAGTACCTGTTTTTTTTTGTAGTGTTTGAATAAAGGGTGGCAGTCTTTCATAACCAACTGTTGTTGTGGACTATATACTGGGGACGTATTTGTTTGTTCTCCATTTGAGTGAGATGTTTTTAAGTGGCTAATTGGCCATCATGAGCAAAGTGCTTCCATATATTTTATTATTATTATTTGTTCAAGAGAAAACAAAGTATCGGAGTGATATCGGTAGATAGCCAAAGCTGCGGTATCGGAAGTGAAAAAGTGTTATCGGGACATCTCTAGTCATCATTTATGTGGAAATGAATACTGAATACTACAATATATTTGTTTGACATAGATTGAAAATAGTCAAGTGCTTACTGGCCCTTAAAATACATTTATTAAGAGGAAATTATTTTCACCGATGGTAATCATAGCATTTATTTTTGTCAATAATTATTTCTATTATTTTCCCATTTAGTCAAATTAGATTTAAAAATAACAATTAATGAGAACAGGCTTTCTCAAAAGCAGTTTATCGACATAGGCTACCATAAACTGAAAACTGTAATATTAAAGTATTGAAACATTAGTGCAATTTATCCATCTCTTCTCCATGTTCTGGTTTTCACATGTCCACATTCTGTGACATAAATCTTTCTATTGTGAACCAATATTTATTTATTTTTTTAAACATAGCTATATAGCTCAGCAACTATATAGCTCAGTAACAGAATAATTAAATTTTTTGTTAAAACATGTTCAATAGCTTTATAGCTCAGCAGCTGTGACAGAATATATTTGTATTTATTTATTTTGATTATTTAAGTTTAAACAGTATCAAAATATATTCTGTTATTTTTTATTAATAAAAAAAACATTTATAAGGCATTTTAAGTTCCATGTTCATCTACTATATTATTCCATTACTTTTCCTTATGTTTTAGGTTTTTGCCATGGTATCGTTTCAGTATCGGTATCGAGATACTTAGGCAGGTATCAGTATCGAAGTCATAATTTTGGTATCAGGACAACACTACTCCATAGATATAAAAACTGAGCTCAAGCTCAGTAGCGTACATGTTTGGAGCGTGTGCATTCGCCCATGCATGTCTGGAGCATGATTTGGTGGGAGGGGCTTAGGAGGGAGGAGAAGGAGCAGGGGAAGTCTGGCTTTTCCTCCAGACTTACCTACTGCAGCTTCTTTAAGCAGTGACACAGTCCAAATAAAAATCAGTTACTTTTAAAGTACACTGTCACAGGTATGTAACATCAGTACAGTTTGAATAACTCAATTTAAACTTTAGTTTGAGACCTTTTTAGCTTCCTGAGATATTTAATAGAATCCCTACTATTTTACATTCCGTTCCAGTTTGGTTCAATTAATTCTCTAAATTACACTAATTTCTTTCTCATATACCTTTGTTACATATACCTTAGTTACAAAATACAGTTCTTTACAACTCCGTGACAAAACTAAACAAAAAAATGCATCAAATGTCTTGGTAGCAAACTGCAAATGAATGCAGCATATAAACTGCAAGTTATTACAGGAAATGAGCATTTGCGCCAAAAAGACACAAAAAACATTATACCGTTTTTCATGAGCTGGTCTAATGAGAAATCACGTACATTTCACGTGGACCTATCGTGATCCTAAAATGGCTGTCACGGCTCAGCAAGCTAGTAGGCTATGTATCGCTAGCATGCATTCTCGTCCATACACACGGTAGAAAAACTCGCATTTACTAATAAACCACAAACAAGAACAAATAACGAATAACTGAACTGGACGTTATTACAGTAATTGAGCATTAACACCAAAAAACACAAAGAAAGGAATACAATTTTACATTAGCTGTGCTAACGGGACAATATGCACATTGCACGTGGGCCTATTCTAGTCTTAAAATGGACGTTGCGGCTCAGTAAACAAGCGTATATTGCTAGCATGTATTTTCCACAAAAACCTTCGGTAAAAACTCGGAATTTACTTCACCAACATCACATACCAACTCCGTTAGTATTTCCCCATTCACACCGTTATATTTAACTCCATTAATATGGAAACAAAAATATCCTACCTGAAAAAGGGGGAGAAATATGACAATTGTGATACTAGTATAGTTTCCTCATCAAGAGCTTTGTCAGGAATGAGAAAAAGACCGCGATCTCCCTCTAGTGTATGGACGAAGGCATGAGCAATCGATCCAAAATTAGTATAAGGCTTTCTGCTAGATTACCGACATATAAAATGAGAATAAACGTTTTATTATTTTAACTTTTCCTAAAACAGCAATAAGTTATAATAATAATAAGTTGTTCTGTCATTTATGATTTTACCAAATTATAATTAACTTTTACCAGATTCTCTTGTGAATTGCCTTATGAAATGCTTTTTAGATTATGGTTTGAAACGTGCATTCACTTTATGAATTTACATGCCTGTTTTTTCTACCTTTACAACTGTGGTTCAGCTATTTTAACTTGTCACACTGTACATCTACTGAGCAAGTGTATGACATTCATTTGTACGCAATACAATTTGATTATAGGTTTTGTGGATTCTGATGTTACGGCTTTCATACCACCATGCATATCAATGAGACTACCCATTTTCAACAATTAACAACAAAATACTTTTTCCAAGTGGAATCTTCTGAAAGATTATTCCCCCTCAGTGTTGATATCAGGCCTTAATCCATTTTTCATAGTTTTTAAATATCAGTTTATTGTTATCTTCTTGGAAGTTATTGTTGAATTACAAGTTGTGCAAAATAAATTCAATCCATCGGTATGCAGTGTACCAGGTGGATATTGCTTCACTTGTTCCCGCGTAGCATTTAAACATCCACGTTCAATTTCCTTCCTCTGACTCACCATATTAGACCAACTGATTGTTTTTATAAATGTCCCAATTAGAAAATAAATTGTATGATTAGTCACTTGACTGTGCCATTGAAGTGCCTGTGGGGACCCCTGGAGGACAACCATTGAAATACAAGTTTAAGTCCCTGCAGGTCACTTGGTGGAGACAAACTGGTGGACCCACCTATGATTGAAGAAAAAAAAGACAAAAGAAAGCCAACATGGCGTATGGCGGCGATGATTATTATCACACTTAAAAAATGTTTGATAATTATTTTTTAAGCATATAATCAATAATCTAAAAAAGATTTTGGATGTCAAATTTTGTAATGTGAGTAACATGTAACATGGTTAACACAATCTTTTGCAACAAGTAATACAACACACTTTATTACAAGATTACAGGATATCGGTTAGATGTTTTCCTATTGAACAGCAACTAATTAATTCTGATTCAAGGGCACAGGAGTGAGGGGTGTGTTGGTGTGGGGGTTAGGGTTCTTCGATGTCAACAAATTTCACATCGACCAATCAAACATCGCTGATGTCCGATGTCTGATGTCCAATTATTCCGTCTGTTTAATTTAGTAATTTAGCATTGGCTTTTCAAATGTTTTTATGAACTTCATAAGCAAACTTTCATGTCATTCAAAACACAACTGTTTTGTGATTTTACGATTTGAATGGTTGATTAGGCTACACCACCTATCTTTAATTGGTGAAAAAGCCCTGCATCTCTTCACGATGCACTCTGACCAGTAAAGATGAGCAATAATGTCAATGCTTAGTTTGATTACTGAGACAGGAAAATTTCAAGCTATAGGGCTACGTTTCTCACCTTATCAGACAGTGCACCTATACAGTGGTGGAGCGCATTCCCATAGAGATGGCCCTTTACTTGTTGCACGCGTAATTTGAAGACGGCACCTCGCTTCGCTTTCCCCTCGCATACACAGCGATGCGTCATTTTGAGAAGGCCATATGTAACTCAGAAAAAAAGACCCGAGACCATTTGCCGACTTATTAGCTATATTTTTCCAGAAGGGAGGAAAAAAGGTGAATCTATAAACAGTCTAGACGTAGCCTAGAAACGGCATGATGCTCATTTCACAAAACGGAAAACATCAACGAGCCGCCCCAGGCACCGCCCGCAACGGATTATTGTGGTTCTACTTCCAAAGTAGTAGGCTAGACGGCAGTTTAGTCCTGTATTGTTAATGTCTGTGGTCATATATAAGCAGGAATATGTGGAAAGTTGTTTTGGGGCGTCCCACATGCTGTGAAAGCACTGTCATTTTGGCGAGGTAGGCCTAACGTAAAAGTCACATTGGCACAGCACATCGTCGATGTACGATGTCATCTGCCATCGGCACAACCCTAGTGGGGGTGAGGGATGTTTGGGGGTAGGGGATAATCCTTTTTTAAGCATATAAGCAATCATCTAAAAAAAAGTAAATAAGGAAATTGCCTTCAAGATTAAGGATGTAAAATTTAGTCATGTGAGAAACATGATTAATACAGTGTTTTCCAGCAAGTAACAAAAGTCTTTTGTAGCAAGATGACAGGATATTGTTTTGATTTTTCCTAATGAAGAGCAACTAATTAATTAATTTCTATTCAAGGGCGCAGGGATGAGGGGTGTGTTGGTGTGGGGGTGAGGGTGAGGGGTTGTTTAGGGATAGGGGAGGAGGTGGACGGTCAAAAGCGAGAGGGGCATCACAATGCATATAATCAAGGGGTGCTGAGAGTTGTGCCTGATATCAATGTCGTGTTCTTTTCGAGAAAATCTACTACTACAAAGCTTGGATTGTAGACTAGTTAATATGAATGATCTCACGTGAGTAACGTAACATGACTTTTTGTTTATGGGTGGTTGACGTATGTGGTGGTTCCAGGTTAACTATTTATTTATTTTCAATTTTTTTCTTCATGAAAATCATATAAAATAGTATAAAATTAAGAAAAATAAATGTGGTTATTTTGTTTTTCTTGTTATAGCTAATTTTTATTATCAATTTTTAATCTCTTATCTACCTTAAGTTTTTCTTCCGGTGTGACATGAAAATTTATGAAAAAAAAACAAAAAAACACTAAAAGCCACTTCCATAATAATGCTGACTCTTTATTTTTCAAAAAGTCCTCATTTTCTACCTCATAAAGGGCCAGATTCAGAGTTGAGATAAGCACACGCAAATGGAACTTACTCCCGAAATTCCGCGTAGCTTAAGCTATTTATAACTCAGACATTTGACTTATCTGCTGTTTTAAGTGTCTCTCTAGTATATACATGGCATTACACGTGCGGATTGGGGATTAGATGAAAATGAGGCGTTTCTGCAAGTCGTGCAAGATCCGCGTATTCACATTTTTCACTTAATAATTTTTTTTCGCTCAACTTTGTTCGGAAAAAAAGGTGGTTTATGTCTAGCGCCGCCAATAGATTATTATGAAAAATACAGCATCTATTGCCTAAATGGATATTAGAATGTGCGCTTTGAATGTTATTTGAATATTTTCCTTTGCATAGCTAACTTGCAATTATCAAAGAGCTGTAATATGTAAAAGCAGGCTATGATTGATCATCTGGTATATCATACCAGACCATTACATTACATTACATTTATTTAGCAGACGCTTTTATCCAAAGCGACGTACAGTAAGTGCGTACAGAGACATCATCATTACAGAACAGACAAGGCAAAGCACATCCTTTGCATAATGTAGCAGCTATCCCTAGCAAGACCAATATTAGATGGATTCATTGATAGACAGTGTTTGGATCATATTCATTTTGACAGAGAGACGATTTGTGTCAGCACAGCTTCTCCAAAATGATTCATTTGAAGACATTGCTTTTTTTTTTTTCAGTAAATCCAACGATTTATTTGTTTACTTCATAACATTGCGTGCAACCACTGTCCAGCGATTATTTCTTTTGATTGTGTGATGGGTGTATCCAAGTCGTCAATAGAAGCTATGATCATTTTATCAGTGCGATGGATGAATACGTTCATTGCCTTTCCCATCACGCAAGAGCAACGACGATGCACAAAGGTATGATTTTACAAAGGAAAATGCGGTTATTAAAGGCAATGTCACTGACACGTTGAAAATGTATACCCCCCCACACTTTTTTTTGTAGAAAACTGGCAACCCAGGGAGCAGGCACAAGAAACAGGTCATTAGAATATCATGCCCTGTGCCACCCACATTTTGAGAAACGCACCCGCATAGTGGTGTATCTCATCCCGTATTAAATCCGTGCAGGAGAGGCAGTTACGCACGACTGAAGTTGGCCATCTCTGAATCCGGCCCAAAGTATTGTACTGAAATTAAATGGGGTTTACAGGCATAAATTCTGCATGCAACTGTTTTCTGCAGTGGTTATATTGAATGCATTCTCCTTACTCCAAGTTAAATATCTGTGCTCATCCGTGGAGCGATGTCTCTGAGACGGATCAAACACGCATCAAAAACAGAACATTTTTGACTGTATTTAAAATTTTAGAAATCTTGTACATGGTCACATTAAACCTCAGTTTATTTCTATTTCGCATCTACAGTAATTATTTTTGATCTTGCTGTATCAGCAAGCAGATTCACACAGAGAACCAAGGCCATAACCATGTATTCAACATTGGGGCTCAGGGTTTGGTGAATCTTCACCGGTTTTTTGGTGAAGCTGAGTTTTAATGAGAACATGTCCATAGTCCATAGTATTATTATAAGAATATTTAATATTCTATTGATTTAAATATATTCTTACTTTTTTCTATTTAAAAAAACAGACAGCTGATAAATATATGATGAGAGCAATTTAAGAATAATCAACATTGAAGGAAGCTGGGCACATCTGGCTGCGATTGACTAAAGCAGGGGTTTTCATTCGGTTTTCATTCAGGGACCCCCCACCCAGGCTGAAAGGCACCCCGGGGACCCCCATCTTAAGTTAAAATAGGGGTTTCATGTAATGTAAATATTTTACAAAAAGCTGGGGAGGGGTTTGTTTGAGATATGAAAATTCGATACCGATACTCATTACTAGGAGGTAAAAGTTATAGGTAAAAATAACCAATATTTTCTTCTGATATTTTTTCCCACACTTTTTGCTTTGGTCAAAGATTGAACAGATACCAGTAGTTTTACAGAAACAGTGTTTTATCTAGTCAACAAAATAAACATATTTTCACATAATGATAATGATAATAATTATCAACTAAAATAAATAAAAATGAATAGCAGCAATGCACAAATTGGCAAATATATAAAACAACGCACTTACAAATGACCTTTTTTTAAAATAAATAACATAACAAGAACTCTCACATGAACTTAACATAGTGATATAAAAGAAATATTCAAAATATGTACAACAATGCTTTTCCACAAACTTCTCTGCACATGTCATTTGCAACGTCACATTACGTGTTTTTATTCTGTAATGGGAGTTTCATTCAAAACAGGCAATTCACGTTGAAAATATTTTATCATACAATTGCAATGTGCAATTTTTCATATTCATTGGGTTACAAACAATAAAGTACAGTTGCTGCATAAATTCATACCAGTAGGATATACCTAAAAACAGCAAGCTAAACCTCCCAGCCCTCCATGCAGGTAACTAACACTTGCCCTGATGAAATGTTTGTGATTTCACGTGTTGGCTGCTTGATACACTGATAGACATCACATATCTCAGCTAACAATGTTACTGACTTGGGTACTGGCATAACATTATTTAGTAATTGTTTGACAGCGATAGCAAATGTTAATGCTCACTATTTTTACATTATGTATCCTGTGGTTGAATGAGTAAAAAAAAAACTTTGTCTGATGTCTGCTCTTCTATCGCTGGTTAAATCACTAGCTAGCAATATATATGTCTTTCTTGCAAGCTAGTTAGCCAGCTAGCTATCTCTATCTCTCTTCCTAGATAGATAGATAGATAGATAGATAGATAGATAGATGGGCAACTGGGCGATCAAGTTGCTCGATGTGAGAGCGCAGCGTAATTGTCTAGTCCATAGCTACATCGACGCGAATGTGATTACAATGGTTTAAAACATTATTTTAAGCATTAATTTAGCAAAGCTGTATCCTGGCTGTGAAGCTGAAGCGGAGACTCAATCGCATGGTTACACTGACATGTAGCATGAACCTGAACACACCTGCAATACAGGCGTTAGCAAGCTGCCTGTTAGCCACTCCATCTTGAGATAGGCTACCATAAGCATTTAACGTTAAAGCTCTGACTTACCGAGCCCACTCGCTGATAGGAGGCTTCGGGCTCCCCTCTGCTTTCACTCGCAATCTTTCTTCATAGTTTAAGGATTTAAAAGAATCCCGCAGAATCCAACCCAGGATGTTTACATTCACATGTTCCATTTTTCTTTCAAATGCAGCCAAATGAAATGGCAAATGTTAACGTTTCAAAAAGTGAGTTGGTTTAGGCTAACGTTAGGTAACTACCCAGCTAACAAAATGCGGTCCCCGGGACGTCCCCTGAACGTCTCGCAATGTCATCAGGTCGTCGCCTTGACGTCTTTTTGTAGGGTTTTCTAAACGTTATGTGGACGTCACAGAGAACGTTCCCTGGACGTTCTAGTATCCTCCCCCAGACATTCATTACATGACGTTTTATTGTAACCAGTAACAGACGTTGCAGGAACGTCCCTGAATGTCCCATGAATGTTATGAGCACAACGTCATATCATAACCGGATAGGGATGCTGCTTGAACGTCCCTGAAAAGTTCTAATTAAATGTCATATTGTAACCAAACAGTGACCTTCCTAGAACTTTAATAACGTCCTTGTAATGTTTTTAGGACATCCCAAGGTAACGTCACATCATAACTTTGAGGGGACTAAAATGGGGCGTCCACTGTTTGCTGGACTAGTATTACCTGGGGACCGCATGTGATTTAGGAATCCCTCCCCCAATTCTAAGGATTTTCACCAGATATGTTTGAAGCGTAACACTACTTCCACATTGTCAGTTCGCAGTTATGAGTTATTTCTGCACATTTAAGGCAGGGTATGCAGATTGGTGCGTTGGATAAAATTTTCTTTAAATTTTGTAAATTCAGGAGTAGGCCTAACCTACATTTAAAAGCTTTTGGCATAAGAATCGGACCCAAAATGTTGTCAAAATTTGCATTAATAATTGCCTCCACAGCGTCCAAAATTCTCGACCTGGAAACATGCAGATAAAGACGTGGAAAAAAGAATGTATCCTTGCGGGAGAAAAAATATCACCCCAACTTACTGAGATGCCAATTCAAACGGGACCAATACTATCATTTTTCAAATCACGGACTTGGCAGATTCGCATGGGATTAAGATCACAGACAACCTCTGCAATTATTAGCCTACAAATCACACAAAGTCATTGTTGAATTGCAAGTTGTGGAAAATAAATTCAATCCACGGGACGCAGTGTACCAGGTAGATATTGCTTCACTCGTTCCCACAGACATGCATTAGCATTTAAACTTCCACCCATGTTCAATTTCCTTCGTCTGACTCTCCCCATATTAGACCAAATTATTATTTTTTTTAAATGTCCCAATTAGAAAATCAATTGCATGATTAGTGGACGCAGGCACACCCCTACACAAATGCAATTTTACCATTAATTTCCATTCTATTAAAAAGCACTAATTAACACCTCTCAAGTCTCCGCTGCTAGCTGTCAGCTAGCTGAGTTGCTACTGGAGTAGCAAGCTACCCGAGTTGAACCACCGAAACCGGGCCCTCCACGGGCCCGTGCCGGTAAGTGCCGTTCTATGACCTGCATTTCCACCACAGTTGTTGGATCTATAAACCTCTGCTATCAATTCTCAACAGGCTCTTTCTGAGCCCTGGCCTGTAAGTGTCTGTCTCTGCTGTTTACGGGGCTAGGCTCCCCCCTTCCCTCCCTGGCTACAGCTGAAGCTAGCCCCCTGTACCTGATCAACACTGCCGCCGAGTCTCTCTTCTCTTACAGCCTCCTGTTTTTCACCACATACATTGCCTTCACTCACCTCTCAGCCTGAGTGCACAAACTGCATCTGCCTGAGCCAGAGGATCGCGGAGCTGGAGGGGAGAATATCCGTCCTCTACCAGATACAGGCAGATGAGCAGCTCATCGACTCCCTGGTGGTCGCTACTACTACGGCCGGAGAGGAGAACTCCACCGCCCTCTGTCCTGCCGCCGCCACACCATGCCAGGCTGAAGACCCCTGGCTCCAGCTGGGAGCTAAACCCAAGGCTCCCGTCAGCTCCACGCCACACCAGACAGAGCCCTGGACAGCAGCTCGTGGGAGGAAACGCCGTGGCAGGCAACGATCCCGTTCTCCATTGTGGGTCCTTCAGACAGAAAACAGGTTCATCACCTTAGACGAACTAGGTGACACCTCCGTGGTCGATTGTGTCCATCCTCCGTCGTCCCCTGTGTCACTAGCTGCCCCACGGCCCCTGCTGTCACTACCGACACCTAGACAGTCTTTGCAGCAGCCTCTCCGCTCGTTTATCACTCGCCCCAAGCCGCTGTTTACTCCTGCACCCCGAGTCCCCTCTCAACCCTCTATTCCCACGGCTGCTCGCTTGTTCGACGCCGCCGCCATCGACGTTCAGCCGTCCTCAACCCCATTACCAGAAATGTCTCAGTCAACCCACAGGCTGACCACGCTTATTATAGGGGACTCAATCATAAGAAATGTCCAAAGAAAATCCACCAAATGTTTCTGTTACCCAGGCGCTAAAGTGGCTGATATCATGAAAAAATGCAGCAGCCTCCTTGCCGACTATCCCAGTGCACGTAACATTATAATTCATGTTGGTTGCAACGATGTCTCTAAGCAGCAGTCCGAAATTCTAATTCAAGATTTTAAAAAACTCTTTAGGTCTCTTAAAGACTGTGGCAGAAGAATTTTTATTTCCGGACCCATCCCTCCTTTAAATCGAGGCTCCGATCGCTTTAGCAGGACTCTTGCTCTCCACACCTGGCTTCAGGCTAACTGTGCAACGCACAACGCATTTTTTATCGACAATTTCAATCTTTTTTGGAATCGTCCTTCCTTTTATAGAAACGATGGCATCCACCCCAGTGCCCTGGGGCGACGTATTTTAACCAACAATTTGTTTTATACAGTTTTTAACGCTCCCGGGTCTTGACTTACAGTCACCGCATGTCCACAGCTTTCACCGGCTACTTCCGGTCTCCTACCTGACTATCTCGCTCCGCCATTACTGTCAAGTCCCCCACTGTTACATTCACCAGCTCCACCCTGTGGACTGGCGATACCCTACCATATTAAAACCATTCTAACTACCAGGCCCGCTAGACCTCGCTGTTCTAGAGGTGTTAATTTCCTGAACCTTATAATTATTCCTGCTGCTCCCTCAGATAAGATGGCCGCCTCTTGTGATATCAGTGTTAAAATGGCATCAATTAATGCCAGATCACTATCAAACAAATCCTTAATTTTTAATGATATTGTTACTTCCTCTAACTTGGACTTTTTATTACTGACTGAAACTTGGTTGAGATGTGACGAACACAGCCAGTTGATTGAACTATGCCCCCCAAACTACAGGTTCTTCAACTCTCCCAGATCTTCTGGCCGTGGTGGCGGCCTAGCTGCCGTTTTTAGGAGCCACTTCAATTGTAGCTTTGCAAATTTTGGTGCTTTCTCCACTTTTGAATTACTCGCTTTCAAGATTGCTTGTACTACAACCTCTATTCTCTCTATTACCATCTACTGTCCGCCTAAATTAAAAAATGGTTTCTTTGAAGAGTTTTCTGAGCTATTGTCTAAAATTTCGACAGACTTTGATAATATAATCATATCAGGAGACTTTAATATTCATATTGATAACCCAGCGGACCATGTTTCGAGTGAATTCATAAGCCTACTAGAATCTTTCGATTTTTCTCAGCATGTGTCTGGACCCACCCACAATCGAGGCCACACCTTGGACCTGATTATCTCCAAGGGACTTAATATTGCTGTAACATCAATTAAGGATATCACAGTATCAGATCATTTTTTAATCAATTTTGATGTCTCCTTTACTCCTGAAAAATTGATAAGGAAGCAAACTATAGAAAAGCGTTATATTGATAATGACACTGCTGAAGCCTTTACTAACTCTATGTCCGCTCTGGTACCGTCTACTTCTCTATCACCGGATGTTCTGGTTGACAACTTCAATCTGCAAGTAAAAGTGCTCTTAAAACCGCTGTCATAAAACCTTTACTAAAGAAGAAAAATCTAGATCCTTTAAGCATGAGTAATTACAGACCAATTTCAAATCTCCCGTTTCTCAGTAAGATTCTTGAAAAAATTGTGTTTAACCAATTGAATGGCTACCTTATATCAAATGACCTGTTTGACGTTTTTCAGTCCGATTTTAGATCTCACCACAGTACAGAAACTGCCCTTGTTAAGGTTGTAAACGATCTCCGCATGAACACTGACTCCGGTAAACTTTCAATCCTCATACTCTTAGATCTCAGTGGATCATGAAATCCTCCTAGACAGACTTCACAACTGGGTAGGATTGTCTGGCCCTGTTCTTAGCTGGTTCAGGACCTATATATTAATTTATATATGCTTCCGCTTGGACATATAATAAGGAAACATAGCATACAGTACCATAACTATGCGGATGACACGCAACTATACTTCTCCCTCTCTCCTAATGATTTAAGCCCTGTGGAAACTCTGAATAAATGCCTTAATGATATTAACATGTGGATGAACCAAAATTTCTTGCAATTAAACAGTGACAAAACGGAAATTATTGTTCTAGGTGCAAAAGCAAAGAGACAGGAAATTTCTGCCCACCTCAGTTCCTTTTCCATGACGACTAAAGAACATGCCAGGAATCTTGGTGTCATCATAGATGCTGATCAGCTTTCTATCACTTAAAAAATATCTCAAAAATTAGAGGCTTTCTGTCTAATTCAGATGCTGAGAAACTGATACATGCCTTCGTCTCAAGCAGACTTGACTATTGTAATGGTCTCTTTTCTGGACTCCACAAGGAAACTGTTAGGCGTCTGCAGCTTATACAGAATGCTGCTGCACGGATTTTGAGTAGGACCAAGAAAAATTATCATGTCACACCTGTTCTTAAATCCTTACACTGGCTTCCTATCAATGTCAGAATTGATTTTAAAATCCTTTTATTTGTTTATAAGGCTCTAAATGGCCCTGCTCCCCACTATATTAAGGAGTTGCTTGTGCCATACCAACCAACAAGAAACTTAAGATCATCAGCCAGTGGACTTCTTGTTGTCCCCCGAGTGCACTCTAAAGCAGGAGAAGCTGCATTTAGTCATTATGCCCCAAACAAATGGAATGTACTGCCAAGTGATATCAGAAATGCCCCAACACTTAGCTCTTTTAAAAGTAGACTTAAATCATTTCTTTTTATTGTTGCTTTTAATTAGGTTTTTAATTTTCTTTTAATTAAGTCAATGTTGTGTTTGTTCGGCAATTGTCTGGTCCTTTTTTACGCTGCTTGTATTTTATTCCTTTTTATTGTATTTATTTATTTTTTATTATTATACATGTTTTGCCTTGTAAAGCACATTGTGTTACTTTATGGATGAAATGTGCTCTATAAATAAACCTGACTTGACTTGACTTGACTTGACTCATTCCAATATCAGCTCAACACACGTGGTCACCCTGAGTAGCGTTGTTTTGAGTGGGTGGGCGCATCAGCAACGTGCAAGTCTAGTTCTGATTGGCTGTTCATGTTGTATTTGGGTAAGTAGGAGAAACGGATGCAAATATAGTTTTATCGAAAATAAATCTCATAATTTATCATCGTTATCGTGGCAAATTTTATCGCAAAAATTGTCTACATTGTTTTATCGCCCAGCCCTACTTGACAGTGTATGATTTTTCTTCATTCATAAATATTAAACATACGATAAACATAATGCTATATTTTCAAAAGTCCCCTTACCAACTTTGTATACAAAGGTGTTATGTGTGGTCATTTGTGGGGTATAAAATGTAAGAAAATATACCTTTTTTACCTTTTCATCTCAGATTTTTTGTGGGTAATTTCGGTGGCGCATTCCCATATAGGTTTTAGCATTCAAGCCTTCATTCCGACAGGTTCCTCCGCCAGATGTTCCCAGCAAACCCTCAGTACGTGTTTTGGCCTACCAGGTCTGTCAGGCAGCTTCACCCGCCATCTGATCAAACTCACCACCAGATGGTGATCATTTGACAGCTCAGCTCCTCTCTACACCCAAGCGGCCAGAACACACAGCCACAGGTCTGATGACGCAACTACAAAGTCGATCATCGACCTTTGGCTCAAGGTGCTCTGATACCATGAACAAATGAACATCCTTGTAATTGAACATGGTGTTTGTTATGGACAAAACCATGACTAACACAGAAGTCAGGCCCCAAGTTTCATAGTCATTGCCAACGTGAGCATTGAAGTCCGCCAGTAGGACTAGGGAGTCTGTGGGTGGGGCCTTTTCCAGCACCTGTCCCATCTTCTCCAAGAAGGCCAAATACTCTGAACAGCTCTTGGATGCATAAGCGCACACAACAATCAGTTTTCCTCTCCGCCACCTGTAGGCACCACCCCGAGGTAACCCTCTTGAATACAGCAGTAAGCCGCCAGTTTTGTGAGTATCCCCGTATCCCCACTTCCGCCCGGCATCTGTCATCCTGAGAATAGTCAAGTGATTGATTCCACTTCCGCCCGCATCTCTCATCCTGAGAACAGAAGGGCTTGATTAAGCTTATTATAGTCGATTAATATGGATATCAATGTGCCAAAAGCATCATTTGGATTTCTCCAGTAAGAGGGACTTTGCTGGCACCAGCTAATTTACTTGGTGGATTAGGTATCTGTAACGTGAGGAACAGAAACAAGCAAACTTTTCTCTTGTTTCATAATGCTGTGGGATACGACTGTCAATTTCCTGTGATCACCTCGACCAGCCTTGCCAACTACATTCAGGGAGAAAAAATAAACAAAAATCAGGAAATTGCTATCTGTCAAGATTTAAGATGTCAAATTTTGTAACGTGAGTAACATGAGTTACAGTCTTTTGCAGCAACGAACATGATGCTGTCTTTTGCAGCAAGATGAGAGGATATTGTTTTGATAATAAAGTGCAACTAATTAATTATTCTTTATTCAAGGGAGCAGGGGTGAGGGATGTGTGGGGCTGGGGGTAGACAGTCAACACTGCCTAAGGTTACATACAGCCGAATGATCCGTTGGGACTAATTCACACCACTCCTTCATGTAAACACCTCTATCGGTGTAGAATAAGCTGACTAACAACAAACCGATTACATTTTCAATCTGCTTGAAGGATAACCCATTCAATTGGAGACTATTAGCTTCTAATAGCCATGTAATCACTTAATCGGGTCATTCTACCCCTGTTATTAGTTGAAGTTGACTGCGCATGCTTCGGCTCCACATTCATCCAATACGAAAGGTGGCAGTCAAATGGTTTCTGTATTTAAAGCCCTTGGTCAGAATAAGAATATTTTTTTGCTAAAACAATAGCTGAGAAAATTCAGAAAGTTGCGAAAAAGACAAATATACAAAACTGGACTTTTGAAGAGACCTGAGGTGTGTTTTGATCACAAATAAAGAAAAAGAAAGGTTTACACTGCGCAAGTCAAACGTTTGTTTAATCCGATTGTGTCAAAACATGTAAAGACATACCCATATTACCTCCCTGGCATATAAACAGTTACAACATCAGCATACTTCAATCCGGTTAGACAAATAATTTGATTGTAAGCCTCAGAAATAAAGGTAAGAAGGTAGAAGAGAAATCAGAGAAGCAAAAAAAAAGAAGCAAGACCACAAATCTAACCTAACTCTACCCGGATTTCCTGCTTTGCTCATTTGAAACAATGAGGAAGACAGGTGTGAGGAATGTGACAGAGTGAAAGTCTGGAGCGGACAACAGGGAAATGAGGCAGGAGCGCCCTTGTACGCCCCAAGAGGAGAACGACCGCAGAAATAAATTAAAGCTGCCGAAACCCATGAGAGTATGTAACCTTAGCCATTGAAACAGGCATCACAAAGCATATAAGCAAGGGGTGCTGAGAGTTGTGCCAGCAATTTTTTTTGTGTAGCAATTTCAAGTGTTCTTTTGGAGAAAATCTGGTACTACAAAATTGCATTTTTTTCTAGCTAATATGCATGTGACATGCAACGTGAGCAAAGTAACATTAAGTTTTTTGGTTGTCTGCCTATAAGTACAACAATTTAATATTTTATGTCAATAGTTTAGAGCCGTGATAAAGTCAGTAAATAAAGTCTAAAATGAAATGCATCAGTTTTGTTGTCACATCTATAGTTCAACGAGATTGCACAAATATGCTATGTGACTTCGTTGTAACATGAGTTAGTGAGATAACGCAGGCAACTGCCTGTAGCATTTCGGAGATATGACCATTGAAGTTCATTATAGAGTACTCAAATGAGTATGTCAGTCGTGGGCGGAGTCTGGTTTCGGAAGTAAATTCCCTATGGATGCATGGGCTTCGGAGACTATCGACTATTTCTTGAAATCTGATTTATAGAATGAGCCAAAACGTTCCTGGATTAGCCTGTGTGGTACAAGGATATATTCCATATATCGCATGTTCCAATTTTAATTTTTTAAAGTAATGCATTAATGAATGTTCGACTGGTAGTCCACTTTAACGGACTACATATCAAGTACTGCAACGCGCGGGTGGTTCTCGACCAATAAGATATCATCATCTCCTCTGTGTGACTGTGGCAGATGGGAGTAGGCTAACTACTAACGTTAGCTTGCTAAGTAGCGAAGCCCGCCCGACAAGGTCAGAAACTGCGCTACGGTTAACCACATAAAGCAATTCTAGCTTTTAGTCCTTCAAGCTAGCTAGCTAACGTTAGAAAAAAGTGTTTAAAAACGGAGCTGTGTGCTACTGCTGGCTAACGTTATATGACAACGTCTGGAGACAAGGCTGCATGTTCGGAGGGAATTATGGGACGTGGAGTTTTTAAACAGTGCCAGCGCTGGTATGTTCACAAAAAAAATACTAAAATGTAAAATATACTCGAAGCTGGTCCAGAAAAACGACATAGTTTGCGAACGGGCGTTATATTGAACAATGCGAGAAATTGACAGTAAGACATAATCAGTAGAAATGGTTTAAAAGTAACCTTTAGTTAATGTCTACGCTCTAAATGAATGGGGAATTTACTTCCGAAACCAGCGTGACGTAGTCACTTCAGTACTCTATAACTCTATATAGGCGTTTATCGCAACACTATCTTTCAGAGGACCTTACACTGGATACACGCAGTTTCAACTAATTGGTGGTTAGCAAGGCCCCAAATATATGTATATCAAATATGAATAAGTTTTTACTGTGCAAAACCGGCGATATTCCCATTAAAGTGCATTATATGGGCATATATCACATTTATAAATGTAATAAACTTTTAGCTACATTTTTCATATATTTAGCTCGATATTTTGTATATTTAGCTTAATGTTTTATGCATTTAAGTTATATGTTTAGGGCTTTTCGGCATTATTGGACAATCGCAGTTGGAGATACAGGAAGACCGGGAGCGAGAGAGAGGGAAACACATCAGACAAAGGTCGTGCGGCGGGATTCGAACCACCGACAGACCGCTTCTTAAAATCTTGCTTGTAGCCCATTTACACTTCAAGCGGTTTGCAATATACTAAACAGCATATAGCATATAAACAGCATAAAGGGTAAAACTGCTATAGCCTTAAATTAAGGAATTACCGTGCTTTACAGAGATTATAGGCTACTACTTTAAGCAACAGTTGCGTGGAGCGGAAAAAAGCATTCAAAGACAAAATGCCCTGAGCACTTTCTTCATTTTCCCATGTGATTCTGCAAATAAATTTCTGCTAAGCTAATTTTGTCTTCAGTCTTTTTTCATTTTAGCAGTTTGGAATAGATTACGCTATCTATTTTCAGAAAACTATGTTTCCAAATTTGCCTAAATACAATCTTGTCCCTTATCTGTAAAGGGTTGGTGTGAGGTTCGAAGAACCAAACGCGACCGATAAGTAATCTAAAAGCGTATCGAGAAGATACGCCACAAAAGGTCATTATGCAAATGCGTCAATTCGGCTCGCGGAAGAGAGAAGTAACAATTCACACTTGGGTACCAACACTTAATAGTGTTGAACGAGGCGCTTAGAGGGGGTCTTTGAGGTAGAAAAAAAATCTAGAAAAAGGCATCGGTTTTCGAAACTTAATTTTAGAGTTATAACAACATAGGCATTTGCAGTATAGTCATTTAGGAAAAGTCATGGCAGGACAGAAACATGGCATAAACACAGATTAAATAATTATGAATTTATGAATGTTAGTAGGCTAGCTGGTTAGTATTATATACACATTAGTTTGTTAGCAAGTTAGTATTAAATCTAATCTAACAGTATGATTAGTACATTAGTATTATATACAAATATTAAGAAAGCCAGAAGGAAGAAAATGAGATACGAAATACAGAGGAAACCCGAATGTACCCAAAATCACCCGAATAGTGCAATGACAAAGACAGGGAGTGGAATCTTGGAAAACATGGAACGCGGAATGACAAGGAAACTATAGTGATGGTAACATACTAAACACAATACACAAAATCAGGAAAATAATAAACACAATAAAACAAAGATCAGGGAAATAAGCAAAAGAAATCAGGAAACATAAATACACAGAATAAACAGACAGAACAGGTACAGGATCCTGACAAATACGCTGTATGAATTCATACCAGCAGGCTATACCAAAACTAACACTGGCCCTGATGAAACAGATTAACGTTATGTTTGTTCTTTCACATGTTGGCTGCTTGATAAACTGACATATATCACATATCTGTCATGGTTTCTTGCAGCCTCTGCTGTTTCTGTGTTCGGTTTTCCTTTTGGCGTCGTTGGGGCGCTCTATCTGATTTTTTCCGCCTCCGTTTCGGTGTTTGAATCTCGCCCGGCAATTATCCCTTTCATCTGTTTTGGATTTCCTGCCGGTTATAAATAGCCCTGTAAATAACTGACATCACTATTGTTAACACAACAAAAACAAAGTACAGTTCTGACTCTTCAGATGTTCATTTATTTTTTCTAGTAAAGTAAATCAAAAAACTTCACAAACATTACTTTGGCATTTATAGAGCATAAATGCTTTGACATAATCTGTCAATGCAGTTTTCAAATGCCTGTTGAATAGGCACTACCGCACTCGCTTTTTTTTGTGTGCCAACGCTGGCTGCTAGTGCTTCGTATTCATTCAATCCATCTTTGTTGCGATGACGACCTTTCAGGTGACTTACAGGCTATAATTTTATATTTGTTGTGTTAAAACTCGTAGACTTTTTTAGGGCTGCCCCCGACAAAAGATTTGCTTAGTAAACCTGTAGTCGACTAACCGTCGCACATATATATTAATTTCATGTTTTTTTGAGCATCAGAAAATGGTTTGACTTCCATCTGATCTATAGTAAGTTTACTATGTTACAGAGAAATACAAAACCGTCATTATGATATTTAAAATATCAATTATAGCTACAAGCACAGGCTACGATTTGCTGGCCTATTAACGGCATCGGTTTGCTTATGGCCAGAGCTGTATTAACGGCATTGACAAAGCGGTAAATGAATGTGTCGGAACAACAAGCAATACGACTGTGGTAGGGGGGCGTGGTTTTAGGCGCTGCCGGCAAGAGAGAGAGTGAACGCGTGTGGTTTGTGGAGCCGACACAGCTCTCGGGAATCAGGCAATTGGTAACGATTGATTGTATTATTGTTTGTATCAATTAACCAATTGCCTTGATTGTTCGACAGTGAGCCTGAGTGCATAAAAGCCGGCCGGAACATCTGCGGGGAGAAGAGCGGAGGCCGGATTTAATGTGTGTTTGTGTGTGTGTGTGTAAAACGCAGAGAAGTCTGGAAAATAAAACCGTGTTCTCTGGGAATCCTGCCTGGTTACTGTCTCTGCACGGGAGCGGTGGTGCTCACCTCGCCACAGTGGTGGCCCGTACGGGGAAAAAGAAAGGCGAAAACGGTGCAGAGGACAGAAAAACAGGATTTCTTTTGAAAAGCAATGGATAACAGCCAGGAGCAGCCGGAGCAGCCAACCTCCGTAGCAGCGCTGGGAAAATTGCTGGAGGGGCTAGCTGCTATGCAGGTACAACAGTCGGCTGCTCACGCCGAGCAGTTGCAAGCCCTGCGAGAGCAGTCTAGCCTCCAGACACAGGCGCTGCTACAGCTGGCTGCTGCCGGGGGTTCCAGGGGAGGGCAGAGCGTCTCGTCCCCGAAATTTCACCTTCCAAAGATGACAGCGGACGATGACGCTCAGGCCTTCCTCGAGGCGTTTGAGGTGGCAGCGGAGACGTGCAGGTGGCCACTGGAAGAGTGGGCGGTACGTCTCCTGCCCCTCTTATCAGGGGAGGCGCAACAGGCGGCGCATGGACTGCCGGCAGCCGCTAGGAAAGATTTTCGAAATCTAAAAAAGGCGGTCCTCGACCGAATGGGGTTCAGCCCGGAGGATCACCGACGTCGCTTCCGGGAGACCACCCTGACGGGAGAGGACCGGCCATTCGCATACGCCCAGCAGCTGACCGACATGGCGAGGCGCTGGCTACAGCCGGAGATAAGATCCGCAGCTGGAGTCGTGGAGCAGGTGGTCCTCGAGCGCTTCACCGCAGGGTTGCCGGCGGATACGGCCAGCTGGGTCCAGTGCCACCGGCCCACCAACCTGGACGTCGCCGTCACCCTGGCGGAGGACCACCTGGCACAACACCCCTTCACCCAGCAGCAGAAACCGGAGCCAGCGCCCCGAAAAAAGTTCACCACCCGTGCTCTTCCCCTTCCCGTTTCCCGTCCCCAAAACCCCTCCTTCCCTCGTGTTAATCCCTTTATTTTGTCTCCTCCTTCTCCCCACTCAGGCTCAGTGGCGGTGCAGTCCGGCCCACAGGGAGCTCCTCAGACGCCTGGACCGGGGTGTTGGCGGTGCGGACAGCCGGGCCACCTGCGCCGCGATTGTCCGCTCATGGAGGTGGGGCAGGTGGTCCGTGTCGTCGGCCCGCCCACCTCCGCTCCCGATCTAGACGGGGCGTACTGCATTCCGGTAAGGGTGCAAGGGAGTGAACACCGGGCACTGTTGGACTCAGGGGCGATGCAGTCCATGATCCTACAGAACCTGGTTCGGCCAGAGGCGTTGGTGACGGCACGTTGGGTATCTATTAGGTGTGTGCATGGGGATATACACAAGTACCCTATAGTGCCAGTGGAAATTCATTTCAAAGAGAAAAAGCATATTCTAGAGGCTGCGGTTAGCTCCCGCCTCTCGCACCCTCTGATTCTGGGCACAGATTGGGCGGGGTTTAAACAGGTAGCTGAGAAGCTGATGGGGGTGCGATCACGACCGCTAGGGAAGTGTGACGTGTGTGCAGTTGACAGTGGTGACGCGGGGTCGCCCGACACTGCCGGGGGGGGGGACGGCTCCGGGAGAGCCTCCGGTGGAGACTCCCCAGGTGCCGGTGTTTCACCCCGTGGAGGATTTCCCACTCGCGCAGTCTCGCGACGACACCCTACGCTTTGCCTTTGATCAGGTCGTATATGTGGATGGTCAGCTGGTGCGCCCTGACGCTGCACGCTCTCACCCATATTTTGTAATCATTAAGGACAGATTGTACAGAGTGAGTCGTGACACTCAGACAGGTGAGGAGATGACCCAGTTGTTGGTACCTAAAAGCCGCCGGGAAATGATTTTCCAGGCGGCTCATTACAACCCCATGGCTGGTCATTTAGGGTATGAGAAAACACTAAACCGGATAATGGCCCGGTTCTATTGGCCGGGCATTTGGGCGGACGTACGTCGGTGGTGTGCGTCCTGCCCAGACTGTCAGCTAGTGAATTCCCCGGCCATCCCAAAAGCGCCGTTGCGCCCTCTACCGTTAATTGAGGTCCCTTTTGATAGAGTGGGCATGGATCTCATCGGGCCATTTGACAGACGCAGGGATACCGATTTGTGTTAGTTCTGGTGGATTATGCAACTAGGTATCCCGAAGCAGTGCCGTTACGCAATATCTCGGCTAAGAGTGTTGCGCAGGCTTTGTTTCAGATAATCTCCCGCGTCGGAATCCCGAAAGAGATTCTGACGGATCAAGGCACTTCCTTTATGTCACGCACATTACGCGAATTATATGAATTATTGGGGATTCAGTCTATTAAAACCAGCGTATACCATCCGCAAACAGATGGGCTCGTGGAGCGTTTTAATAGGACTTTGAAGTCTATGATTCGGAAGTTCGTACACGATGATAGCCGAAATTGGGATAAGTGGTTAGTTCCTCTCTTGTTTGCAGTGCGAGAGGTTCCCCAGGCCTCCACGGGATTTTCTCCCTTTGAATTGCTGTTCGGTAGGCGACCACGGGGTGTCTTGGATCTAGTTAAGGAAAGCTGGGAGGAGGGTCCAAGTCCCAGTAAAAACGAAATTCAGTACGTCATGGACCTGCGAGCAAAACTCCATACACTGGGTAGATTGTCACGGGAGAATTTGCTCGAGGCTCAGGAACGTCAGCAGAAGCACTACGATAGAGGAACTAAGCTACGTCAATTTTCACCGGGAGATAAAGTCCTGGTATTACTCCCGACGTCCAGCACAAAATTACTCGCCAAGTGGCAAGGACCCTTCGTGGTTACACGACGAGTGGGGGAAGTCGATTATGAGGTGGTGCGATCTGATAGAGAGGGGGCGAAACAGATTTATCACCTCAATCTACTAAAAGCATGGAAAGAGGTGGTACCGGTCTCTCTGGTCACGGTGGATCAGGAGAGAGATGAGCTGGGGCCTGAGGTACCAAATTCTACCGATCAAACCTCACCCCTTTCGGATAGCCATCTCCTACCGAATCAGAGAGCGGATCTTGCCTTGTTGCAAAAGTGGTTTGCGGATGTGTTTTCCCCTCTACCAGGTCGCACTAACCTCATAAGCCACCACATTGAGACAACTCCGGGCGTGACGGCGCGTTCACGGCCCTATAGACTACCGGAACATAAAAAGAAATTGGTTCAGGCAGAAATAAAGGCAATGCTGGAATTGGGGGTAATAGAGGAGTCTAACAGTGCCTGGAATAGTCCCATCGTGCTAGTGGGTAAGCCGGATGGGTCTATTCGGTTCTGTGTAGACTATCGTAAGGTGAACGAAGTGTCACGTTTTGATGCCTATCCAATGCCTCGGGTCGACGAACTCTTGGATCGGCTGGGCACAGCTCGTTTTTTTTCGACACTGGATTTAACCAAGGGCTACTGGCAGATTCCCTTGTCTCCAGAGTCCAAGGAAAAAACGGCTTTCTCCGCTCCGGACGGGTTGTACCAATTTCGGACACTCCCGTTTGGGTTATTCGGGGCCCCTGCCACTTTTCAACGTCTCATGGACAGGGTGCTGCGTCCGCATGCTGCTTTCGCTGCAGCCTATCTGGATGACATTATCATCCACAGCAACAGCTGGGCTCAGCATGTGCGGCATGTGGGGGCGGTGTTAGAGTCCCTGAGACAGGCGGGGCTCACGGCTAACCCAAAGAAGTGTGCAATTGGCCGAGCGGAGGTACGGTATTTCGGGTACCACTTGGGAAGTGGACAGGTGCGGCCTCTAGTGGACAAAACCGCAGCGATTGCGACCTGCCTCCGACCCAAGACAAAAAAAGAGGTGAGGAGGTTTTTGGGGCTGGCTGGCTACTACAGAAGGTTTATTCCTGCCTTCTCGGAGCTGACCAGTCCCCTAACCGACTTGACTCGGAAAGGTGCCTCAGATCCGGTCCAGTGGACGGAATTGTGCCGGCAGGCGTTTGAGCGGGTGAAAGAAGCTCTTTGTGGGAAACCGCTCCTGTTCACCCCTAACTTCTCTCTCCCTTTTAATGTGCAGGCAGACGCATCGGACAGAGGGCTGGGGGCCGTTTTGACGCAGCAGGTGGAGGGGGTCGACCGACCAGTGCTGTACATTAGCAGGAAACTTTCACAACGCGAAGCTAAGTACAGCACGGTCGAGAAAGAGTGTCTGGCCATTCGGTGGGCGGTCGGGTCCCTCCGTTATTACCTACTGGGTCGCCCATTCACCCTCTGTTCGGACCATGCTCCCCTCCAATGGCTTCACCGCATGAAGGATACTAACGCCCGAATCACTCGTTGGTATCTGGCTTTACAGCCTTTTAATTTCAAGGTGATTCATAGGCCGGGAGCGCAGATGGTGGTGGCGGACTTTCTCTCTCGCCCGGTGGGGGAGGAGGAGGGGGGGGGGTCGGTCATCGGCCGGATGGCTTCCCGGCCTAAGTCGGGCGGTGGGGGTATGTGGTAGGGGGGCGTGGTTTTAGGCGCTGCCGGCAAGAGAGAGAGTGAACGCGTGTGGTTTGTGGAGCCGACACAGCTCTCGGGAATCAGGCAATTGGTAACGATTGATTGTATTATTGTTTGTATCAATTAACCAATTGCCTTGATTGTTCGACAGTGAGCCTGAGTGCATAAAAGCCGGCCGGAACATCTGCGGGGAGAAGAGCGGAGGCCGGATTTAATGTGTGTTTGTGTGTGTGTGTGTAAAACGCAGAGAAGTCTGGAAAATAAAACCGTGTTCTCTGGGAATCCTGCCTGGTTACTGTCTCTGCACGGGAGCGGTGGTGCTCACCTCGCCACAACGACATTTAACGTTGTTATTTTTATTTCCACTCTTTATAACAACACACAACTTAAAAATAGTGAATAACTAAATTTAAAAAATCAGCCTTTTGTCTGATGATAGCCTACTACGAAAGAGCAAAAACAATGTATACCTAATTTAACAACTTTAAAATGCAAATAAATAGGTTATAAATTAGATAAACAAACAAATAAATAAAAAACGCAGCAAACTGAAAAATATCAACTGAGATATCAAAATATCAAATGAGAAATATCAACAACAGGCCAAATGAAAGATTCATTAGGCTATAATCTATATTAGTAACTAAAAGTGTATTTTAGCCTACTTGTGACCAGTGAACCTCGTCACATTAGGCCTACTCACTGCTGTTTTACCTCCGTTCACAGTCTTATCATATTATGTGTGAGGAGTTTGTTAACGTTGCTCGGGAGAAGAGAGCTCCACGTTTTGCTGATAATGAAGCCTTTGAGAAGATGCGCTGAATGATATAGGTGAATTGTTGCTTGCAGAGTTTACATTTAACTTTTTTGGGGTCTTCATTTAGACGCATACTTTTCATTTTCCCTCAGTCAATTGGGTGTATTTCTTTGACTGATAGCACAATAGGCCTATCTGAAGTGGGAAAAACTGTCTTCGACCTGCCTCCACTCCGAGTATTATTTGCTTTCCATTGGGTTTTAAAACTGTCTGTCAAATATTCCAGCCAATAGCCAAGACTCTTATCTTTCAAACGAGCCGTCATTGAACACTGTAGCCATCGTATATCAAGGAGATTCTGCTGTGCGTATAAGGAAGTAGCACCCACGCGTAATTATCGAACCAAGATGGCGCAGTGTTTTTACCTTGTAGCGTAGCTCGCTACATTCCGTTTAGCAAAGCACAATTAATTAGGTAAGGCCCGCAGTTACATTTTTTTACTTTAGAGTATTTTTGATACAGTTTTTATGTAGTTATGTCGAGATTTTTGAGGCGTTTATCCGTGCACCAAGTGCTAGACGAACTGGATAAGCCAGAAGATGTTTTTGCCGAGGGAGACTCATCCTGTCTCAGTGACGCTGAATCCACTGATGACCGAGATGATGTTGCTGACATGTAAGTTGTTTTATCATACTAACAGTGTTATGCTATAAACGCAATGAATTTCGCCATGGCAGGTAACGTCGTTAGGGCTGGTGGTATTACCGATTTTTTGATATACCAGTGTGAATTCACGCAATGCCATGCGGGTTCGTAATTACATTGTCAACTGTATTTTATTGTTTTTCATACAATTAATATTACAAATTGCACATTCCAACGTTATGATAAATAATTTATGAAGTAAACTTAGGGTGTATTGTCTGTGTTGACAAACTCGCACGTGTTACGTGGCGTTGCCAACAACACAGATGTAAGTTTGGTGTAAGCATCGAAGGAAATGTGCAATTTAGCTGCAATGCGTGAATCCCTGTGTTTCTTCTGTGAAGCTAACTAACCTTATATACTTATGCATAAAATCGGTCCCTCTCAGCTAAATTAATATAGATAGTATTACCTTTACAGTGGCAAGCTAGCAAGCAAAATTACAGGTAACAAGCAGCTAGCTATCTATTTGTGTCTGAGATGAGCTACTAAATCGATTTTTTTGAGTGTGAAATGGCTTCTGGAAGTGTTTAGTAAAGTCATTGTTCCACATGAGTAAATTGTTCTGTATGCAGTACAGAAGGCTGTGCAGGTAAACAAAATGGCAATTTATGCATGGTATGAGGGAGAGAACATGATAACATCAGGGAGTACTTGTTTATTATTATTATTGTTGATTGTTGTTGTATAAGGGGGACTAATGGGTATATCAACATGGTGGACAGTTCCATGGACAGTGTTAGTGGGGTTTGTAATGATGCAGATTGCTCTCCTGAGGGAATGTGTAGTCTAAATGGCTTCTGTATGAATGGTTAAATAATCTCTCCTCACCCTCCACCCCCATGTTTTGATCCTTTGCCTTTTTTTGTTTTTAGTTCTTTTTTTTTAGCTTTTTGGACCCTGCCATTTTGTACTTTCTTTGTGTAAATACGGTAACTTCAGCAATTAGAGGGCAAGGATCTTTTTATTTGTTACAGCAGGGGTGTTTTTATTTTTTATCTAGGAAACTGGTGGACTTTTGATTTTTTATCCACTGCACTTTTAGTAGTACACCTTAGTGCACTTGTATATAGTTGATATATGTTTGTCATGTATAAAGTTTTGCCTCCTAAAACCCAACCCCAACATCCCTGTCATAGGAGGTGGCAACAGAATAAAGGACAGGACTGGCTAGCAGTAATGTGTAGGGAAGTTTCATACTATTCCCATTATTCATTTGAAAACCTGTTTGCACATTCCTGGACTCATTTCTGGCTAATGGGGCTCTGGTGAAATACACAAGATTCACTATGCTGCTACATGGGTTTTGACAGCTTTTTGTGACCTCGGGTAGTTAGTTGTGTAATATGAAGAGCAACAAGAACACGTCTAAAAATGAACTTTTATTGCCAATATTGACAAATTATCTCATTTTTTTGTAAAAACCTAAAAAATAAATCATATTGAGACCTTTCTGGAACATTGCCATTTTTGGCACATTTGGCACCATTTGGATAACGAAAAAGGTTCACCTGAAAAAAACCCTGTAAAATTTGAATGGTTTGAGATATTGACACCAGATTGTTACCAGAGGTAGGCAGCATATTGATGAATCAGATAGAGGAGTCATTTCCTTGATTGCATTTGTAGCTCCCCAGGTAAAAATTCTTAAACTTGAATGTAGGTACCCGTTTTTTAGTTTTTTATATTTTCTGTACATAAATTGTTGTAGTTAAGTATCAAAAACTGGATTTCTATGAGTTCTCACTGCTTAGTCGTAATACTGCAGGTGTCTTCTTTAATAAAAGCCATGAACCATATTTGTACCATTTATAGTTTTTGAGATAACCACCTTTGTTTGTCATTAGTGAAAACAGGCGAAAATTGGCCTATTTTGCCCTCGGTAGGAAGAGGTTACACAGCTTTGAAAATTCCAGAAAATGATGTCATGGCATTAGAAACTTCTGATAGACTAATTAGTAAGCAATAATGACCGAGGAGCCGGGCATTTCACAGTTTAAATGCCCGACGCGGAGGTAGTAAATTGCCCGAGGCGCAGCCGAGGGCAATTTCCCTCCGCGAAGGGCATTTCAACTGTTAAATGCCCGGCTCCGAGGTCATTATTGCGCTTATACCATGGTTACCAACAATTATTTTATATAGTCACGTTTATATTTATTGATTTTTATCTACTTTATCAGCTGAAATTTAAATATCCTTCCGAGGCCATTTTGGCATGTAGTTTGCCGTTGTCATGCAAAACTGCTCGTTGCTAGTTCTATTTGAACAGAAAACATCTCGTTGCTGCTTCTATTTCTCGTTACTAGTTCTATTTTGTCCGTAGTTATGCAAAAACCTCTCGTTGGTAGTTCTGAAAATAAGTGATTCTATATGGAAGCAAATAGTTCCTTCTCAACTTTATACCATAAAATTAGCACCAATTTTGGTTATTTTTGTCATTAGTTAGATAATTTAAGAAAATTGCATGAAACCGCAACTCAATTTACCTCCCTCTCTCCGTCTTGCTTTTTAAAAATGCTTTGGTCACGCAGCCTATTTTAAACAGCCCAGGCTAAGGAAATTGCATTTCACGATCTGCATCATGAGATGGGAACATCTGAAAAAAATAGCCTACTGTAGATCGAGTTTGTTAGTTAGATGTAACTTGTCATATCTAAGACATTTCGCTGGATAAAATGTTTTTTTAAATATACAGATTAACGTGCTTTGTGCAGTAACTTGTTCGCATTCACAACCAGCATTGCTCACGTCAGCGTTACATTACATACTATGTTACGTTCATATTTCCAAACTGAATAAATACTGCACCTCGAACCACAAAACTTATTTGCTAGATTAAAGTTGTTGTAACTAAGATATTTGGCGAAGACAAACTTTTCAAATCGGCGGATTTAGCGTTATTTGCCGGCTTTATTAATCAGCTGTTGGTGTTGCTATGGATACCATTCATGAAAGTGTCGACTCTAATGGCGCTGGCAGCAGATAACGTAGACGGCGTATTAATTTAGAACGGTGATTAAAATGTTGCCGGCGCTACTTCGTTGCCGGGCGGTTTAACGAAATAAATGCCCACCCTCCAGCCAATCAGAATCGAGTATTTAGCCAAGCCATGGTATAACTAACTAAAACATTATTTTAGTCAATTGGAGGTGTACCTGTGATGTATTTTCAGGCCTACCTTCAATCTCAGTGACTCTTTGCTTGACATCATGGGAAAATCAAAAGAAGTCAGCCAAGACCTCAGAAAGAAAATTGTGGACCTCCACAAGTCTGGTTCGTCCTTGGGAGCAATTTCCAAACGCCTGAAGGTACCACGTTCGTCTGTACAAACAATAGTATGCAAGTTTAAACACCATGGGACCACGCAGCCGTCATACCGCTCAGGAAGGAGACACGTTCCGTCTCCTCGAGATGAACGTGCTTTGGTGCGAAAAGTGCAAATCAATCCCAGAACAACAGCAAAGGACCTTGTGAAGATGCTGGAGGGAACAGGTACAAAAGTATCTATATCCACAGTAAAACAAGCCCTGTATCACATGACCTGAATGGTTGCTCAGGAAGGAAGAAGCCACTACTCCAAACCCGCCATAAAAAAGTCAGACTACAGTTTGCAACTGCACATGGGGACAAAGATCTTACTTTTTTCAGCACACTTTCAGCAATGCGATGGCACGGCTTAATTACATTTTAGTTTTATTAAGCAATAGGATATATGTGATTTATGAAATGGAGGCAAGATACTCGGCTTTATAACTCAAAATGTTTGATTTAGTGTCTGTTACCCCTTTAAGAATCATTAAATAACTGAGGAACAAATTTAAGCATGCATTTTAATTTCATATCCTTGGAGGTAATCTTGCATGTCATACACCAAGTGACACCACTGGAAGGGACAGAATAGCGGGACAGGGGAATTCCGGGTTTCACCGGAGTTTATTGAAGAGAGCGAGTTCTTCAAACAAATTAACACACATCTTCATCCATCATTCTCACGGGATCCGGCTAAGAATAATAAACTAAAATAAGAAAGACAAAATAAACAAAATTACAAACAAACACTTTTCGGCAACGTTCTCAGGCCTGTCAGTCTATCTCACTCTGCTGCAGGGATTCCCTGGTCTCAGACACCCAAAGGATTAGTTAATGCAACCCAGGTGTGTGTGCGCCTAATTTACCTGTAGGTGCAGCCCCAGATTTCTCAGATTCCCTCTAACGGCCAGAGCCCTGCCACAATGGAATTTTATCAGTATTAAATGACATGGACAAAAAATACTTGAAAGTTTTTGAAAATGGAATAAAAATTAACATGAAGTCTGTATGCAAATGATTTCTTTAGTGGTTAGATTGACTGCATTCTCCTCCCTCCTAAAATCTGTGCTCATCCATGGAGCGATGTCTCTGACACAGATTAAACGTGCATTAAAAACTGAAAAACTTTTACTGTATTTTAACTTTCAGAAATCTTATATGAGGTCACATTAAACATCAATTTATTTTTAATTACATATCGATTATATTTGATGGATGCAGAGTCACACAGAGAACCTGGGCCATAACCATGTATTCAATGACCGGTGGTAGGGGTAGAGTGTGTTTAAAAAAAAAAAGAGTAAGCACATTTAAGTACATTTTTACTTAAATTTAGTTTTTTGTTAATGAGTGCATAACCACAGCAATATTATAAGATTTCAGACCCTTATTGATTTAAATATATTCTTAATTGCCAAAAAACATTCAATAAAATTAAATTTACCTATATAATTCAAATTCATGTGTCCAAGTGTTAGTTTTAGACTTGTACAGAAGTGTGTCAACTTTTTAAATCACATTCAGAACACTAGACATTAACACAATATACAAAGTCAAATTATTTAAGCTTTCAAACAACCAATGCACAGTGTTTGTCCATTAAAACTATGAAAGTGAATGCTTTCCCACTGATGGAATTGGCTGAAACATCCAGAAATTGTAGTACCGGCATGCACTTTTATTAGAAATAATCTGTTTGGTTTAGATGCAGCTATCTTTATGCTCAGATCACCAACGTAACTGAATGCAATATTACGGCGCTTGCCAAAAATGACACGTCGTAGGTGCAGCTATTACCAGACGATAATCAGACCATAACTTTAAAGAAAGGGTATACAGCAGCCAACGTGTCTTTCCACGCAGTCATGGTGGTGCAGTGGTAATACTAGTGTTAAGAGAAAATGAATGAATAAACCCTGATCTTTTTTCGTTCTACCACTTCCCTAATTATTTTGGCATGACTTTGGCATAAATTCAATCCGGCGGGGGCCGTTGTGGGGGTAATAGTGGAACTGACTACCCAGGGCCCGAGGCAGGGGAGGGGCCCTCAGAAGGCCTGAAATTAAATGTTTACATTGGGAAGGGGGCCCACAGAGACTGCATTTGCACAGGGCCCAGAATTTCATGCTATGCCCCTGGTGTAACCAGGTGGATATTGCTTCACTTCAATCTAGTCCCATCCCCCAATTCCCAGAGAGATCCATTCAAATGCAGAGAGGTTATAGTATCACTTGTAAGAGTATCTGAAAATAAGATATCAAGCTATATTTAGCTAATTGTTTCATGCATTTTGTCAATGTTTCATACTGCTCACTTAATATTTAGCTAAATGTATGAAACATTGACTAAAAGTATGAATCATTTAGCAAAATATTCTGTTTTCAATTTAAGTATTCTTGGGAGGGAGAAACTACAGTGAGGGGATCTGAGGGCATTTGCTACAACAAGGAAAAAGACTGTGACGCTCTCCATTCCCGTCCCCGTTGTGCTCCTTGTTTTACCTTTTCCCCTCACGTTTCTTGTCATGTTTTCATGTTTCCTGTTTGTCTCCCTCATGCTGCAGGCTGGGCATGGTTTTCCCTCTTTGTGTCACTCATTTCCCTTGCATTTTCTCCGCCTATCTCATTCCTTTCCTCGCTTGCATTCCTCACGCTCTCTTCTCAGTTAATCACTCTCGCATACATTCGCACACTGCACGCAATCAGTAGCTCATTAACTCTCATTTATATTCTCCCGGTTTTCATTGTCTTGTGCCAGTTTAAGTCTTGTTGTTGAAATAACTCTTGTCTTGTCTTGCCTCGTATCTAAAGTTTATGCCTTGCTTTGCTAAACTATTGCTGCTTCCAAGTCTTGCCTAGCCTAGCGTATTGACGCTGCTTGTTTTGTTCATGCTTTGCTTTAACGCCTTGTTCTGCTCTGCCTGTCTGCCAGCCTGCAGCTGTCCGAGCACCACTCACGCAGCCCCTGTCTCCTGGATCCGGTCCCTTCCCTTAAAATTCTCCCTATACTTCTGGAGTACTGGACAAAGTAATAAATTATCGAACTATTGCAATTCCTGTCTCAGAGTCATGCATTTGTGTCCAGTCCCTTCTCGGATTCATAACACTCATATTTGCACCAGTGTTTATGAAAAGACAGTACAACAGTATGCAGGAAACTGGCCCTTTGTACAAAAAGCCTTCAGAAAGAAAATGAGTCGCAGTGAGACATCCAAGGTTCCCCAGACGAATTGTGTTTCAGTTCAGCTCGGGCAATGCTGTCGTGGAATTTGACGGACGTTAAGGCAGATCTGTAAACAGTCTTGGGTGTCACTGGAGGCCTGGTAGGTGCATTCAGCATGACTTGGGAGGTTGCAGAATGGAGAAATGCTTGTAGTTGTAATGTTTGTATTTGAATATTTAGCTAAATGTTTTATAGATTTTTTTCGTTGTTGAAGAGAACATTCATGGCAAATGTTTATTGGACCCAGGCCAGTATGTGCTTTATATTAAAATAATCACAAAAGAACAGAAATTCTACAGGATTACAGTAATAGTATATCTCAGAGGGAAGCTGCACCTGTGTGCCTGTTTCCCTAGGCTGCATGTAACACTGCAGTACCATGTCAAAAGGAGCAGCACCTGCCACCCGTCTTTCAGTGCATTACATCATCACTAGGTCCAGGGGCAGTCCTCTGCTACCTCCAAGATGAGTGACAGGACAGAAAGGTTAGAGCAGGATAAAGCCTGAAAGCCCTCTAGGAACAGAGGACTGCCAACATCAAACCTGAGACAGGTATGACCTCGCCTTTACACCATTCAGAGTACAGCCAAGAATATGTTGCAGTTACTTTGTTTGGAGTCGAGAGCATTTACTAGACAATACTGTGTGAACATTGGTAAAAATACAGACCATTCTAGAAGAACTGAGAACTAGAGATGTTGTTATTGCAGCTATAATATGATTTCTATGATCACACATGAATTTGTTACCGTCTTCAGGGTCTGATGGCAGAGATGGAAAATGTTTCATATGTACCTTTGAAGCAGCCCATCGTGTTCACTGTGGAAGGTTTCATCGTAACCAGGCAGCAGGGGTACCCACTGTTTGCGGTCACGCTCATCGTGTACGCCGTGATGCTGCTGGGAAACATCACCGTGGTTACTGTGATCGCCGCGGATGCCAAGCTCCACAAGCCCATGTACGTGATGATGTGCAACCTGGCAGCGTGCGACCTGCTCGGGGGCACAGTAATCATGACCCAGCTGATGTCCAACTTCCTGACAGGGGACAAGACCATCGGCTACGTGGCGGCCATCATCCAGTGCTTCTGCTTGCACTTATACGGTGGGGCCGTTGCTACCATTATGTCAGCCATGGCGTACGACCGCTACGTGGCCATCTGCAAGCCACTGCACTACCACGCCATCATGACCACTGGGAGACTGGTCTCGCTGTGTTTTCTGGCCTGGTTCGTTGTGTTCTGCCTTCTTGTGGCCGGCATCATTCTGACCGTGGAAACGCCGCTGTGTGGGACGTTAATCAAGCACGTCTACTGCAGCAATCAAGCCATTCTGAGGCTGGCATGCATCCCCATTCCCATCCAAAACACGTACTATATGTGCATAACTTGGATCTCAAGTATAGCCAACGCCTTAATCATGACCTTTACCTATGTGAAGATCCTCATTGCATGTGTGGTCAAACAGGAGAAAAACAGTAGGAGCAAGGCCATACAGACGTGCGCCTCCCATCTCACCATTTATATACTCTTTGAAATCTCCATCTTCATCATTCTTGTGACCGACTTGAACCAAGAGATCAGCCCCAACACTAAGAAGTTCTGCGCAATTCTGTTTATCATTGTTCCCCCCACGGTCAACCCAATCATCTACGGCATTTCCATGAAAGATATTCGCACAAACATTGTGAAGTTTTTCAAATCCACTGTCTTGCTGAAATAGGAAACCTGTAAGTATCACCCAGTGAAATAACTTTGCTACAGCATTGTAGAAGTTTCAATAAAGTTTTGTGGCAGCTGGGCAGAGGACATTTGAAGTGAAACCCTACAATGCTTTTCCTTTGCTGTACGGAGGATGATCATGACTGTATTGTTTTGGCACAATGAGAACCATCCCGTGTTTTTCCCCATTAATCTTTTTCATTTAAAAAAAAAAAAACATCTACTTTTTAAAAACCAATCAGAAGCAATATACTCATTAAAATAAAGAAAAATAATTGCTCTGGGGTTTAATTCTGTTGTCCTTTGTCGTATTTTATTTGTGAGTTAAAAAACTATTCAAAAATAAAACCATTCAGCACTACACATTATGTATAAGATTGTATATATCTGCTCCATTTGCCCCTTCTTTCTTGTAGGCCTACTGTATTCTTTTTTTTATCTCTCTCTCTCTCTCTCTCATTGCTGCAGGGATTCCCTGGTCTCAGACACCCAAAGGACAGAAGCACATTTGGGGTGGCAGTGTGCGATTAATGCCTGTAATACTGTGTAAGTTGCTCTGGATAAGAGCGTCTGCTAAATGCCTGTAATGTAATGTAAATAGGAAGCCAGTGAGTATCACCCAGTTATCCAAATAACCTTTTTTAAATGTTGGACAATTAAAAAAAAAATGTTATGCTCTCATCAAAACTGCATATCTAAACCATTTTCCTCCAAGAGTTTTCAGACACAGATGTAAAGTTGTGGTTTGGAAGCTGGAAAAAACAATTATCATTGGAATAACTTTTCTACAGCATTGTAGAAGTTTCAATAAAGTTTTGTGCCAGCTGGGCAGAGGACATTTGAAGTGAAATCCTACAATGGTTTTCCTTTGCTGTACTGAGGATGATCATGTCCTGTATTGTTCTGCCACAATGTGAACCATCCCCTGTCTTTTTCCCATTAATCTTTTCTATTATAAAAAGCATATCTAGGCTACATTTTAAAACCTAATAAGAACCAATGTACTTTTTAAAAATAAAAAATGCCTAATTGCTATCCCGTGTTTAGTTCTGTTGTCCTTCCTCATATTTTATTTGTGTGAGTTAAAAAAAGAATATTATACAATAATAAAACCAGTCAACACAACACATTATGTAAGATTGCATTCATATAGCTGCTCTAATTGGCCCTTCTTGCTCGTACTGTATTTTCTGATTGACTTGTGCATTTTCCTATTATGCAATTTCAGTTTTTCTCTAAAGAACTTTCAACACTCCGAGCAAAAAGCTGCAATGTGTTAAAACTCCGCCAGCTGATTTCACCAATTAGTTATACCTCCTGGCCTTCGCGCAGATGGCAAATTTGGTCAATTCTCACTTATTGAGGGCTGCTTTAAGGCTTTATAACTCCAGGTGTGAACATCACAGAAACTTGGTAAATGGCTGAAATGAAACAAGACAGTTGTACAATTAATAATACAAACTTAGAAACTTTGGAAAAAGGCAAAAAAAAAAAAAGAAAAGAAGGTTTTCTTTAGTTTGCAATGAAATACTGAGAGCTACATATGTGAAACAGGTAAATCTATACTATATTATATAGTATTATAAAAAGCATATCTACATATTAAAACATATGAAGAACCAATATACTTTTTAAAAATAAAAAATGCCTAATTGCTATCCCGTGTTTAGTTCTGTTGTCCTTCGTCATATTTTATTTGTGTGAGTTAAAAAAAGAATATTATACAATAATAAAACCAGTCAACACAACACATTATGTAAGATTGCATTCATATAGCTGCTCTAATTGAGGGCTGCTTTAAGGCTTTATAACTCCAGGTGTGAACATCACAGAAACTTGGTAAATGGCTGAAATGAAACAAGACAGTTGTACAATTAATAATACAAACTTAGAAACTTTGGAAAAAGGCAAAAAAAAAAAAAAAAGAAGGTTTTCTTTAGTTTGCAATGAAATACTGAGAGCTACATATGTGAAACAGGTAAATCTATACTATATTTCCTGGATCATAAACTCCGTGTCCACAAGTGTGCAAAATCTGAAGATGATATTCAGAACTACTAAAGATGTATTATGCAAAATATAGGCAGTGCGTGCACCCTATTGTACATTAGTGTCTCCAAATCTATCCAAATGGCTAAATTGTGCACTGCTCTAAATTAGTGTTGCCCGGTATATTGACACTAAATGTATCGCAATACCCTGCCTTTTAAAAATGGTACAATACTCCATTGTATCAGTACTGATACTTTAAGAATAACAGTGTTTTAATAAGAGCTGTATTTCCTATGAGTTGCATGGATGCGCAACTGCGGGCAGTGTGTGTGTATGTTTGTGTGTGTGTGCGTGTGCGTGTGTGTGTGTGTGCAGCACTTTGCTTCCACTCCCTGCATGCGTAGTGAGCGTGCCAACCGTAAATTATTTTTCTCACACGCACGCCGTGGCTTTCATGGTGATAGAATGAGAAGCATGGCTGCAATTACAAGGTTTGTGGACAAAACAGACACCCAAAACGAAATATGGCATTATTTCGCTGACATAGCTGACAGTCCGTGCAAGCCCATGGACACCACAAAGCCCATCTGTGAAAATGTTTTAAACCCACGCAGACTAAGGGAGCCAACACATCAAACTTGGCAAAGCATTTCGCCGACAGACATGCCGACCACAAAGAATTCAAAGAATGACAGGTTAGCGAATGTGATAGATAACATAACTACATGCCCTCAAATATAAGTCAAACGAGTGAGATTTATTTAGTGACAAGTAAACTTCTTTCACCATTGGACTTTGACGAGGCGATTAAGGGCAATGATAACCTTTAAGTTTAGCTAGCTAACTTTAGCTAGCAAGCTAGTTAGCTAACTTATCCATGTGGCAAACATCTCGATATGCAAACACAACTTGGTAACACTGGTAATGTTAATTTTACCTTAACTTGCGAGCAGCTAAAATGCGCAAATCAGGTACATGCGTTCACAAGCATGCAGATCAACAACACCAGTTTTAAATCAATTTAGATCCATTTAGAGTTTTATTAGTCTTCATTTAGGTGGAAATGAATACTGATATATTTTTATATATTTGTTTGACATTATTAACAGGCAATTATTTTCTCGACATACTCCGATGGTAATCATAGCATATACATTTTTGTCAATAATTATTTCTATTATTTTTTATTTAGTAAAATTAGATTTAAAAATAACAATTAATGAGAACAGGCTATATCAAAAGTAGTTCATCTACATAGGCTACCAAAAACTGTAATATTAAAGTATTGAAACATTAGTGTAATTTATCCATCTCTTCTCCATATTCTGGTTTTCACATGTCCACGTTTTGTGACAAAAATCTTTCTATTGTGAACCAATATTAATTTTTTAAACATAGCCATATAGCTCAGCAACTGTAACAGAATAATTAAATTTTTTGTTAAAACATGTTCAATAGCTTTATAGCTCAGCAGCTGTGACAGAATATATTCTTATTTATTTATTTAGATTATTTAAGTTTAAACAGTGTCAAAATATTTTCTGTTATTTTTTATTAATGAAAAAACAAGGAATTTTAAGTTCCATGTTCTGTCATCTACTATATTATTCTATTACTTTTCTGATGTTTTAGGTTTTTGCCGTGGTATCGGTATCGAGATACTTAGGCAGGTATCGGTATCAAAGTCATAATTTTGGTATCGAGACAACACTACTCTAAATCATAAAATAATTTTATATTTAACTACAAATCAACTGTTCTGGATCATAAAACTCACTTTTGCATTATTTTGAAGTGGGAATTACGATCTTTTCATCAGTATAGGGAGATGGATATCTATAGTCCAAAACCCTATCCAATACATGTCATAAAATTAGTTTTGTCCATTATAAAGCATATACGTTTACCCCTTCTGATGGTTCAAGATGAAAACATCGATATCACACTGTTACACACACATAAATATGTAGCCTCATCATTCCCTCTTGAACCTCAATAAAACATCACCTTTTCCTGTACTCTACGGTATGTAAACTTTTGCCATGGGATAATTTTTCAATTTCTTTTTTATTTTAATTTTATTTTTTTAAATGTTCCCATTCATAACGACTCCAAGGAAAATGTTTACATTCATCTAGCACATATCAGCCCACAGTAAATTGGAATGAGTATTTCCATGCCTTAAGTGACAAGAATAGCCCAGGAAGATACGAAGCCTAAAGCCTGTATTATGTACAATAACATTACAATAAAATAACATTCCACCAACAGCAAAAATGCTGCCAAATATTCTAGCTTCAATGAAAGGTACAACAAACATAAAACATGACTGAGGAATGAATGCTTACACTAGAGTGTGTGAAATGCACTCAAAATGCGAAAATAACCATATCTAACATATCCTACTGGAAAAGACAGTGATCGAGTGGAAAATAACGTACATATGTAGCCAGTGAGAAAAACCGCATATTACAAGCAGTACTTTTTTCATATCGAGGACGAAAAACTCCCGTCAGCGAATGCGTTTTCTGTAGCCGTTCGCGTCATTGTACATTGACTACATAAAAAATGCTGTTATGCTGGCCTGTAAATTATCGTTCAAAGCACTCAAAAAAAAATTGCGCACACCGTTGAGAAGGACATACTGTCATCATCTATCGGATAAAACCTTTGTGAATAAAACCGGAATGACGTGAAATACCTCAGAGCTGCAGGTAAGGCATATGGGGTACTGCCCACAGATTGTGTAATAACGTGCTAAACTGGTCTGTATTTCTCAAAACAGATTTTCCAAGACAATAAATGACTGAATTTTGAAAGGAACATGTGTAACTATGTGTAAAACCAATGGTAGGACTTGAGTGTGCATGGCTTTTCACAGCTTTTTTGGCATACGATCAGGCTATTGTTGGGTTTCTCTTGTTGCTACGACGGAATTCAATGAATACATTTATGTACTCACACATAGACACTATTATCCACTATGTCACGCAATCAATTCTGATTGAGATAAATGAAAGAGGAAACGCGTCCAAATGGAATTTTGATTGGATTGTAATCGAAAATAAACATAAACGTTCCTGAATCTTCGGTAAAGCTTGCTGTGCCTTTCCAAGCGGAGGGCGATTAGGGTAGTGAGAACCTGAAGAAGTATGTGGCTCTTCGGTACCAGGCCACTAAGCAACACTGCCACCAAAGGGGAGTTATGATTCAGAAATGGTTTGAGTTCATCCGGTCATTGCAATGCAAACATTCAGACAGTTATACCGAGGGATCAACTAGTTAAGCCTGATAATATTCAGCCGATATTGGCTATAAAAGTGGTTTCTAGCCTACAACTTAGGCTAAAACTAGACTTTATTCAAAAGAATCGTCATCACGCACAGCCGGTCTGACATTGTGTTTCCCATTGTAGAAAACAAAGCCATTTTAAAATATTTTTGTCGACATTAAATATGTTGAACGCATATCTGTTTTGATATAAACTACATATAAACTGGTATAAATTTAGGTAGGGTGTTCCACAGTAGTGGCCCTCTGTAGGAGAAAGCTCTACCACCCGTCAAGTTTTTAGATATTCTTGGGACTACTAAGTAGCCTGCGTCTCGGGAACGAAGTGATCTTGTCAGCTTATAGGGTAAAAGCAGATTACATATAGTATATACTATATACAGGTGCAAGTCCATGCAGAGCTTTAAAGGTCAGATGTAAAACCGTAAAGTCTGTCCTATACTTAATCAATGAAGCAATACTAGCACTGGGGAAATATGCTCATACTTTAGTTCTAGTCAGAATGCGAGCGGCTGCATTCTGCACAAGCTGGAGATTCTTTAGCAAGGAATTAGGGCAGCCAAATAACAGGGCATTACAGTAATCTAGCCTGCACGTTAAAAACACAAGGATCAATTTCTCGGAATTTCCCTTCTGATAGGAAGCGCCTCATTTTAATTCCTTAACTGAAAGAAAGCTACTCTGAATATGTTTTTTGGTACAACTTTATTTTGAGTGTCCAATGTTGACACTCAACTTGATATCAACTGAATATCAGACAGAGTTGAGATACAGCAAACAGTCAGTTTATACTTGCTGAGTGTCAATAGAGTGTTTTTTGACAAGAGTGTTCAGTGTCAATACAGTGTTTCTTGACACTCACCTATTTGTGGAGTTTGTGGACAATCACCTGACATGCAGTTGGCTTTAAATGAACACTGAACTGATATTCAATTGATATCAAGTTGAGTGTCAATATTGGACACTCAAAATAAAGTGTTACCTGTTTTTCCATGTGTGCGTCAAAGGTTAAATCTGGGTCAATAGTAACACCTAGGTCTTTCACAGCCGTATTTGGAACAATGAAACAACTATAAGAATTTAGAGGAGGTGTACACAATTTCTCCCTGTTTAAAAAAAAATCTAAAACCAGCATTTCTCTTGTTGTTTTTCCTGACTCATTTTCCTATTGAACTCTATGGAAAAAGAAGTCAGGAGAAACAAAACTTCAAGTGATCCATCCATATCTGCATACAGTTGCAGTCAGAAGTTTACATACACTTAGGTTGAAGTCATTAAAACTAATTTTTAACCGCTCCACAGATTTCATGTTAGGAAACTATAGTGTTGGCAAGTCAGTTAGGACATCTACTTTGTGCATGACACAAGTAATTTTTCCAACAATTGTTTAGACAGATTATTTCACTTTTAATTCAGTATATATCACAATTCCAGTGGGTCAGAAGTTTACATACACTAAGTTGATTGTGTCTTGGAAACAGCAACAGCTTGGAAAATTCCAGAAAATTATGTCATGGCTTTAGAAACTTCTGATAGGCTAACTGACATTATTTGAGTCAATTGGAGGTGTACCTGTGGATGTATTTTAAGGCCTACCATCAAACTCAGTGCCTCTTTGCTTGACATCATGGGAAAATCAAAAGAAATCAGCTAAGACATCAGAAAGAAATTGTGGACCTCCACAAGTATGGTTCATCCTTGGGAGCAATTTCCAAACGCCTAAAGGAACCATGTTTTTTCATAACTTCGTCTGTACAAACAATAGTACGCAAGTATTGGTACGCAACACCATGGGACCATGCAGCAGTCATACTGCTCAGGAAGGAGACGTGTGCAAAAAGTGTTTGGTGCAAAAAGTGCAAATCAATCCCAGAACAACAGCAAAAGACCTTGTGAAGATGCTGGAGGGAACAGGTACAAAACTATCTATATCCACAGTAAAACGAGTCCTATATCGACATAACCTGAAAGGCTGCAAAGCAAGGAAGAAGCCACTACTCGAAAACCGCCATAAAAAAGGAAGACTACAGTTTGCAACTGCACATGGGGACAAAGATTTTACTTTTTGGAGAAATGTCCTCTGGTCTGATGAAACAGAAATTGAACTGTTTGGCCATAATGACCATCGTTATGTTTAGAGAAAAAAGGGTGAGGCTTGCAAGCCGAAGAACACCATCCCAACCGTGAAGCACGGGGGTGGCAGCATCATGTTGTGGGGGTGCTTTGCTGCAGAAGGGACTGGTGCACTTTATAAAATAGATGGCATCATGAGGAAGGAAAATTATGTGGATATATTGAAGCAACATCTCAAGACATCAGTCAGGAATTTAAAGCTTGGTCGCAAATGGCTCTTCCAAATGAACAATGACCCAAAGCAAAACTTCCAAAGTTGAGCAAAGCTTGCCGAGTTTAGTTGTCCTTAAGAAAAATGGCCTAAGGACAACAAAGTCAAGGTATTGGAGCACAAAGTCCTGACCTCAATCCAATTGAAAATTTGTGGGCAGAACTGAAAAAGCGTGTGGGAGCAAGAATGCCTACAAACCTGACTCAGTTACACCAATTCTGTCAGGAGGAATGAGCCAAAATTCCAGCAACTTATTGTGAGAAGCTTGTGGAATGCTACCTGAAGCGTTTGACCCAAGTTAACCTCTTGCTGCCAAACGCCCCGCTTCCCAATGCCTTCGGAAGTCATGTAGATACAGCTCCGCGTAAGAGGAGGCGTCCAAGCGTACTGTTTGTACCAAGATGGCGCAGAGTGTTTTTAGCTTGTAGCACCTAGCTACATTCCGTTTAGCAAAGTATAATTCATTAGGTAATGGAGGCTGTTCATATTTTTTATAGTTTTTGGTAAGTTATGTCTAGGTTATTCAGGCGTTTCTCCGTGCAGCAGATCCTAGCCCGAAGATGATTTTGCGATAGGTAACAGATTTTTTTGCCGGTATACCAGTGCGAATTCACTGTTATGTATAAAACTAATCCCTCTGAATTAAATGAATATAGCTAACATTACTATACTGTAACAATGGCAAGCTAGCCAGCAAAATTATATATAGCAGTTGGCTATCTATTTGTGTCTCAGACGAGCTGTTCCGAGTTTCTTTTGAATGAAGTAGCGTCTGAAGTGTTTGTTTAGTAGTTATTGTTCCACATGAGTAAATTGTTCTGTATGCAGTACAGCAGGCTGTGCAGGTAAACGAATGAGCAATGTATGCATGACGTAACATGAGGGAGAGATAACATGAGGATGAGTTTGTTGTTGATTATTATGCAGGGGTTTACTTTATCTAGGAAACTGGTGGACATTTGATTTTATATCCCGTTTGCATATACCTGGACTCATTTCTGGCTAATGGGGCTCTAGTGGAATACAAGATTCACTGTGCTGCTACATGGGGTTGGAGAGCTTTTTGGGGACCCCGGGTAGGCTCGTTAGTTGTGTTATATGAAACACACCAAAAACACAACTAAAAATGAACTTTTATTGCCTGTTATCAAATTTTATTGTAAAACTTGTAAAAAAAATAAATCATATTGAGACTTTTCTGGAACCATTTTGCACAATTTGTGCCAACTTTGGAAAGCAAAATGGTTCACCTGAAAAAAAGCTCTGTAGAATTTAAATGGTTCCAGATATTGGGAATCTCAAACCATTGAGGAATCACAAAGAGGAGTTATTTCCTCCATAGCTCTTGTAGCTCATCAGGAAAAAAAAATCAGAAATTTGAATGTAGGTACCTGTTTTTTAGTTTTTTCACAAGTTCTGTACATAAATTGTTGCAATTAAGTAGCAAAAACTGTATGTATATGAATTATGACTGCTTAGTCATAATAATGCAATTCTCTGTTTTAATAAAAGCTATGAACCATATTTGTAGCCTTTAGTTTTTGAGACAAACGGCTTTGTTGGTCACTAGTGAAAACAGGCGAGAATTGGTATATATTGCCCTTGGTAGGAAGAGGTTAAAAAATTTAAAGGCAATGCTACCAAATACAAAGAGAGTGTATGTAAACTTCTGACGCACTGGAAATGTGATGAAATAGATAAAAACTGTAATAAATCATTCTCTCTACTATTATTCTGACATTTCACATTCTTAAAATAAAGTTGTAATCCTAACTGGCCTAAGACAGGAAATTTTTAGGAATTGACAGGAATTGTGAAAAACTGAGTTTAAATGGATTTGGCTAAGGTGTATGTAAACTTTCGACTTCAACTGTATCTGGCAGCAGAGTGATAGTGAGAGGCTCGTTTGATACTGCAGACCCTTGATGACTTGGACGTTGGATGAGCAGGCATATTTATCAATGTACAATAAATATTAGATATATTTCTCATATATTTAACAAGATATTTTGCATACAATGACATTCTAGGTGATTCTGAGTGTCCAACTTTGTGGCAACATTTTGGGGAAGGCCTTTTCTTGTTTCAGAATGACAGTGCCCCCCTGGAAAAATAGAGTTCCATCCAGAAATGGTTTGTCGAGATCAGTATGGAAGAATGTGACTGGCCTGCAGAGCCCTGACCTCAACCCCATAAAACACCATTGGGATCAATTGGAAAGCAGACTGCGAGCCAGGCCTAATAGCCACAAATCAGTGCCCCACCTCAATAACGCTCTTCTGACTGAATGGAAACAAATTGGATTCATACCACCGACATCGCAGCTCACAAAGAGCATGTGGACGATACTCTTACAGGCTAAGCCACCGTGACACCCCAATGTTTTATACATTTGGTAAAATATTTACCGAAATGTTTCAAACATTTAGCTAAAAGTATTGGACATAAATACTTAGCTAAATGATTCATAAATTTAGCAAAATGTTTCATACATTTAGTGAAATTTATTATAGCTAGTTATATATTTTGTCAAATGATTGATAAATGTAGCTCAATATTTAGCTAAATGTTTCTTACATTTTGTCAGTGTTTCATACCACTGGCTTAATATTTAGCAAATGTATGAAACATTGACAAAAAGTATGAATCATTTAGCTAAATATTCTGTTTTCAATTTAAGTAGTCTTGGGAGGGAGTAACTACAGTGAGGGGATCTGAGGGCATTTGTTACAACAAGGAACAAGACTCATACTTGCACCAGTGTTTATGAAAAGATAGTACAACAGTATGCAGGAAACTGGCCCTTTGCACAAAAAGCCTTCAGAAAGGAAATGAGTCGCAGAAAAACAGCCCAGGTTCCCCAGCCGAATTGTGTTTCGGTTCAGCTCGGACGATGTTAAGGCAGATCTGTAAACAGTCTTGCGTGTCACTGGAGGCCTGGTAGGTGCATTCAGCATGGCTTGGGAGGCTGCAGAACGGAGAAATGCTTGTTGTTGTAATGTTTGTAGTTGAATATTTAGCTAAATGTTTTATAGATTTTTTCGTTGTCGAAGTGAACATTCATGGCAAATGTTTATTGGACCCCGGCCAATATGTGCTTTAGGTTAAAATAATAATCACAAAAGAACAGAAATCATACAATATTACAGTAATAGTATATCTCAGAGGGAGGCTGCACCTGTGGGCCTGTTTCCCTAGGCTGCATGTAACACTGCAGTAACCTGTCAAAAGGAGCAAGCACGTGCCACCTGTCTTTCAGTGCATTACATCATCACTAGGTCCGGAGGCGGTCCTCTGCTACCTCCAAGATGAGCGACAGGACAGAAAAGATAGAGCAGGATAAAGCCTGAAAGCCCTCTAGGAACAGAGGACTGCCAACATTAAACCTGAGACAGGTATGACCTCGCATTTACGCCATTCAGAGTATAGCCAAGAATATGTTGCAGTTACTTTGTTTGCAGTAGAGAGCTTGTGAACATTGGTAACAATGTAGACCTAGAGATGCAAACTGAGAACTAGAGATGTTATGTTATTGCAGCTATTATAGGATTTCTCTGATCATACGTGAATTTGTTATGGTCTTCAGGGTCTGATGGCAGAGATGGAAAATGTTTCATATGTACCTTTGAAGCAGCCCATCGTGTTCACTGTGGAAGGTTTCATTGTATCCAGGCAGCAGGGGTACCCCTTGTTTGCGGTCACGCTCATCGTGTACACTGTGATGCTGCTGGGAAACTTCACCGTGGTTACTGTAATCGCCGCGGACGCCAAGCTCCACAAGCCCATGTACGTGTTGATGTGCAACCTGGCAGCGTGCGACCTGCTTGGGGGAACGGTAATCATGACCCAGCTGATGTCCCATTTCCTGACAGGGGACAAGACGATCAGCTACGTGGCGGCCATCGTCCAGTGCTTCTGCTTGCAGTTTTACGGTGGGGCCGTGTCTCCCATTATGTCAGCCATGGCGTACGACCGCTACGTGGCCATCTGCAAGCCACTGCACTACCATGCCATCATGACCACTGGGAGACTGGTCTCACTGTGTTTTCTGGCCTGGTTCTTCGTGTTCTGCCTTCTTGTGGCCGGCATCCTTCTGACCGTGGAAACGCCGCTGTGTGGGACGTTAATCAAGCACGTCTACTGCAGCAATGAAGCCATTCTGAGGCTGGCATGCATCCCCACCCCCATCCAAAACATGTTTTATAGGTGCGGAGCTTGGATCTTCGCTATAGCCGCCTTCGTAGTCATGACCTTTACCTACGCGAAGATCCTCATTGCGTGTGTGGTCAAACAGGACAAAAACAGTAGGAGCAAGGCCATACAGACGTGCACCTCCCACCTCACCATTTATATACTCTTTGAGCTCTCCCTCTTCATCATTTTTGTGACCGACATGAACCAAGAGATCAGCCCCAACACCAAGAAGTTCTGCGCAATTCTGTTTATCATCATTCCCCCCACGGTCAACCCAATCATCTACGGCATTTCCATGAAAGATATTCGCACAAACATTGTGAAAGTTTTCAAATCCACTGTCTTGCTGAAATAGGAAACCTGTGAGTATCACCCAGTGAAATAACTTTGCTACAGCATTGTAGAAGTTTCAATAAAGATTTGTGCCAGCTGTTTTGCTTTGCTGTACGGAGGATGATCATGACTGTATTGTTTTGGCACAATGAGAACCATCCCGTGTTTTTCCCCATCAATCTTTTTCATTAAAAAAAAAAAAGCACATCTACATTTTAAAAACCAATCAGAAGCAATATACTCATTAAAATAAATACAAATAATTGCTCTGGGGTTTAATTCTGTTGTCCTTTGTTGTATTTTATTTGTGTGAGTTAAAAAAACATTATGCAACAATAAAACCATTCAGCACTACACATTATGTATAAGATTGTATATATCTGCTCCATTTGCCCCTCCTTTCTTGTAGGCCTACTGTATTCTCTTTTTTTAGTATTCTCTCTCGGTCCGTCTCTCTCTCTCTCTCTGCTGCAGGGATTCTCTGGTCTCAGACACCCAAAGGACAGAAGCACATTTGGGGTGGCAGTGTGCGATTAATGCCTTAATGCTGTGTAAGTCGCTCTGGATAAGAGCGTATGCTAAATGCCTGTAATGTAATGTAAATAGGAAGCCAGTGACTATCACCCAGTTATCCAAATAACCGTTTTTAAATGTTGGACAATTTTCAAAAAAATGTTATGCATCAAAACTGCATATCTAAACCATTTTCCAATCATCATTCTTGTGACCGACATGAACCAAGAGATCAGCCCCAACACCAAGAAGTTCTGCCCAATTCTGTTTATCATCGTACCCCCCACGGTCAACACAATCATCTACGGCATTTCCATGAAAGATATTCGCACAAACATTGTGAAGTCTTGCTGAAATAGGAAACCAGTGAGTATCCACTGGTGAGTATTACAATAATAAAACCAGTCAACACAACACATTATGTAAGACTACATCCATATAGCTGCTAATTGGCCCTTCTTGCTCGTACTGTATTTTTTGATTGACTTGTGCATTTTCCTATTATGCAATTTCAGTTTTTCTCTAAAGAACTTTCAACACTCCGAGCAAAAAGCTCTAGACAAACACAGATGTAAAATCCATGGGTCAAAATGTAGAAGTGCTGCAATGTGTTAAAACTCCACCAGCTGATTCCACCAATTAGTTATACCTCCTGGCCTTTGCGCAGATGGCAAATTTGGTCAATTCTCACCTATTGAGGGCTGCTTTAAGGCTTTATAACTCCAGGTGTGAACAGCACAGAAACTTGGTAAATGGCTGAAATGAAACAAGACAGTTGTACAATTAACAATACAAACTTAGAAACTTTGGAAAAGTTTGCAATGAAATACTGAGAGCTACATACACTGCCTGGCCAAAAAAAAAGTCACTGTTACATTACATTACAATTATTTGGCAGATAAGTTGATTAAGATAAGATAAGTTAATACGTACAATAAGTGCATATTGAAGGTCATTGACGCGACTACAAAGCAAATCCGACAAAGCACAGCTTTCTCACAGCGTAGGAGCTATCCCTAGTAATAAACATGAGAAGTACACAGTCAGCTATACATTCTGAACTATAGAATAACCAAAAACACAAGTTAAATAGAAAACAGGAAGCAAATACTATAGAATGGCCCTATATAGGTATAATTTTAGTCGTTTTTATAAATTTAGTGCGTTTTCAGACCACGTTGCTGTTGCACCCGTCATGCATAGTGCCCACTGTACAAGCCTCTGGAGGCAGTGTTATGATCTGGGGTTGCTTCAATTGGTCAGGTCTAGGCTCAGCAATGTTATGCAGCAATAAAATGAAGTGAGCTGAGTACCTGAATATGCTGAATGACCTGGTTATCCCATCAATGGGCATATTCCAGGACGACAATGCCAAGATTCATCGGGCTCAAATTGTGAAAGAGTGGTTCAGGGAGCATGAGGAATCATTTTCACACATGAATTGGCCACCAGAGTCCTGACCTTAACCCCATTGAAAGTCTTTGGGATGTGCTGGAGAAGACATTACGGAGTGGTTCGACTCTCCCATCATCAATACAAGATCTCGGCCAAAAATGAATGCAACTCTGGATGGAAATAAATGTTGAGACGTTGCATAAAACAATGTCACGTTGCCGAAACAATGCCATGACGCAATCAAAGCTAAAGGCGGTCCAACGAAATATTAGAGTGTGCGACTTTTGTTTTGGCCAGGCAGTGTATGTGAAACAGGTAAATCTATACATTTCCTGGATCATAAACTCCGTGTCCACAAGTGTGCAAAATCTGAAGAGGATATGCAGAACTACTAAAGATGTATGATGCAAAATATAGGCAGTGTACCCTGTTGTCCATTAGTGTCTCCAAATCTATCCAAATGGCTAAATTGTGCACTGCTCTAAATTAGTGTTGCACGGTATATCGACACTAAATGTATCGCAATACCCTGCCTTTTAAAAATGGTACAATACTCCAGTGTATTAGTACTGATACTTTAAGAATAACAGTGTTTTAATAAGAGCTGTATTTCCTATGAGTTGCGTGGATGCGCAACTGCGGGCAGTGTGTGTGTGTGTTTGTGTGCGTGTTTGTGTGCGTGTGCATGTGTGTGTGTGTGTGTGTGTGTGCGTAGCGCTTTGCTTCCACTCCCTGCATGCGTAGTGAGCGTGCCAACCGTAATTTCTTTTTTACACACGCACGCCGTGGCTTTCATGGTGACAGAATGAGAAGCATGGCTGCAAGTACAAGTGCTCTTGCCGACCATCTACGGCTTGTGGACAAAACAGACACCAAAAACGAAATATGGCATTATTTCGCTGACATAGCTGACAAGTCAGTGCAAGCCCATGGACACCAAAAAGCCCATCTGTAAAAATGTTTTAAACCCACGCAGACTAAGGGAGCCAACACATCAAACTTGGCAAAGCATTTCGCTGACAGACATGCTGACCTCAAAGAATTCAAAGAATGACAGGTTAGCGAATGTGATAGATAACATAACTACATGCCCTCAAATATAAGTCAAACGAGTGAGATTTATTTAGTGACAAGTAAACTTTTTGACTCACCATTGGACTTTGACAAGGCGATTAAGGGCAATGATAACCGTTAAGTTTAGCTAGCAAGCTAGTTAGCTAACTTATCGATGTGGCAAACATCTCGATATGCAACTTTCACACTGGTAACGTTAATTTTACCTTAACTTGCGAGCTGCTAAAATGCGCAAATCAGGCACGTGTGTTCACAAGCATGCAGATCAACAACACCAGTTTTAAATCAATTTAGAGTCTTCATTTAGGTGGAAATGAATACTGATATATTTGTATATATTTGTTTGACATTATTAACAGGCAATTTTCTCAACATACTCCGATGGTAATCATAGCATATAAATTTTTGTCAATAATTATTTCTATTATTTTCTATTTAGTCAAATTAGATTTAAAAATAACAATTAATGAGAACAGGCTATCTCAAAAGTAGTTTATCTACATAGGCTAAACATTAGTGTAATTTATCCATCTCTTCGCCATGTTCTTGTTTTCACATGTCTACGTTTTGTGACAAAAATCTTTCTATTGTGAACCAATATTAATTTTTTGAACATAGCTATATGGCTCAGCAACTGTAACAGAATAATACAATTTTTTTGTTAAAACATGTTCAATAGCTTTATAGCTCAGCAGCTGTGACAGAATATATTTTTATTCATTTTGATTATTTAAGTTTAAACAGTGTCAAAATGTTTTCGGTTATTTTTTATTAATAAAAAAACATAAGGAATTTACAGTTCCATGTTCTGTCATCTACTATATTATTCCATTACTTTTTCATATGTTTTAGGTTTTTGCGGTGGTATCGTTTCAGTATCGGTATCGAGATACTTAGGCAGGTATCGGTATCGAAGTCATAATTTTGGTATCGTGACAACACTACTCTAAATCATAAAATAATGATATATTTAACTACAAATCAACTGTTTTGGATCATAAAACTCACTTTTGCATTATTTTGAAGTGGGAATTACTATCTTTTCATCAGTATAGGGAGATGGATATCTATGGTCCAAAACCCTATCCAATACATGTCATAAAATTTGTTTTGTCCATTATAAAGCATATATGTTTACCCCTTCTGATGGTTTAAGATGAAAACATCGACATCACACTGTTACACACACCTAAATATGTAGCCTCATCATTCACTCTTGTACCTCAATAAAACATCACTTTTTCCTGTACTCTACGGTATGTAAACTTTTGCCCTGGGATCGCATTTTTCTGTTTTTTTTTGTTTTTTAAAAAATGTTCCCATTCATAACGACTCCAAGGAAAATTTTAACAATCATCTAGCACATATCAAATTGGAATGAGTATTTCCATGCCTTAACCCTTTAAAGCCGGACCCTTCTAATTTCAGTACAATTGTGCTGATGGTTTGACGTATAATAGCTCTGCCGTCCAATCACTGATTTTCTTTTTGAAAACTGCTAGTTACAGATGACAAAATAAGCTACAATTGCATATAATTGGTTCATGAGCTTAGTGGGCGGGGATTTATTTGTAGACCGCTAAATAAAACCGCACGTCAACCTCGTAAATCTCCATTTGCTTCACCGCGGGCGGAGCGGACTACCTCGGACAGAAGACTATCGTCTGAAGACTTTACTGCGACTGAGGGAAAGCCAGTAAACCCCCTGAGGTAAGAAATATTTAAGATAATAATTAACCATAGATATTACTTCAGAAACGATTTTATTTTGAATAAAATCCTGTTTTTGTACCGCAGACTTTCTCATATTTTCACTTGAAAGTCGCTAAGGTAGCTAACGTTTGGCTCTAGCTTCAAATGATGCCACTGTGTTGTTGTTACCCCAGCTCGTTTTGAGATGAAATTGTGAAAAAGTCTGTCATACAATAAATAAGTGAAGTGATAACGTTAGATGTGAATATTTTCTGTATCTTAGTGTAGACTTTGATAACTAAATAATAGCGAACTAAAGCTAAAACAAATAACGTTAGTCTAACAGTGAGCTGTCATCCTAAACCGCGCGAACAGCCATTTTCTTTTCTGCGTTTTTGTTTTCCTAATTTGAAACGTTAGCTCTGCTGTCTGTCTTGCTAGCTTTATAAATGTTATACTCAACTATTAGTCTTATCAATAGCAAGTACTAACTAGCTAGTTTTTTAACATAACGTTATGTATAAATTTGAAGGTTGTTGTTGATCAGTCCTGTCGAAAATGAATGGAGTAGAGAACTAAACAGCAAACATTTCCTAAGGTAACGTCAGCTTCACGTTTTATTTTCTGACTCACGTTTTTGACTTGAGCAAGATTAGCCTGTTTAGACAAATATGACAAAAAGACATCATTCAGTTGAGCCAATGTCACTGATGATTTAGGTCTGTTCATTCAAAACAATATCTTATATGAATGGACATTATGCTAAGTAGTCTAACTTTGTGTTATTGTTGTGCTTTTTATCTAGGCTAACGTTATTCTGGAGCATAGTGTTTTCTGTAAAATGTCATTCTCACTATACACCCCTTTAATGACTCAGAAATGGTTTTATATGTTATGGATTAATGAAATGGCAACTGATAATATATTCATCTATTACAGCGATGGATGGGCATTATGCTTGTGTCCAGAATAGCTATTTTATCTATTCCTGACATAAGCATAAAGCGTTTGCTGTAAGATGATGTTATTGCAAGTATTACAGCCCTTTAATTACTCAGAAATGGTTTTATATGATGTGTTATGGATTAATGAAATGGTAAATGATTACATATTTATGTATTGCAGCAAAGGATGGACATTTAGCCATCTGATACAGTCCCTGAAGAGAAGGAGGTGCTGCGGGTCATTGCAGAGCACGACACGGAGGACCATCAGGGCATGCATGCACTTACTGTTATCTTCTTGATTTTTGAATATATTGAAGGTATTTATGCTTGACCATAGATTTGTCTGCTGTATCTGTACTAATACATTAATGATTTTACTGTAAATAAATCCAATGCATTAATTTTACGGGTATCTAAACTGATATTTGCCATGGGTTGTATCTTGTTTTTATTTGTTTTGCAATGTTATGCATTTACTTAGTTCATCCATTCACTATGTTATACATCTTTTTTTAAATAAAGTGTGTGTTTCATTGAACACATAAATTGTATATTTCAGTGTATGTGTCTTTCAATTTTGCATTATATCAACAGATTCTCAACAGTGACCCATTAGGAGTATGGATAAGTGGTAATGTGAAATGTCAATGAACCTAACATTCTAATAAAAAATTTTTTTTGCCTTTTCCCATACATCACTAAGATGTTATAACTTTTGAGCAGTAAATGATAAATCTGTTCTGATTTCTACTCTATATCACTTACAAAATAGTGAAGATACCACACAGTTTGTCTCCCTCGATCTTGAACATGAAATGTTTAAAAACCTAGGTTTCTCATGGAGAATAGCCATTTAGAAAGTTTTTTTTATTATTATTTATTTTGTGATTTGTTTTAATAATTGATATAATTGATGATATTGTGTTAAAGTAAGCATATTATTGTATATAAATGGAAAGCTCCAGTTATCCTGTTTAAAATGGTATATTATCTTTAGGGGTGTAACATAATATGATCACACCACAGACAGTTTTGCATACACATGTCATATTTTCAATGAACCTAACATTCTAAAGCGTTTATTTTAGCCTTTTTCTTACCCATCACTGAAGTGGTTATAACTTTTGAGCAGTAGAAGATAAATCTATTCTGATTCCTATTCTATATGACTCCCACAATGGTGAAGATATCATACACTGTAAGTTTTCCCCTATCTTGAACATGAAATGGGTAAAATAGTAGGTTTCTCATTAGAAAATAGCCATTTAGAATGTTTTATAAATTTAGTTGGTAAATGTATTTCCATAATTGATGATATTGGCATCAAGTAATCCTATTATTTTTTATATCAATTGAAAGCCCCAGTTATCCTGTTTACAATGGTATATCAAGTTTAGGTATCTGATGTCATATGATCACACTACAAACATTTTTGCAACGCACATTAAGAAATAAAATGGAATAGAATGTTGACTCAATATTCGCTTAGGCTGGAAAGGGTTAAGTGACAAGTATAGCCCAGGAAGATACAAAGCCTAAAGCCTATATTATGTACAATAACATTACAATAAAATAATATTCTACCAACAGGAAAATGCTGCCAAATGTTCTAGCTCCAATGAAAGTCGGTACATCAAACATAAAACATGACTGAGGAATGAATGCTTACACTAGAGTGTGTGAAATGCACTCAAAATGTGAAAATAACCATATCTAACATATCCTACTGGAAAAGACAGTGATCGAGTGGAAAAACTAACGTATATATGTAGCCAGCGAGAAAAAACGCATATTACAAGCAGTACTTTTTTCATATTGAGGACGAAAAACTCCCGTCAGCGAATGCGTTTTCTGTAGCCGTTCGTGTCATAGTACATTGCCTACATAAAAAATGCTGTTATGCTGGCCTGTAAATTATCGTTCAAAGCACTCAAGAAACAATTGCGAACACCGTTGAGAAGGATATACTGTCATCATCTATCGGATAAAACCATTGTGAATAAAACCGGAATGACGTGAAATACCTCAGAGCTGCAGGTAAGGCATATGGGGTACTGCCCAGATTGTGTAATAATGTGCTAAACTGGTCTGCATTTCTCAAACAGATTTTCCAATAAATGACTGAATTTTGAAAGAAACATGTGTAACTATGTGTAAAATCAATGGTAGGATTTGAGTGAGCATGGCTTTTCACAGCTTTTTTGTCATACGATCAGGCTATTGTTGGGTTTCTCTTGTTGCTACGACGGAATTCCAATTTTACATGATGAATAAATTTATTCATGAACTCACACATAGACACTATTATCCACTATGTCACGCAATCAATTCTGATTGAGATAAATGAAAGAGGAAACGCGTCCAAATGGAATTTTGATTGGATTGTAATCGAGAATAAATATAAACGTTCCTGAATCTTCTGGAAAGCTTGCCGTGCCTTTCCAAGCGGAGGGCGATTAGGGTAGTGAGAACCTGAAGAAGTATGTGGCTCTCCGGCACCAGGCCACTAAGCAACCTTGCCACCTAAAAGGAGTTATGATTCAGAAATGGTTTGAGTTCATCCGGTCATTGCAATGCAAACATTCAGACAGTTATACCGAGGGATCAACTAGTTAGGCCTGCTAATATTCAGCCGATATTGGCTATAAAGGTGGTTGCTAGCCTACAACTTAGGCTAAAACTAGACTTTATTCAAAAGAATCATCATCAGGCAGAGCCGGTCTGACATTGTGTTTCCCATTGATGTAGAAAACAAAACCATTTTAAAATATTTTTGTTGAAATTAAATATGTTGAACGCATATCTGTTTTGATATAAACGAAATATAAGCTGGTATAAACTTTGGTATGGTGTTCCACAGTAGTGGCCCTCTGTAGGCGAAAGCTCAAGTTTTTAGATATTATTGGGACTACTAAGTAGCCTGCGCCTCAGCTTATAGGATAGAAGCAGATTACACATAGTATATATACAGGTGCAAGTCCATGCAGAGCTTTAAAGGTCAGACGTAAAACCGTAAAGTCTGTCCTATACTTAATCGGTACTCAATGAAGCGATGCTAGCACCGGGGTAGTATGCTCATACTTTATTTCTAGTCAGAATGCGAGTGCCTGCATTCTGCACAAGCTGGAGATTCTTTAGCAAGGAATTAGGGCAGCCAAATAGCAGGACATTACAGTAATCTAGCCTGCACGTTACAAACGCATGGATCAATTTCTCAGAATTTCCCTTCTGATAGGAAGCGCCTAATTTTAGTTCCTTAACTGAAAGAAAGCTACTCTTTCAGAAAGCTACGGAATATGTTTTTCAGTACCACTTTATTTTGAGTGTCCAATGTCGACACTCAACTTGATATCAACTGAATATCAGAAAGTTGAGATACAGCAAACCGTCAGTTTATACTTTGCTGAGTGTCAATAAAGTGTTTGACAAGAGTGTTCAGTGTCAATACAGTGTTTCTTGACACTCACCTATTTGTGGAGTTTGTGGACAATCACCTGACATGCAATTGGCTTTGATATCAAGTTGAGTGTCAATATTGGACACTCAAAATAAAGTGTTACCTGTTTTTCATGTGCGCATCAAAGGTTAAATCTGGGTCAATAGTAGGGGTGTCACGATACCGATTCGAAATCGAAAATCGATCGAAATGAGCGTTCGATTTCGAACTTCGAAATCACAAGCTGGTTCGCGATTCTCCAAGTTGTTTTTTTTCTCTCCACCCCCCGCGCGCTCTTCTTAGCCTTTCATGTGATGGGTAAAATGTAAAAAAAAGTAGCCTACTTGGCCATCTCTAATGCAAGCGTTTCCGACAAAACGAAACTTGACGCCTTCCACTGCATTTTGTTCGTCCACGCAGGCGTGCGTCCGAAGAAAAAAAAACTACGATATTTCAAAGAAGACACAGCTGCTAGTTAACGTTAGCTTACCGGTAGCCTGCATTACTTTTTGACACATGGCCACTGCCGGAGTCAGAGATGGAGAAACAGAACTGCAAAATCCTCCTGCTTCCCTCAAGTCACCGGTGTGGCAACAGTTTGCCTTCCCCGTGAGTTATATAAACAACGAACGCGTCATTGACAAAAAAACGACAGTTTGTCGGCTATGCTACACGCGAGTACCATACGCCACCTCAGGCAACACGTCAAATATGGCAGGACACATTCGCAGGCATCACAAAGAAATAGATTTGACTGGGAAAAAAACATTGACACAGGCAACTCTTCCATTCTCATTTAGAGCCAAGCTTCCACAAAATTCAACTTGCGCTAAAGAAATAACTAGCGCAATAGGAGTGTTTGTAGCATCAGACATGCGACCCTATTCGGTGTTGGAGAACGCTGGATTTAAGCATTTAATGCAGAATTAATTGCCTTGACGACAATGTAAATGTAAATGACCGTTGTCAGGGCATAAAACCAATGTGTAAATTGTTAATAGCGTGGTAAATGTTCAACTGTTTATTATTCTAGAGTCTAGTTTTGATAAAGCTCTTAAAGAGATACTGCAGAGGCTTTTCTAAGGCCCTTTTTTCCGCTTCAATTTGAACTGAAACTCGTGAGTAGGTGTGGTCATATGACGATGATGCCACGTAGTCATATTACGAATATTCATACGGTCAAGGAGTGAAAGGGTGTGTCATGGTGAACTGACTCAGCCCCCTTCCAGCTCTCTCCTCACAATTAAATAAAATGGCTGTATTAGTTGAGCAACGTCTTCGCGAGGAGAGGACCCGGGATGTAACCGAATGGTAAAGCTAACGTTACCTAGCTAAGTTAGCTTGTTTGTCTGCTTAAAGTAACGTTACTATTGAATACATTCAAATACACAGCAAAACCCAGTCACACAGTAACGTTAGTATATTGAACATGGCTGGTTGTAGCGCCCTCATAACTTCACTTGGTCCGGAGAGAATTATCATTTATTAGCTAACATTATTCATAAATGATATAGCTAATATAACTAGCTAGCTAAGTTACCAGTTATCTCTGGACCAAACGGGGCTAAACTCACACACAATAGACTGCCTTGCATTACCTAACTTATCGATACATTCCGTCCGAGTTACTGACCAACTGGTTACTGGTTTTGCTAGGGCTACATCAAATGTATTATTGCTATCGTTTATTAGCTAACGTTACGTATTCATAAAAGATAGCTCACACAGTAGGTTGCCTTCAACCCCACATTAGCTATTACCTATCAGTTATGTCAACCGTTTGCAAAAGCATTTTTGTTGTAGTCTGTACAGATAACTTGCATGTAAACAGAAACAAACTAATGTCCCAACAGGTGTGCTTGTGGCCACTGCTCTAACCTGTCCCCTCCAGAAAACCTATGTTGCCGTGAGGTTACTGAGGTAACGTTATGTCAGCGTAGTTATGAAGCTATTCTTGATTTGTCTAATACTGCGGTGCAGTAGTCGGGCATGCTTGGCCCAACTGTATAATAGTGGCCAATACATGTGCAATTACACAATGTCACAAATACAATGCGATAGGTATATTGTACTTAGCTGTTTTACTTAGCTGATGTAATGATTACAAAATGACATCCATCACTGTTGGGATGGCACCTGGCTTCAGCGACAGTTTTATAGAAGCCCATCTCAAAGCCAGTTAAATTGTGGTAGCAGTCCGGTGTGAAGTGCGCGTTGCACACTAGGGCTTTCTTCGGCAAGTCCGCATGCTCTACACCGATAGCTTGAAGCCACTGGCTAAGTAGCGCTGGGTCTCTCGGCAGATTATGAAAGCTAGCAGAGCCGGTGGCGTTGCACCGAGGAACGATACATCTCTGACTCCTTGGCATAATGCAGGCAAGTTAGCTAAAGATACCAAGTAGTAAGACGTCATATATGAATAACTGTAGCTCGATATAAGTCGTAATATTAACGTTAGCAATAATACAAAGCAATTCGCATTTGAACTTGAACTAGCTAATTAGCAGAACAAGGGTCTCCCAGTCTCAGAAGGAAAAAAAAAATAGTCGTTCTCTGCTTTTATACCACGTGCCCAGCCAAGACCCACCCCTAGGACCACCTCAAGTCCACCCATTTTTATGTTAAGGATTTCGTGGCGTCACGAATCCCCGGAAGCCAGCATATTGGTAAGTCTACACAAAAACTCAGATAAAACCATTTTGACTAAACATTAAATTTTCGGACATAAACAGTTGTGTATGATCATAATCTAACTCAAAACATAGGTTTTCAACGGGAAAAGTTGGTTTTTGACTGCAGTATCACTTTAACTGTTTAGGTGTGTTTAAATATTCTCATATTTTTGTTATTATTTATAATTGTTATTATTCAAATAAAAGTTACTTATTGAGAAACAAGTATTTTTGTTTACAAATCAAGACTCGATAGTCTAACAATGGCATAGCCATTAGTTAGACTATAGTGCTGGAAAAAAAAATAGTGCTGAAAAAAAATCGAAAATCGAATCGAATCGTGACCTTAAAATCGAAAGTCAAATCGAATCGCAGATTTGGAGAATCGTGACACCCCTAGTCAATAGTAAGACCTAGGTCTTTCACAGCCGTATTTGGAACAACTAAACAACCATCAGAATTTAGAGTAGGAGTACACAATTTCTCCATGTTTTTTTTGGACCTAAAACCAGCATTTCTCTTCTTGTTGTTTCTCCTGACTCATTGTCCTATTGAACTCTATGGATAAATAAGTCAGGAGAAACAACCCTTCAAGTGATCCATCCATATCTGCATATCTGGCAGCAGAGTGATGGTTAGAGGCTCGTTTGATACTGCAGACCCTTGATGACTTGGATGTTGGATGAGCAGGCATATTTTCAACGTACAATAAATATTAGATACATTTCTCATATATTTAACAAGATATTTTGTGCATTTAGCAGCATGTTTTATACACTATATGGCCAAAAGTATGTGGACACCCCTTGGTCTGGGGCTGTTTTTCATGGTTCAGGCTAGGCTCCTTAGTTCCAGTGAAGGCAAATCTTTACACTACAGCATACAATGACATTCTAGATGATTCTGGGTTTCCAACTTTGTGGCAACATTTTGGGGAAGGCCCTTTCTTGTTTCAGAATGACAGTGCCCCCGTGCACAAATAGAGTTCCATACAGAAATGGTTTGTCAAGATCGGTATGGAAGAACGTGACTGGCCTGCACAGAGCCCTGACCTGAACCCCATTAAACACCATCGGGATCAATCGGAAAGCTAACTGGGAGCCGGGCCTAATAGCCCCACATCACTAATGGTCTTCTGACTGAATGGAAACAAATCCACGTAGCAATGTTCCAACATCTAGTGAAATTGGAGGCTGTTATAGCAGCAAATGGGAACCAACTCCATATTAATGCCCATGATTTTGTAATGAGATGTTGGATGAGCAAGCGTCCATATACTTTTGGCCACGTAGTTTACTTTTTAAGCTGTATTTTTAGGAATCTTCAGTGTTATTGGACAGCACAGTTTAGGGACACAGGAAGAGCGAGAGAGAGGGCATGGACAAAGGTCATGCGGCTGGATTCATACCATCGCAGCGCACAATGAGCATGTGGATGACACTTACAGGCTAAGCCACCGTGACAACCCAATGTTTTATACATTGGGTAAAATATTTATCGAAATGTTTCATACATTTAGCTAAAAGTACTGTACATAAATATTTAGCTAAATGATTCATAAATATAGTGAAATATTTTGCTAAATGTTTCATACATTTCGCAAAATAAGAAGAAGCCACATTCTATCTGTGAACTATTGGGTAGTTTAATGCGGATCTTACATCCTGTTCCTACATCCTGTTTCCGGTTTGGTGAGTGACTGAGCTGTGCTACTGAGCTGTGCTGTAGAAAAGTTTGGTGGTGATCGTTTTGTGCTGGCAAATCTGCAAATTTGTGATTGTTCTTAAAAACAAAACTAAATATATTAGGCTACAAACTAACATTAGGTAAGACGAATTTGCTTCTGAGCGGGCCGCTAAGGAGCCAGCAATGTTAGGTTAGGTAAAGCATAACAAAGTTGCTGCCGAGCCGGGCTCTACAGAACTAGCAGTATTGATCCTGAGTTGATCCTGCTTCTGACGAATTTTGTATATCTTCTCATACAAGGGTAAGCTATGGCTTCGTTTGACCCCTCAGTCTCTCCCATTCCTCGCTCGGTTTCTCCTTCCTCGCCCTATTGGGCTATCTCTTGCCCGGTATGTGACATGTTTACTTATTCCTTCTCCGCCATTAGTGGGAACTTTACTTGTGATAAGTGTAAAGTAAATGCTAGGTTGACTGAGAAGATAGCCGATTTGGAATCTCGCATCCGTACCCTACATGAAATTCGAGAAAGCGAAAAGTTCATAGAATCCTTCTCGGTTTCGGGTGCTCCAGTTAGCCCGTCCTCAACTAATGTTAGAACTAATGTTAGAAAATGCCTCCACAGCAAGGTAACAGCAGGTGGATTACACTTCGCAAATGTAGTCGTAAGCCCCCGGTACTCCACCAACCACCAATTCGGGTTTCAAATAGGTTCTCTCCCCTGAGCAATGCACCTTCGGTAAAACCGGCTGAAAAAGCTTTGATAATCGGTGATTCCATTCTACGAAATGTGGAAATTGCGAGTCCAAAGACCGTAGTTCAGTGCATTCCTGGTGCTAGAGCGACCGACAAAGTACCAAATTAAAAAATGCTGGCTAAAGCTAATTTTCTAGCATTGTTATTCACGTCGGCGTAAATGATGTCCGGTTGAAGCAATCGGAGATAACAAAAAGTAATTTTGAATCGGCATGTGAAGTAGCAAAACGGTTGTCTAACACTGTTATTTGCTCTGGCCCCATTCCTTCTAGGCGTGGTGATGAAACTTATAGCAGACTAACTTCACTAAATCTTGGCTATCTGAGTGGTGTCCCTCTAATAATGTCGGCTATATAGATCATTGGCACACTTTTTGGGGGAGGCCTAATCTTTTAAAAAGAGATGGTGTTCACCCCACGTGGGATGGTTCAGCTCTTATCTCTAAAAATCTGGCCTAGTCTTAGAAATTCAAGTCCCTGACTAATTAGAGCCAAGGCCAGGAAGCAGAACTACTTGTCTGCTTGTTACCCAAAACCGTCAGCTAGGGTTCACCCTTTAGAAATTGAAACTGTTTCTGTCCCCCGTATACAAAACCATGTCAAATCTGTCAAAAACCGTGAAGTTTTTTTTTTATTTTTTATAATCTGATTAAGATTTTTTTTTAAACAATCCTATTAGCTCAAGTGATATTACTACCATGAGAGTTGGTTTATCAAATATAAGATCCCTTAACTCCAAGGCAGCTCTTGTGAACAAACTAATCTCAGACAGCTCTCTTGATATACTATGTTTAACTGAAACATGGCTGAAAGCGGATGAGAACTTTACATTAAATGAATCCTCTCCACCTGGGTTCATATATAGCCAAAACCCAGAGATGGGTCGAAGAGGGGGTGGGGTTGCTGTTATTTATAAATCTGTCTTTCAGTCAATTCCAAAATTAGAGTATGCATTTGATTCATTTGAAGTGTTAGTTATGAACACTCAGCCAGCAGTGGTTGGTAGAAACCGCCCTTCTTCTCAGCCTAAGAAAATAAGACCAATCCCCGATTTCTATTCAGAACAGTTGCTGAACTAACTAATAATCATGTAGCAACTAACCCTCAAATTCCAGTCTCATGTAGTAGTAAAGATTTTTTGAATTTCTTTAGTGGTAAAATAATTGGAATTAGGAAAAAGATCACACAAGTTAATGATCATGGTTTTGACGATATAGAACTGCCTCCTAGACACACTGAACGTCTTGAATCGTTTACTCCCATACTTGAGCGAACTAATTAAGTTAGTTGTTTCTTCAAAATCATCCACCTGTCTTCTAGACCCCATACCCACAAAGTTATTGAAGGAGATATTGCCTATGCTCATCAAACCAATTCTAATAAACTCATCATTGCTATCGGGCCATGTTCCTACATCCTTTAAATTGGCAGAAATCAAGCCACTACTTAAGAAACCAAATTTGGATCCCACTGTCCTGGCTAATTATAGACCCATTTCAAACCTCCCATTTTTATCAAAGATTCTTGAGAAATGTGTAGCGCAACAGCTTTCTTCATTTTTACAAACTAATAACGTGTATGAGAGGTTTCAATCTGGGTTTAGGAAGCACCATAGCACCGAGACCGCCCTTGCCCTAGTAATGAATGACTTGTTCCTCTCTCTGGACTGTGGCTGTATTTCTATTCTTGTTTTACTTGACCTGAGCGCTGCCTTTGATACTATAGACCATCATATTCTCCTCTGCAGGCTAGACAATTTTGTTGGTCTTACCGGGCATGCTCTTATGTGGTTTAAATCTTATCTCTATGATAGATCCCAGTTTGTTAGGGTAAACAATCAGTCCTCTGAATTTTCTAGGGTGAACTTTGGAGTACCACAAGGATCGGTTTTGGGTCCTCTGCTCTTTTCTCTTTACATGCTACATCCTCTTGGGAACATTATAAGCAGACATAAAGATGTAAAGGCCTGGATGACCCAAAATTTCCTCTTATTGAACTCCGATAAGACTGAGATATTAGTATTAGGTCCCAAATCCCTTCAAGATAAATTCTTACAGCTTCCCTTAAATTTAGATTGCTTCTCTGTCTCCGCCAACAAGGTTGTTAAAAACCTTGGTGTAACTACTGATTCAGACCTCTCCTTTCAAACCTAATATTAACAATATCACAAGAATGGCCTTCTTCCACCTGAGGAACATATCTAAATTAAGGAAAGGTGTTGTCCCTGGAGGATGCTGAAAAAATGGTTCATGCCTTTGTAACCTCTCGACTAGATTACAATGGGTGGCAGAGCTTTCTCTTACAAAGCTCCTTTCTTATCGACAGCCTCAAAACAAAAGTGCCTAAGTCATTTTTTGTAGTTTTGAGAAAAAGGCAAAAAACTGCTGCAATTCTACGTCAATGAGGATTTAGGCAGAATAGCATAAAGTGGTTCAGGAAGTGCACAGCGACCTGCAGTGACTTGAGCATTTTTACACTGTTGACGAATGATAAATCAAGTGATTTTGACAGAAAATCTCAAAATGTCCAAAAAATTACTTAGGCACTTTTGTTATGAGGCTGTCGTTATGGAATAATCTTCCCATGTATGTACGGGCTGCAGACACACTTTCTGTCTTTAAGTGTAGGCTAAAAACGTACCTCTTTAGTCAATCCTATAGTTAAGGATGTCGGGGGGGGGACTAACCTTCTCTTTTCCTCTCTCACCCTGAGCTGCAGATTACTCCGGCCGTCCCCCACTCGCCCTGAGTTTGCAGACTGCTCCAGTGTTATGCCCCTCACCCTGAGTTTGCAGATTGCTTCGGACCTGTCCCTCCTTTGGTTTATCCTCCCGACTTAACGCAACCGGAGTCCCAGATGAATAACCCCGCCCATTTGAATTGATTATTGAATTGACTATTACCATTCAGTCCACCTTTAGTCTAAACCGGGCCGGCTAGCGAAGGATGGGCACCCCCTCTCTAGCCAGGTTCCTTCCGAGATTTCTTCCCACTGGGCAGTTTTTTTTCACCACTGTTCAGTGTTTTTTCCTCCCCTACCGGGGAGTTTTTTTTACCTCATTTTGCTGGTTGGGGGCTAAGGCCTGGTTTTTTGCTCCATTTTCCTTGTTTCCCTGTGTAGCATCTTTGTGACAGTTCTCTGTAAAATGCACTATACAAATTTAATTTAATTGAATTGAATACATTTAGCTAAATTTATTATAGTGAAATATTTAGCTAAATGATTCATAAATTTAGCTCAATATTTAGCTAAACGTTTCATACATTTTGTCAATGTTTCATACCGCTTGCTTAATATTTAGCTAAATGCATGAAACATTGACAAAAAGTATGAATTATTGAGCTAAATATTCTGTTTTCAATTTAAGTAGTCTTGGAGGGAGAAACTACAGTGAGGTGATCTGAGGGCATTTGTTACAACAAGGAACAAGACTCATCTCTGCGCCAGTGTTTATGAAAAGACAGTATGCAAGAAACTGGCCCTTTGCACAAAAAGCCTTGCGAAAGGAAGTGACAGAGTCGCAGAGAGACATCCCAGGTTCCCCAGCCGAATTGTGGCTCGGTTCAGCTCGGGCGATGCTGTCGTGGAATTTGACGGATGTTAAGTCAGATCTGTAAGCAGTCTTTGCGTGTCATTTTTTAAGTCAAACTATCGTTGAATCCTTTACTTTGTGCTGACCTATATTCTCTGTGGAAGTATGGCGGCGGAGTGAACGTGGCCATTGCAACTTGTTGCTCTTCTTTGTAGTTGACCAGTGCCGGCACTACATTCGTAGCTAACGTAAAGTATCGCTCAAAATATCTTGATGGTATAAACACTCTAAATAACCCAGATAGACTGTCATTGTATTTTATTTGCTTTTGGTGCACTGTGGAGTGTTTAAGTGTGTTTGGTAGTGGATACTACCGGTTAACATAGAGTTGCGCTAGCATTAGCAACGAGTGTATGTCCTAAAGGGACAGCAAGGAATTAGCTGAAAATGGTTTCCATCAATCTGTCATGGTTTTGAACCCTGTTTCCTTATGCGGTCCTTTTCCTCGGTGGCCACGCGAGGGCGCTGCCCTTTTGGTAGATGCTTGCTCTGCCCTGCTGAGTTGGCGGAGCTTCTGTTAAGCATTTACACCTGTGCGTAGTCATGAGAGATATATAAGCCTTCCGTTTCCTTCTATCGGGGCTTCGACATTAATTGTTCATCGTTTGTTCATTGTTTTGTACTGTGGTGTTTTTGTTGGCTGTGAGTTCTCGTACCATTTTGGCTACTCGCCTATTTTTAACGTCTCTTAGTTGAGGCAGGGCTTATTTCTTGCTGGCTTGGTGGTTGGTTATCTCGTAGAAGTTTGGGACCGTAAATCTCTGCTCTATTTCGCCTTTTGGTGCTTTTTCTCCGTATATGGAGTTTTGGGCGATTCTGTTCAGAACAGTAGTTCTGTTCGCCCTTCGGCACATGTCTTCCCATAGGGAGATCAGGCGTTTCCCTTCTACTTAGTTTCTTAGCTCGTAGAAGTATAGAGTAGCAGTTTCTCTGGTCCATTTTCGCCTTTTGATTGGTTTTCTTACTGAGAGACCTGGCGTTTTAGCTTCTACTCATTTCCGGGTTACGGTGAGCCAGTTAGTGGCTTCGGTGCGTTTGTTCCCTGTGTTGTCTCCTTCTCGTGGACTGCGTTCCTCCTTGTTGTGACTCAGGGTTTTTGTTTATATTTAGAGGCTGTCGAGCTATTTTTGCGTTAGTCTTTTTGGATAGTAAAGTTATGGGACGACGGTGCTCCGTCGGCTCACCTGTAAAATGTTTCTCTCTCCTGGGAGATCGGGTGTTTACCTCTTTGTTTTCTTCTTCAGACTGCGAACTAATTAAATAGCCATGGAACGTTAAATCTCTGTTCCTGTTCGCCTCGTTACATTTCCCCTTATTGAGAGGCAGGGCTTGTATTTGTGTTAGTGCTTGTGTTAGTCAGATAGCCGACAGTTTCGGTGCAGCTGTCCTTTCGTCTTTTGTGCTATTTCTCCGTGTATGGAGATTTGGGCGATTTTGTTCGGAACTGTGCCCTTCGGTGCAATTCGTCTCTTAGGGAGACCGGGCGATGTTTTGGACATGTTTGTGTTTGACTGCGAGCCTATTAATCTCGCCATGGAACGTTAAATCTCTGTTCCTGTGCGCCTCGTTATTTTCCTCATCATAGAGAGGCAGGGCGTGTATTTTCAATGAATCTCGCTTTGGTCTAGCCGGTAAATGTCTGGTACTGCCTGTCCTGTTCGTTCCTTTCGGTGCCTTTCTCCTTTCATGGAGTTTGACGATTTGTTCGGAACTGCTGTTCTGTTCGTCTTTTGGGTGCATGTCTTCCTATATGGAGGATTGGGCGATGTTGTGGACACGTTTGTGTGTGACCGCGAGTCTGAGAGTAGCCTGGAAACGTTGGATCTGTTCCTTTCGCCTCCTCATACTATCATATTATTTTGCAGTGTTTGTTTGTGTTTTATGTTTGTCTTTACGCTACTCGCCCGTTATTATGTGTCTCGTTACCGAGACAGGGCGCGTATTATTTCTGGCTGTTCAGTATCCTGTCCTTGCGCTCTAATTGGCGTGTGACAGTGAGCCGGTTAGTAGCGTTTGTTGTGGTGTTCGTTGTCTTGTCTCCTCCCTTATCTGTGGGTATCCCGCCTTAGTGGCCTAAGGGCTTAATGAATCCCCTTGCTGCGTTTGGCTCCTCCCATCTCACACGTCACGCCCCATTACATCAATCAACTACATCATGGGTAAGTCGTAATTGAGACATTATGTCCAAAAGTCCAAACTATCCCTTTAAAGGTATACTATGTAGTTTCATTGTAAACAACTCGTTCTTTGTTTACATTCAAATTTTCTCCCCAAAAAACATTGTATGTGTCCTTGTGGTCTAATAAACATGTTGAATGTATTTCCTACCTCATAAGTCGTTCGCAAAGTGTTTTTTTGTTAATGTTTTGAATGTTACACTGTTGACATCTCGCCGCCATTTTTAAAGCCAGAAACAGCTAAAATGGTTTAAACCTCATGAATGGGCGGTTCCTGATTATTTGATTGAGATGGCCAGGCCATGTGGGCAGGCTTCCAGGTAAACTCTTATTTTAGCTTAAATACGCGAATGTGGATGCTTCGAACTAGCGAACAGTTTTTTTTTGCCATGACATTTGTGAGACAAGCCAGAGCATTGCAGCAAGGGACGCTATAGCAGCAACAACAGAAAACAACTTTCTTGTTCGATCTGTGCTTTCCTCTGGTTTGTCTTTCACAAATGTCATGGCAAAAGAAAAACTTTGCGTAGTTTGAAGCGTCCACGTTCGCGTAGCTATTTGCGTGAGGTATGTTTCTGCCCTTACTCATTAGCAAGATGTTTTCAGCCGAGGAGGTAACAATATCATTATAAAAATAGCGCCCATTACATTACATTATAGTCATTTAGCAGACGCTTTTATCCAAAGCGACATACAATAAGTGCATACAGAAACGTCATCGAAGTAACTACAGAACAGATAAGACAAAGAAAATTCATCCTATAACGTAGCAGCTATCGATAGCTAAGGCTATCTACTGTCGTGATGTTTGTTTATTGTTGACAATAGTCTATTTATCATGTTTGACCAAACCTTGATCATGTAAATGGAGACTACGTTACATGCTCAAAGCATATAAGTTAGTAATCTTAGCTATTGCTCTGTAAATTTGACCACTGGTCATTTTCATAAAATAATTCAAAATCATAATTTTGTAATTCTGCTAGGTTCATTCTGTAGCCATCAACATCCAGTGGTCGTGGCCCCAGAGTAAGGGTGAGGAGCAGTCATGACATAAACATTACATTTCAGTCATTTAGCAGACGTTTTTATCCAAAGCGACAATCGTGTTCGTGGTGGGCGAACAACAGACTCCGGGAGGAGAAACATTGCCATCTCAACAAAGTTGAGACGGAGCGGCACTTTATCACAAAATGCGAAAAATACAATCAAATCAGAAATAAATATTTTCCCAAAATAAACCAGAGATATCCTCAATTAAAAAATTTAACAGACATCCAAAAACTCCCCATCCTCTTAGGAGAGGAGAGGACGTGCTGTGACCTGGCAGCACAATATATAGCTGCCTGCCATCGTCTTAGGGACAGTGAGTGACAGAGATCATTATAAACTAGGGGTGTAACGGTACACAAGTGTCACGGTTCGGTACGTACTTCGGTTTTGAAGTCACGCTTCGGTAACAGAGTGCATAATTAGAACTAGTTGGAACCAGTTTCACCTGTGTGTATATTAAACGTGTTTGCAGCTCATCACCTCAGAGTGAGTTCTAATTCAACTAGTTCTAATTAGCAACACAAAAGACAGGTAGCTGGCCCAATTACAGCGAGCAAGCTACGGACTAACTGCAAACAATTCAAAATAAACTAAGCTACCGAGTGACTCCAATCTGTTCAATTAACTAACAACAGCTGAAAGCAATGAAAAAAGGTACGCTTATCTGAGTCCGAGTGTAGCCTAGACGATCCACGACGCAGCAATTATGCACTCTGTTACCGAAGTGTGAGTTCAAAACCGAAGTACCTACTGAACCGTGACTTTTGTGTACCGTTACACCCCTATTATAAACCAATTTAAGTTTTTTATATTTATTATATTCACTCTATAAGATCATATGTGTCGTTCTCATCATCATTATTATCATTTCTATTGATAAATATTATTTTTAATTGTACTTTATCGTTTTACATTGTTATTTCTAAATCCATAATCAAAGAAAAGTTCTTGTTTTCATGTATGATTACTGTTCATTAGTTTCTAGTCTTTGCTGTTTTGTAGTGTTCAGAGTTAGATGTATGTCTTCGACTGTTTTAATGCAGTATGCTTTGACAATACAAATTCAATGTCTTGTCATGCCAATAAAGCGAACTGAATTCAATCCACGGTCAGAGAAAATGTGTGAAACGTCACCACAATGCTCGTGCGTCGTTGTGCGCATCTAAGAACACGTGATAAGCAATTTTCGGGGAGCCCTTTTCTCCTACGTGCTCAATATCGCCATCTAGTGTTCTGAAACTACATAGTATACCTTCAAGGCAGATCTGTAAACAGCCTTGCGTGTCACTGGAGGCCTGGTAGGTGAATTCAGCATGGCTTGGGAGGTTGCAGAATGGAGAAATGCTTGTAGTTGTAATGTATGTAGTTGAATATTTAGCTAAATGTTTTATAGATTTTTTCGTTGTCGAAGTGAACATTCATGGCAAATGTTTATTGGACCCCGGCCAATATGTGCTTTATGTTAAAATAATAATCACAAAAGAACAGAAATTCTACAATATTACAGTAATAGTATATCTCAGAGGGAGGCTGCACCTGTGGGCCTGTTTCCCTAGGCTGCATGCAACACTGCAGTACTATGTCAAAAGCAACATCTGCCACCCTTCTTTCAGTGCATTACATCATCACCAGGTCCGGGGGCGGTCCTCTCCTGCCTCCAAAATGAGTGACAGGACAGAGAGGGGAGGGCAGGATAAAGCCTGAAGCCCTCTAGGAACAGAGGACTACCAGCCTTAAACCTGAGACAGGTATGACCTCGCATTTACGCCATTCAGAGTACAGCCAAGAATATGTTGCAGTTACTTTGTTTGGAGTAGAGACCTTGTGAACATTGGTAACAATGCAGACCATTCTAGAAGAACTCAGAACAAGAGATGTTATGTTATAGTAGCTATAAAAGGATTTACCTGATCACACGTGAATTTGTTATGGTCTTCAGGGTCTGATGGCAGAGATGGAAAATGTTTCATATGTACCTTTGAAGCAGCCCATCGTGTTCACTGTGGAAGGTTTCATAGTATCCAGGCAGCAGCAGTTCCCCCTGTTTGCGGTCACGCTCATCGTGTATGCTGTGATGCTGCTGGGAAACATCACTGTGGTTTCTGTGATCGCCACGAACGACAAGCTCCACAAGCCCATGTACGTGTTGATCTGCAACCTGGCAGCGTGCGACCTGCTCGGGGGCACGGTAATCATGACCCAGCTGATGTCCAGCTTCTTGACAGGGGACAAGACGATCAGCTATGTGGCGGCCATCATCCAGTGCTTCTGCTTGCAGTTTTACGGCGGGGCCGTGTCTGCCATTATGTCAGCCATGGCGTACGACCGCTACTTGGCCATCTGCAAGCCACTACACTACCACGCCATCATGACCACTGGGAGACTGGTATCACTGTGTTTTCTGGCCTGGTTCTTTGTGTTCTGCCTGGTTGTGGCCGGCATCATTCTGACCGTGAGAACACCGCTGTGTAGGACGTTAATCAAGCACGTCTACTGCAGCAATCAAGCCATTCTGAGGCTGGCATGCATCCCCACCCCCATCCAAAACCTGTGCTACATGTTCATAACTTGGACCTGTCTTATAGCTGCCGCCTTAATCATGACCTTTACCTATGTGAAGATCCTCATTGCGTGTGTGGTCAAACAGGACAAAAACAGTAGGAGCAAGGCCATACAGACGTGCGCCTCCCACCTCACCATTTATATACTCTTTGAGCTCTCCATCTTCATCATACTTGTGACCGACATGAACCAAGAGATCAGCCCCAACACCAAGAAGTTCTGCGCAATTCTGTTTATCATCGTACCGCCCACGGTCAACCCAATCATCTACGGCATTTCCATGAAAGATATTCGCACAAACATTGTGAAGTTTTTCAAATCCACTGTCTTGCTGAAATAGGAAACCTGTAAGTATCACCCAGTGAAATAACTTTGCTACAGCATTGTAGAAGTTTCAATAAAGTTTTGTGCCAGCTGGGCAGAGGACATTTGAAGTGAAATCCTACAATGCTTTTCCTTTGCTGTACGGAGGATGATCATGACTGTATTGTTTTGGCACAATGAGAACCATCCCGTGTTTTTCCCCATTAATCTACTTTTTAAAAACCAATCAGAAGCAATATACTCGTTAAAAATAAATAAAAATAATTTCTCTGGGGTTTAATTCTGTTGCCCTTTGTCGTACATTATTTGTGTGAATTTTAAAAAAACATTATACAACAATAAAAACATTCAGCACTACACATTATGTATAAGATTGTATATATCTGCTCCATTTGCCCCTTCTTTCTTGTAGGCCTACTGTATTCTTTTTTTTTAGTATTCTCTCGCTCTCTCTCTCTCTCTCTTTCTCACTGCTGCAGGGATTCCCTGGTCTCAGACACCCAAAGGTGTGGGCTGGCAGTGTGCGATTAGTTAATGCAACCCATGTGTATGTGCGTGTGTGCGTGTGTGTGTGTGTGCACATACTTGACCAGTAGCACAGCCCCAGATTGCTTTGATTCCATCTGCCGGGCCAAGCCCTGCCACAATGTAATTATGCACTATTAGCACTGGATGAAATTACATGGATGAAAAATATTAGAAGATGAAACAAAAATTGAAATGAAGTCTGTCTGTAAATGATTTGGTTTGATTGAATTAATTCTCCTCCCAGTGTTACCCCTACCATAGATATTAGCGGGCGGGCGGGCCGCCCACTAATAATCAATACCCGCCCACCAACCACCACCCACCACCCCCTCCCCAGTCAAGTTTCTAGCAGGGATGCGCACAACTCGTAAAAAATATTTTTTTCTGCAGTATTTCTATTTAAACCAATGCTACCCAAATTATAGCAAAGAATCCGTTCTACTCATAAATGTTTGCATGGATGTCTGCTTATGACAAAACAAAATGTTTATATTTATGTCTGCATATGACGAGGTAAATACAGCTAATACAAATAACACCAACATTTCCAGTTTTTTCCTGTTAATTCCCATATATTCCCGTTAATTCCCATGGAAAGTTTCCACCTTTGAATATTCCCGGAATTTTGCAGCCCTAGTCATGTATCATACATACATTTGATCGCTATAATAACACATTATGGTGGTGAATAAAAACAGTGGTCAGAGCAGAAGAATAAATAATAGCAAAAAAGAATTGTATTGATATTAAAGATTCACTGCAATAAAGATAAATGGCATACGGGAGTGAGAATGGTACAAAGTTCATAAATAATATACAGTGTTTCCCCTAGAATTATTTTCAAGCCTGGTGGTATGTACCGAAAAAACCCAATCAGACGCGGCTGACGGGATGGCATATTGCCGTGGTCGGCTTCGGACGTTTGGTGCAGCAGGCAGTCTGCAATTTATATTTGCTTTCAAATTTTTGTTCGCTCTGTATATTCGAGACTTAAAACAAAGAGATCACAAGGATACGATGACTTCAAGCTGCATTTATTGTATAAAAATAAACTGTGTAATCAATGCCACATTATAATTAACTAATCCAAAAATTGACAAAAAAAAACTTCTTTATCAAGGTATCTGAAAGAAATAATATTTTAAAATTAAACAGATACACTTTGAAAACCTTGGTCTTTTAATATTAGTGACATAAGTATTTGTTAAATATCATCAAACTAAGCAAATCCATGTTTTATGTCACAAAAAAGATATCTCTTTACTGAAAATGCACATCTAGCTGTTTAATAACAGCAACATCTGCGCTCTCATCGAGTTCAATCCCGACAGCCTGGGGGTTTCTGATTTCTTCCAGGATGGGTTCTTCGATAATACTGGCTAGTATTTCGAGCATTTCATCCACCATGCAATGAGATCTGTAGTTAGTTGATTTTCCAACCTTTTAAAAAAATAAAATAAAAAAACAGTTAAATAGGTAAAGTGATATTCGTCAAATTATATTATTAGATATTAAGGTGAGATACGGCAGGCATAAATGAGTGAGCTATAGTTCCGCGACGTTTGGTAAAACAATGTAGTGTTACCTATCGTTGGAAAGCTCATTTTCTGTAGCCGAACAGTAGCTGATCCAAATATGGTCATTCCCTTTGCAGTGACGACTATTTGTGTAAAGACGAAGGGTGCTTTAATACAAAATGCAAAATCCCATTGGCTGAAGGCCATTTCTGGCGTTCTGATTCGCTAAAACGCATCACGTGATGTGTTCGGCAACTTCCGTGTTAGCTTAACGCGGCGGCAAATAATGAAGTGGTGAAACAAAGGTTCGGCGAATGCAAAGTCGTGATCAAAATGGGCAAAACACCGAAAATCCGTGCAAAAGCGACACAAAATAGACGTGAGCAATTACCTACTGCCAGAAGAAGTAAGGGAACATGTGATCGTAAAGATGACAACGAGCCTGTCAGTAGAGAGTCACCAGTTGTCTGTGCGTCAAAACGCAAAATTCAGGAGATGGGGAAAGGTGATCCGAAAATAGATGACAGGCCGGTCACACAACAGTGGCTTATAATGCACGTGTCGCGTTTAAATGAGCTGCTGGATTAATTGCTATGTCCAAATTGCATGGGGAACGGTCTACATATAAACATAGATCCCCAAAACCAAGGGTTTTGTAGCAGTCTGTTGCTGGAGTGTAGCGAATGCAAATCGCAAGAAAATGGATACAGAAAAAGCGTGTTTTCATCCTCACGTTTAGGGCTTGGATAATGTGCGCTAAGGAAAATTAGTAAAGTGTTAGGTATTCCATCACTACACTACACAAGACATATCAGAGACAGGTAAACAGGGTAGAGATAGAGAAGCCTATTAGAAAGTGTAAAATAATCTATGTATTTACTATAGGCTATATTTGTACTGTATAGTAAAATGTAGAGATAGAGAAGCCTATTAGAAAGTGTAAAACAATCTATTTACTGTAGGCTATATTTGTATTGTATAGTAAACAGGGTAGAGACAGAGAAGCCCATTAGAAAGTGTAAAACAATCTATGTATTTACTATAGGCTATATTTGTATTGTATAGTAAACAGGGTAGAGATAGAGAAGCCTATTAGAAAGTTTAAAACAATCTATTTACTGTATTTGTACTGTATACGTCCCATAACACAGAATAATAAAGTGCAATTTCATGAATTCAGCATATTGTACTTCATTAATGTTGCCACCAGTTTGTTTTATTGTTACAGTATACACTATCCTTTTAGTGGCAGGGAGGGCAGACTGTAGGGTGGACTGTAGTCAAAAGATAAAATCATTATAATGAAACGTGCATCTTCATCCATTCTAAGAAGAGAAGACCTTCATCCACTTCTTGTCTTTTGTTTTATAGGTTCCATTGCCTTACTAGAACCAGAGTACTTTGTCACACAATCATTGCATGATTTCACAGCATACAGTTTAACAGTGTGCACAGTTTGTCCGGTCATTCTGGCTAAGCTGCAAATCTGGTAACCCTAGCTGTAATCTCATTGGCTCTTACCTATGTAGTTTGATTTAGATTTTTGTTAGTTTTTTACTAAATGAAGATAAAAAATTATCTTAATTGACAATTATGACAAAGACAATTATCACATTATGACAAAGACAAACAGGTGGCACAAAAGGGTTGCGGAGTAATTGGAAGGCCCTGTGACTATGCCTGTGCTTAGTTGTACTTATTAACAAGTATATCTAATCAAGTAAGTATATATACAGTTTAGATGTGTTCAGTAGTGTAATAGGGCATTGGGGGATGTGATTTAATGGGTTATTGTTGCTATAAAGAGTGATTTCTAGTCAGAAAATATTAAAGTTAACAATAGATATCTTTAACGGCCATTTTCTCAAAATGAGTTTTTTTCAATACTCTGAACCAAAAATCTCAACTTCTAGATCACTTACATACACTAAACTTTCCATGTTCATTCTTAACTATATTCTGAAGATTATTACATAAGGATTTGTTAATATATTGCCAATTGCCTGATTTATTACACATTTTGTTCTTAAAAACATGGCGAAAATGCATTTTTTATACCTGTATATAGCATTTTCTCATTTATAAAATGAAAAAAGCATGTATCCAAAATCTGTTCTGTAATTTTTTTAGTCTCTAATATGTTGTCAAAATGAAATAAAGATTTTAAGCCTGGCTTTATCCAATTTTTCTATTTTTGGTTTTTAAATATATGCAAATTAGCGCATATTTAATGAGGCATTGCCTAATTTGCATATTTAAATGCACTTTAAAAAGAACTTCCAATACAAAAAATAATTGTAACAATGTAAGTAATCAACTGGTAATGTTTCATGATTATATCTTGTAGTAAAAAAAATTTCCCTATTCACCTGCAGTGTCTCGCCTTAATAAGCATAAGTAGTTGCCTTAAAGGAGAAGTTAGGTATTTAGCATGTTAAGCCCTGTTAAAAGGTTATTTACGATAATATACAATGGTCCATGTCAACATTTTAACAAACTTTGCAGTCTTGAGATATATTGTTTATTGCTCATGTCACAGCTAACTTCCACAATGGAAGTCTCAAAGTATGCTTTGTATCGGGTTTTATTTATCAGTTTATTAAATCCACTGACTTGTATAGACACCAAAGGAGATTTAGATACACATCCGCAGCCGGAAACCGGAAATACTTCTTAATTGTTTTGGAATGTTTGTAGTTTTCCGTTGCTCACTAGTGGTCTTGTGCGCTCGAAGTGAAAAAATCAGTCGCATAAACATACACTAATTTAGCAAAATGAATCCTTTTGAAGAGTTCGTACTAGCTGCAAAACAAACCCCGACCTGGTGACCCCCGGAAGCGGCTGCTGTTCTTCTACGGTAGATTTCAAATTCAGCCAAGACCTCCCAAAATTTCAAGCGGAAGTTTACAAACGTATGGCGACTGAAAACAGTTCTATAAATCATTAAACGCTAAATATATCTCAAGACTGCAAAGTTTGTCAAAATGTTGATATGGACCGTTGTACAGTGCATCCGGAAAGTATTCACAGCGCTTCACTTTTTCCACATTTTGTTCTGTTACAGCCTTATTCCAAAATTGATTAAATTCATTTTTTTTCCCTCAAAATTCTACACACAACACCCCATAATGACAATGTGAAAAAAAGTTTTTTTGAGATTTTTGCAAATTTATTAAAAATAAAAAAATAAAATTTCTCATTTACATAAGTATTCATACCCTTTGCTTTAACGTATTTTTAAAGTATCATATTTCATATTTGGTCGCATATCCTTTACATGCTGTTACTTCCTGAAGTCTGTGACCATCAACATCAAAAAAACTGTCGATATCTTATTTTCAGGTACTGTTACAAGCGATACTATAACCTCTCTGCATTTGAATGGATCTCTATGGAAATTGGGGGGTGAGACTAGATTCAGCTGTAAATTACACTGGTACAGTATGGAACACATGGCTGGCTAAATGGCTGTAAGTTATCAAGGGTCTGAGCTATCAAACGAGCCCCAAATCATCACTCTGTTGCCAGATATGGAGTAGATGTGGATGGATCACTGCAAGGGTTATTTCTCCGGACTCATTTTCCTATAGAACTCTATGGGGAAAAAGGTCAGGAGAAACAACCCTTAAAGAACCCTTAGAGATCCAATCAAATGCAGAGAGGTTATAGTTTTTAGTTTTATAGTTTGTAGTCCTAAAACCCAGACGTGAGTTAGCATTTTTGAGCCATGGGTTCCCTCGCCAGATTTCCAATGGGGTCTTCCCATGGGGTTTTCGGATTCGTGCTGAATATAAGGCCTGTGGTTAATATGAGCCTAAGAGAGTTACTTATGGGTCATTCCGTGTCAAATCAGACAGAATCCAGGAAAGTGGTTGCAGCATCGTCTCACATTTTGTTCAAAATTTGTCTATATAATGTTTGGGTCCCAAAACTAAGGCCTGTAAAATATTTTTGTTCAATTCCAATGTTTTTATATTTTTGTTGGCCCTTTTTCGGTCATTTTCATAGGACCAAAATGGTATGTGGGGTAGCTAGTAGGAACATGAAAATGTATGTGGAAATGGCTTAATGTATAGTCATTTAGTGTACAATGTCCTTCCATGTTCCCTTCACAGATAAATACACATAGGCTAGTTAAAGGCATTGTTTTACCTCTAGGAAAAAAACATCCATAATGGAAAAAGCAGGGTCTTCCCTTATTATCTCTACTTATGTGTGTCCCAGCCTCTGAAATATTGATTGGAGTGAAGAAATACATGTTTTCTGTAGGCTCATTTTACTATAGGTCATTAATGCAAGCTATATTCTTTACTACCAAGGCCTCATTATAGAAAAAGGCATTAACTCTGATAGATGCTATATTCAATGGAGTGGTTAAACTTTATATCCCATATTTAAAAAAGAATAAAATACTCAACAAAAAATTCTAATAACTTTATTGAAAATGATGTGCAATGTAGCAAATTATGTACTAGAAATGACATGTCATGAAAACTATTATCCTTTAACCATATAACTTGAACAACAGGACTGAATTAGGTACATGCTTGGTGTTTTCTTGATAAGTGGAATCCATATGTTCCATTATTCACTGATTGGTGAATATAAGGGCATATACTGATGATTTCACTGTGTGGACATGTTTCAACATGCGTATCAGTACAATTTCCATATATAGCTTTCTAACATGCACACTGTAAAATTACATGTACATGTATAAACACATCCAGCCTTTTATGTGGAAACACATTTAGATACTCCCACTGGAGCTTGAGAGGGCCATTTAGGATACCACTTATTCCTCCTTATACCTGAGGTTTTATCAAAATATTTAACTTATTTTCAATATCCAGGACCTTAACGGAAACACAATTCCCATCACAAATGCCCTCTATTCCAATGAACATACTGAAAACATGTTTATCCTTTATTTCTTACAATTCCATTATTTCTGTTCATCCTTTATTTCTTTAACAAAATTTGAGATGGTGCTGCAACAACCTTATCTGATTTGACACGGAATGACCCTTATGCCAGTAGAGTAACGTTATACTTTTAAATTTTTTAAGAAGCTGTTATGTGCGCGACAAAACAGTGAGCAGTAGCTATACAGTATGCTAGTACACAGTCGGCTACACAGGAGGCAGACTCTCTCTCCTTCGTCCCTCTCTATGAGTTTGGACACGCCTCCATCATGACTTACCTGCCCACTGTTGCTTTTCTAAAATGAGGAAGGGTAGAGGTATATGTCATTTTGACGTATACCTCTCCCGAATTTGTAACTTTGAGCTGTTGATATTTTGGTTCACAAATTATTCTGGCCAGCGACAAAGAGACTTAGGGCCCTATCTTACACCCGGCGCTAAGCGGCGCTAACCCAAAAGCAAGTCTCTTTGCTATCTTACACCCCGCGCAGGGTTCATTATAACGCTTGGCGCTCACGCTAATATACCATGTATTCTTGTGCCCATTGCAAGTGAACTGGGCGTGTCGCTCTCAAGATGAGTGGCCAGGATCATTTTTGGCGTATTGCTATCTTGAGCCAGCAGAAAGCGCTTGCGATAAAACCACCACAAACCTGGTCTAAAGTCATGTCGCAGTTGTTTATGTAGCATGTTATTTTAATGGCGCATACAAGTGTCTACATAGGCGTGCACAACGCACATACACCCTCCTTGTCTGTTACACACAGGGGCACACACAAGCATGACTAAAAATTATCAAGATTACAATGTGAAATATTATTGTGCAGTCTGTATAAAAAAATGCATAATAATAAAAGGGTCCATACGTCCGCCAAGGTGGAAAAGCAGGCTTTTAAAGGGAATGGGATATGACATTTCGATTAGTTTATGTCATGTCACGTTCAAGACACACCTATAATTAATGAAGAGACTAAGGTCAGCCCATTTGCACGTTGCGCCGTGCTGAGCGTTCAAAAAACACGCCGTCAAACTAGCAAAAGTGGACTTGGACACACTCTAAATGCACTTTACGCCTTGCGTTTAGACAAAGCGCTAAGATCGCCAAGAGCCCCTAATCAGCTGCGCCTTAATCTGTTAAATAAGCTCAATGTTGTTTTTCAGTGGAATTACCCTTAATGACTTGTTAAAATAAATGTTGTCTTCAAGTGTTTTTATTGTTAGAAGCTAAGGTTAGAGTTTGTGTTCACTTCTTGGTGGTTTAGGCTATTGTTACTAGTTTCGTTCTCTTTGTCCAGCCCGACAGTTAGATTGGACACGTACACGGTTGATCTGTAACTTTGACGCTCCGGTTTGGGGGCATGCTATTTTACTGCCTCCTAAACAAAAATCTTTTTTTTTTTCTTTTATTGTTGTAACGTTTTTTTAAATTAAACAATATCTTATAGAATCAAATGTCTGTGGTGGTCATTTTATAATACACTATATTAATGTCGTTTGTAACATATGGTTAACCGCATATAGCAATTCTAGCTTTTAGTCCTTCAAGCTAGCTAGCTAACGTTAGAAAAAAGTGTTTAAAAACGGAGCTGTGTGCTACTGCTGGCGTTATATGACAACGCTGCTCGTCCGAGGGAATTATGGGACGTCGAGTTTTTAAACAGTGCCAGCGCTGGTATGTTCACAAAAAAATACTAAAACGTAAAATATACTCAAAGCTGGTCCAGAAAAACAACATAGTTTGCGAACGGCGTTATATTGAACAATCCAGGAAATTGACGGTAAGACTTAATCACTAGAAATGGTTTAAAAGTAAGTTTTAGTTTATGTCCACGCTTTAAATGAATGGGGAATTTACTTCAGGGCACATGAGGACGAATCACGATCATCTTGACCAACCAATATCGTGTTGCATGATAACATCATCATATCGCCCAAGCCTAGTTTTAATAGAATACTTTGAAAAATGCCTGTATTACAAAAAAAATTCCACAAAAATGTTGGGGTTGTGACATTGCCGATTGCAGTCAGCACCTCATCTTTACAGGACTCCAGAATTATTAATTTGAATCCCTATTACACATTCCATTCCAGTTTGGTTAAATTAATTATCTAAATTATACTTTAATCTATTTCTCATACTTCTCTCTTTACATCGTCTTAGTTACAGAATACAGTTCTTTGACAACAAAAAAAACTCCTCTATGACAAAACAAATAAAATGCTTCAAATGCACCAAAATATCTTAGTATAAAAATGCAAATAGATTCAGCATATAAACTGCAAGTTATAACAGGAAATGAGCATTAGCACCGAAGAAACAAAAACAGAATACCGTTTTACATGGGCTGGGCTAACCAGACATCACGTACATTTCACGTGGACGTATCGTGATCCTAAATTTGGCTGTCTCGGCTCAGAAAGATAGTATGTATTGCTAGTATGCATTCTAGTTTATACACTCGGTAGAAAAATTCGCATTTACAAATGAACCGCAAATAACGAATCTCTCAACTGCACGTTATTACAGTGAGTGAGCATTAACGCCAAAACACAAAGAAAGGAAAACACTATAGCTGTGCTAACGAGACATCATGCACGTTTCATGAGGGCCTATTGTCTTAAAATGGCAGCTCAGTAAGCTAGCGTGTATTGCTAGCATGTATTTTCCGCCTAAACACTCGGTAAAAACTTCACCAACATCACATACCAACTCCGTTAATATTTCCCCATTCACACCGTTACATTTAACTCCATTAATAGTGAAACAAAAATATCATACCTGAAAAGGGGGGAGAAATATGACAATCGCGATACTGGCATTGTATCCTCAACGTGAGCTTCATCATGAATGAGGAAAAGGCCGCGATCTCCCTCTAATGTATGGACGAAGGCATGAGCAATCGACCCAAAGTTAGCGTAGGCTAAAGCTTTCTGCTAGATTACTAACGTAATGAAATGCCAATAAACCTGAACGTTTTACTGTTTTAACCTTTCTTAAACCAGCAATAAGTTTTAAGTTGTTCTGTCACGAATTCTTATGATTTTACCCAATTCTAATGAACTTTCACCAGATATTCTTGTGAATTGCCTTATGCATAGCTTTTTAGATTATGGTTTTAAACGTGTATTGACGTTATAAATTTACATGTCCTTAGAACAGTTTTTTCTTCCTTTACAACTGTGTGGTTCAAATATAATTTTAACTTGTCACACTATAGGCTGCATCTACTGAGCAAGTGCACAATTAAGTTGTAAGCTGTACAATTTTATTGTAGGTTTTGTGGATTGTAATGTCACAGCTTTCATACCACCTGATCATATCAATGAGACTCTTGGCTTTTTCAACGATTAACAACGAAACACTTTTGCATTTAAGAATGCATCTATTAAATCTTGAATGACATCCGGACTTTTCCCCTGCTGACAGATGATTCCCCTTCGGTTTTGATCTAAGGCCTTAATCCAGCCTACCGTTTAAGTGCCTTTGGTGACCACTGGAGGACAACCACTGAAATACAATTTTAAATCCCGGCAGGTCACGTGGTGGAGACAAACTAGTGGATCTACCTATGATTTAAGACAAAAAAAGAAATAAGAAAGCTGACATGACATATGGCGGCGATGATTGTTAGTACACTTTTAAAAAATCGTTTTTTAAGCGTATAAGCAATCATCTAAAAAAATTTTAAAAAGGAAACTGCCTTCAAGATTAAGGATGTCAAATTTAGTCACGTGAGAAACATGTAACGTGATTAATACAGTGTTTTTCAGCAAGTAACAAAACAAAGTCTTTTGTAGCAAGATGACAGGATATTGTTCTGATTTTTCCTAATGAAGATCAACTCATTAATTAATTTCTATTCAAGGGCGCAAGGATGAGGGGTGTGTGGGGGACCCTGAATAGAAGGGGTAGTGGAGTAGGTGGACGGTCAAAAGCGAGAGGGGCATCACAATGCATATAATCAAGGGGTGCTGGGAGTTGTGCCTGATATCAATGTCAAGTGTTCTTTTGGAGAAAATCTGGTACTAAGCTTGGATTGTTTTCTAGTTAATATGAATGAACATGTAATGTGAGTTTCGTAACATGAGTAACATGACATTGGTTGTCTGTATATAGTATAAGCTATAGGCTATGTCAATAGTTTAGTGCTGTTATAACTTTAGTAAATAAAGTTTCTGATAAAATGCATCTGTTTTGTTGTGGCATTTATAGTTCTGGAAGATTTCTAAAGCAAACTTAAATGAAAAAATGCCATGTGACCTTGCCTAACGTGAGTAACGCAGACAAAAGTTATTGCCACAACAATAACCAACCAAGAGTTTTCTTGTATTTTCAAAAGTACAAAAAATAAGGATGTTCCAGCAATTCACTGAATATAAAAACAGGTGTCTACAACACCTACTCACAGTAAATGTTCCAAGAGTAATGCTAGAATTACCCTGTAGCATTTAAGAGATTAGCTTGGACCCCACTGATGTCAGGAACTACCGTCCTGTATCTCTCTTGCCCTTCCTGTCCAAAACAATTGAACATGCTGTTCTTAACCAACTGTCTGTTTTTCTCCACCAGAACAACCTGCTTGACCCACATCAGTCCGGCTTCAGAACCGGCCACTCCACTGAAACTGCTCTCCTGGCTGTGACGGAGGCACTCGCCACTGCTAGAGCCTCCTCTCTCTCCTCTGTTCTGATTCTCCTTGACCTGTCTGCGGCATTTGACACGGTCAACCACAAACTCCTGATCTCCACACTCGCTGAGATGGGCATTTCTGGAACTGCCCTCTCTTGGTTTGTATCGTATCTCACTGATAGATCCTACCAAGTCTCCTGGAAGGGTTCCCTCTCTGCTCCCCATCCCCTGTCTACAGGAGTCCCGCAGGGATCTGTACTGGTCCTCTGCTGTTCTCTATGTATACTAAATCTCTATAGAACTCTATGGGGAAAAAAAGTCAGGAGAAACAACCCTTAAAGTGATCCATCCACATCTACTCCATATCTGGCAACAGAGTGATGGTTTGGGGCTTGTTTGATAGCTCAGACCCTTGACAACTTACAGCCATTTAGCCAGCCATGTGTTCCATACTGTACCAGTGTAATTTACAGCTGAATCTAGTCTCACCCCCCAATTTCCATAGAGATCCATTCAAATGCAGAGAGGTTATAGTATCGCTTGTAACAGTACCTGAAAATAAGATATCGACAGTTTTTTGATGTTGATGGTCACAGACTTCAGGAAGTAACAGCATGTAAAGGATATGCGACCAAATATGAAATATGATACTTTAAAAATACGTTAAAGCAAAGGGTATGAATACTTATGTAAATGAGAAATTTCAGTTTTTTATTTTTAATAAATTTGCAAAAATCTCAAAAAAAACTTTTTTCACATTGTCATTATGGGGTGTTGTGTGTAGAATTTTGAGGGAAAAAATTAATTTAATCAATTTTGCAATAAGGCTGTAACAGAACAAAATGTGGAAAAAGTGAAGCGCTGTGAATACTTTCCGGATGCACTGTATATTTTAGGTTGGGGAAAATTATTATATATTTTTTAATGTTCTCATCACACCTACATCTCTACAAACAATTATCATTGGAATAATTTTTCTACAGCATTATAATTCCCCACAACCTTACAAACCTTTACTGCTTCATTGTAAAAGTTGAAATAAAGTTTTGTGCCAGCTGGGCAGAGGACATTTGAAGTTAAATCCAACAAAGGGTTTTCCTTTGCTGTACTGAGGATGATCATGTCCTGTATTGTTCTGGCTCAATGTGAACCATCCCCTGTGTTTTTCCCATTAATCTTTTTTATTTATTTGAGTTAAAAATAAGAATATTATCCAATAACAATAAAACCATTCAACACTACACATTATGTGTAAGATTGCATCCATATACCTGCTCTAATTGCCCCTTCTTGCTTGTACTGTATTTTTAATTGACTTGGGCATTTTCTTATGTAATTTCTGTTTTTTCTGTAAAGCACTTTCAACACTCTGTACAAAAATCTTCATACACAAAAAGACCATTTAATCTCCCAGAAAGAAGCTAAAGGTGGTTAGCATTTCAGCACAGTGTTACATTGCAGCAGATCAAAGGCTTGGAGACGATGACTGACAGCTCCAACCATATTAAATAAGGAGGAATGTCAAGTCTACAGACACCCAACTTGTCTTGGAGTTTGGACTGATCAGGAAATATACAGTGTAGTAATATATAATTACATCACAACGGTAAATTGCAGTAGATCAACAAAACCGGGTTTTTTATCCTGTTGACCAGAAAATGCCAGATCAACATATATAGAATATATTTTAGCTTGGTGTATTAGGAAGCACAGGCTTCATACAGAGAACCCTGTTGTTTGTTTGCTGAGACAAAAATTATGTTTTCCCTTGTTTTCAATTATGCATTTAAATTCAGTATGTGCCATAACTATAAACCTGTCAAAATGTTTTCCAACATGAGAAATCGTTGGTGTAACAATGTATTATGAGCTCCGTATGACGAGTTACACACTGCTTTGGCGCCCCTTAGTGTAAATATTTTTTAATCACACCAATGGGCACCATTTTCCCTCACTTGACTTTATCCAGGGCTGCGTCCCAATATTCTTCACTCCCCACCTCCCTTCCACCACTCCCCCACTACCACTCCTCTCCTACCCGGAAATATGCAAAACTGCCTGAACGTTTCGAGTACAAGTATTTGCATGTACAGTGTACAATGTACCTGACATTGCGGTTTGCGTTGAGACATTAATTAATATGTAACCATTATTTATTTCTGATTTGATTGTGTTTTTCGCATTTTGTGATAAAGTGCCGCTCCGTCTCAACTTCGTTGAGATGGCAATGTTTCTCCTCCCGGAGTCTGTTGACTCTATCACGGTCACTCTGATCAAGCTGTCCTCTTCCCCTGGCCCTGCCTCACCCACCACGAACACGATTGTCACTTTGGATAAAAGTGTCTGCTAAATCAGGGGTTCCCAAACCGGTCCTGGGGGACCCCTGTGTATGCTGGTTTTCATTGCAACCACAGTTGCAATCCCAGAATTTTAACAAGCTGTAAAGTTTTCTTAATTAGGTGCTTTTCATGTTTGGAGGAATTATTCGCCCTCTTAAGACTCATTATGTCAGAAATAGCTATGCATGCTATGTAGAACAAACTCCCCATGTTCACGTTGTGCTTATTGTGCTATATTGCAACAATTACATAAAAAGAGGTTTCAAAATAATGTATTTTCACTCAAATTAAAGAGTGAAGTGAATCAATAGGCTCCTAATTAGGTTGTTGAACATATGTGTTTAACTCAATTTGTTCTTTAAGCTTATTAACACAATGCAGGTTTGGCTCGTTATCATTTGCTTTGTGTTTGAATTCTTCATTATCTACCAAATGGTTAGTTTTAGTGGCCATGTGTCCACACTTTCACCAATTAGGAGCCTATTGATTCAAATCAGTTTTTAAATGGATCTGTTAAATAATTTTCTTATCTTTTTTAAATAATATAGCACAATAAGCACAATGTGAACATGGGGTGTTTATTCTACATGGCATCCATAGCTATTTCTGATATAATGTGGCTTAAGAGGGTGAATAATTCCTCCAAACATGACAAGCACCTAATTCAGAAAAATTAACAGCTTGTTAAAATTCTGGGATTGCAACTGTGGTTGCAACGAAAACCAGCATACACAGGGGTCCCCCAGGACCAGTTTGGGAACCCCTGTGCTAAATGACTGTAATGTAATGTTTATGTAATGACTGTCCCTCACCCTTACTCTGGGGCCGCGACCACTGGATGTTGATGGCTACAGAATGAACCGAGCAAAATTACAAAATTATGATTTTGAATTATTTCATGAAAACGAACAGTGGTCAAATTTACAGAGCAATAGCTAAGATTACTAACTTATATGCTTTCAGCATGTAACGTAGTCTCAATTTACATGATCAAGGTTTGGTCAAACATGATAGACTATTGTCAACAATAAAGAAACATCACGACAATAGATAGCCTTAGCTATCGATAGCTGCTATGTTATGGGAAGGATGTTCTTTGTCTTATCTGTTCTGTAGTTACTTTGATGACGTTTCTGTATGCACTTATTGTATATCGCTTTGGATAAAAGCGTCTGCTAAATTACTATAATGTAATGTAATGGGCGCTATTTTTATAATGATATTGTTACCTCCTCGGCTGAAAACATCTTGCTAATGAGTAAGGGCAGAAACATACCTCACGCAAATAGCTACGCGAACGTGGACGCTTCAAACTACACAAAGTTTTTCTTTTGCCATGACATTTGTGAAAGACAAACCAGAGGAAAGCACAGATCGAACAAGAAAGTTGTTTTCTGTTGTTGCTGCTATAGCGTCCCTTGCTGCAATGCTCTGGCTTGTCTTTCACAAATGTCATGGCAAAAAAAAACTGTTCGCTAGTTCGAAGCATCCACATTCGCATATTTGCGTGAGGCATGTTTCGGTCCTAAGCTAAAATAAGAGTTTACCTGGAAGCCTGCCCACATGGCCTGGCCATGTCAATCAAATGAGCAGGAACCGCCCATTCATGATGTTTACACCATTTTAGCTGTTTCTGGCTTTCAAAATGGCTGCGGGATGTCAACAGTGTAAAATTCAAAACATTAACAGAAAAACACTTTGCGAACAACTTATGAGGTAGGAAATACATTCAACATGTTTATTAGACCACAAGGACACATACAATGTTTTTTGGGGAGAAAATTTTAATATAAACAAAGAACGAGTTGTTTACAATGAAACTACATAGTATACCTTTAAATACAAAATTTGACATTTATAAACAACCAAAAAGTATTACAAATGTGAGCATGGCAGGTGTGGTTTGGTAAGGTAGATTGCAATGGGAAGGAAAAGGGGAAGGAAAACACAATGCATTGTGGGCAAAGAACAAGGGCAGTAATTTGAGTCGGATTACTTCAAAGGTTTCTTCCTGTAGGCTAGGGAGTTTTTTGCTGTCACTATCGCCTCTGGCTTGCTTTGTGGAGCATGGCCAGGGTAAACTGTGAAGAATATTGTGACATATCTTCTGTAAAATATGCTATATAAATACAGTTTGATTGAATGATTGATTAATTCTTCTGTGCTCCAGTTACTAATACTAGCCCCGATAGGCTCCGGGAATCAATTACATACTTATTGGGAACACGAGCATGAGCCCCCATGAAACGTTATATAACTGAGCATCAGATAGCACCGATTATTATTTACAGTTTACAGACTGAGCCACATGCAGGCCATACATAACATATGTTGCAATTATGTTAAAGTCCTGCATAAATGGGTTTTATGTATATTGCGAATAGTGCAGGTCCGATATTTCCATCACGCATGGTGGATTTAGCAATATAAACGAACACATCAAAATGTTAAAACATGGCAGCAGTATGCCGATGTCGTTCGTGAAAATTGATCCATTGCCGGCTTTTTTGTTACAGATCAAAGTGAAGATGAAGTTATTAACACTCTTTGCCTTGAAGCTAAATACAGTACCAGTGTAGGCTACTGAGGAAGTAAGTCTGCCACGTACACAAAGGTGTCAACCCATAGGCTACGGTTTGCCCGTATGTAATGCCGGTTTTCCATCTTTTCAAAGGTATGCGGGCGTATAAGGTTATGATACGGGAAATCTATTCTAATACGTTTTTTTTCCAAACGTTTTCCAACATAATTACTTTAATCGCAGCAACATTTTCTTTCTCCCTTTCTCTGCTATCCTCTCGATTTCTGAGCCCATGGGGAAAGCAAGTAGCGGAGGACTATGATATAAAAATACACTTTATGAAACGAACAACAAAGACGCAGTAGCCCACAAGTCAAGATCTATAGCTACCTATAACTATCTAACGTTAGTTAACCTAGCGAAGAGTTAAATGGTTATGACTGGACAGTGTTCATGTTTATGCAATTTTGACCGAAATGGCTGTATTCCAATTCCAATTTAATTCACTTAATTTGATATTGTATGTCTTTATTTGGTGTGTTTGTTTGTGTGTTGTGGGTCTGCCCCACTGTTTATGTCTTTTATGTTGTTGCTGGTGGCTACAACTGAAGTTCCCGAAAGGGAAAATAAAAGTTATTCTGTTCTATTCTATTCTATTAGATAATGTTCTGTGACGTTTTAATGTGGTGGCTATGACTCAATTTAGCGAAGTTACGAAGTAAAAGCAGTCTTTAATGACGTTAACTGTCACTATCCAAATTAAAATGAGAGATAAGCTTATAAGTGGGGTCAGTCATGTGGGGTGTCTCACTAACTGTTTAACTGTTTAAAAATGAGCACCTTCCTGAATGTTCTATGTACACAGTCATTATTATTTGAAAAGCTACATACGGGAATATATTAAATAAACTTGAATCAGACAAATAACTGTGGTGGCTAATGATTTTAATAGATAATACATATCGCTGCGTCCCAATCCAGTTTTTTCTCCACCCTCGTAAACTTCACTTGCAAACTTCACTTGGGAGGATGTGACGCACATACCAATAAAACAGGAGTATACACTTGCGTTTAGCGAGTGGGAGGGAGCGAGGGCGGAGCGGGTTATTTGAATTGAGACGCACTTCACCCCATCTATACTCGGAAGTTATGCTGCTGCACAGTGGTGTATCGTGGGATCTCGGATCATGTCTGTCACCGTAGCCTAGGCTACCTTTAAACGGATTAAACTCTCAACCTGTTTACACTAATTATCAGTCAAGCAGTTGATTTACTGAATAACAAATATTAATAAATACAGCAAGTTGTGTGGGCTAGCATATTTATTTGTGTCATAAATTTGCGTAGCATTTAAACCGAACATATTTTCAACTGTTTCCGTTTATTTTGCTTGCTTATGTCAATCAAACAAATTCCTTGAATAGCCTAATCAATTATGTAGCTAGCCTACAGGCTAATGATTAACAAATGACAATGACAAGAGATAACCAACGTGAGATTGTTTAATAAGGGTGGCAATAATTCTGAATAATTAACTGGCAAAAAAACACAACGTTTTCTCTGAATTGCACGCATTGCGTTTTCCCCTCATCACGTTAAAGAATGTCATTAATTTAAGACGGCACTCGATTTAGTCAAAACGATTTAAACATTAGAAAGCATAGGCTACGTTTAAAGAGGAAAACCTCTTAAATTGCTGGAAACAGCGTTGAGGGCAATGCATGCTTTCAAGCTAGAAAAACGAATTTACCCAAATATGTTTTGTTCATTGATCACTTCGCATGACATAGGCTATTAACGCATTTTGAGTCAGCACAAATGTAGATAGGCCTATAGTAAAAATGCTGGTTTATTTACCTATTTGGTTATTGAGAAATTAAATTGTTTGATTGTTAGGCTATCTGGCAAATTATACGCTACGGAAAAATATTGAGAGACAGTAGCCTAATAATCCATTTAAAAGCAAGATTAAGCTACAGAGAACCTGGTAGTAGCTGTGACCTGTAGCCGTAACATCCCTCCACAGTACGCTACTCTGTTGCTGCAAGCAATTGGCTAAACTATGAGATACAAAATAGCAAACTACTACTTGATTAACCTGTATTTATTAGCCTATACACCGTCTTTTCCATTCTGTATGCGCTTTTAATGTGTAATACCGCGATAAACATTAACGTGATTATCACTGAACAGGACGTTCGATGTGAATTGTGGGTAATATGACCTTGCCGAGTCAGTAGTGATGGGCAAAACAGTTCACTTCAGTGACACGAATCACTAGAATCAGTTCATTAAAAAGATTCGTTCAAAAGATTCGTTCACCGAATCGTTCAGTGCTTGGGCGGAGCTCCGACTGCGTACTGCGTAGTCCGACTCACTCAGTGAACTGACGGCCGAACAGTTCATGCGGAAGTGCTGTCGCTTTGACAAATGCGCCAAACTCCGTTTACAAATCTTGATATTTTAAAAGTTTCCTCGTTGAATATCAATATTGGAGGTGAACGCTGGTTTTCAATGACTTTTAAGTCTTAACTGGCTGGGCCTGATTCTGGCAGTTTGAGCCGCTGATTATCACTCAGGATCACGTCACGTTAACTCACTGTGTCTAGTAGCTTCAGTGAACGGATCACTGAACTTGCACCGTTGCGTCACAGTTCGTTCACTCAGTGAACTGTTCGGCCGTCAGTTCACTGAGTGAACGAACTTGCACCGTTGCGTCACAGTTCGTTCACTCAGTGAACTGACGGCCGAACAGTTCATGCGGAAGTGCTGTCGCTTTGACAAATGCGCCAAACTCCGTTTACAAATCTTGATATTTTAAAAGTTTCCTTGTTGAATATCAATATTGGAGGTGAACGCTGGTTTTCAATGACTTTTAAGTCTTAACTTGCTGGGCCTGATTCTGGCAGTTTGAGCCGCTGATTATCACTCAGGATCACGCCACGTTAACTCACTGTGTCTAGTAGCTTCAGTGAACGGATCACTGAACTTGCACCGTTGCGTCACAGTTCGTTCACTCAGTGAACTGACGGCCGAACAGTTCATGCGGAAGTGCTGTCGCTTTGACAAATGCGCCAAACTCCGTTTACAAATCTTGATATTTTAAAAGTTTCCTCGTTGAATATCAATATTGGAGGTGAACGCTGGTTTTCAATGACTTTTAAGTCTTAACTTGCTGGGCCTGATTCTGGCAGTTTGAGCCGCTGATTATCACTCAGGATCACGTCACGTCACGCAGTGAACGAATCAGTCCACTCTGCACGCTCGCTGCCTCGCTCGGCGCCCGCCCGCCCGTGAATTTTTTTTATAATTTTTTTTTTTAATATAAACTTTATTTCGAACAATTTAGGAAACAAATTAGAGAAAAAAAAGAAAAAAAAACTTTCTAGTATACAACACGCAAACACGGTACTCATTTCGGCTATACAATAGGCTACTTAGAACAATACGTCCGAAATGGAATAGGAAGAAGCAAATGCGAATGATTCGTTCAGCACAGCAGAACTGGGCTGGGTTGCACCGGTCATACGTAAGTTTGTGACTAAGTTTGCGCGTAAAGTATTTACTAGGTCCTTAGTTGCTACTAGTTAGTTTCAAACTATCGCTTTACTAAATTCGGTTGCACCACCAATACGTAAGTAATGTCTTAGCTAGTGAAAACTAAGTAATGCTTAGTTCAATACTAAGGTAAACATTGTCGCTTTATCATGACGATAACAAATCCATAACCAATCAATCAATAAGCTACAATGTAAACACGGAAATCAACTTGCATTGAGTTTAACAGGCTACTTATTTTGCATTCCATGGGAAAAAAATAGAACATTGAACAGAATTACAATGTGTGCATGTTTATGTTTTTACGAATAAAATTCAAAATATCCTTATTTGTTTGTTTAGCCTATTTATTTATGTTACAGCCATTATGTGCTTTGAAAATATATGGAAACTTAGCCTAAGTTACGGGACTGTTCTGTTTGCCTCTCTTTTGAACTATAAAGAACTTTGTTTTGAAACTGAACGTTTTCCACGCGTCAACTATTTTTACAGTGTTTGCTGAAGAAACGGCGGAGGTAGCCAATTAGATGAACAGACGGTTACAGTTTGTGTATTTTTTTTATACCTAGGGGTAGGTGTAAATATTTAGTAGCTACTAAGCTCAACGTACAAACTAGTTTGTGTGGTGCAACCCATTTTTATTTAGTAATGTGTAAACCTTAATTTAGTAAACACTTACGTTATAACTAGCCTACGTTTGAACTTACGTATAGCTGGTGCAACCGGCCCCTGGTTCGCAAGGGACGAATCACGTTCGCTCGCGGCAGTCCCTCCCATAGAACTATATATTAACTAGAAAGGCAGAAGCCTTCTCAAAACGGCACCGTTTCCACGGCCCAAAGTTTTTTCTCTGATTGGCCAACGTGACCTGTCACGTGAAGGTGAACATTTTCTCCCTTTTCACAGAGTAATGGCTGCCGTTGTAACTCTAGTTAGCGACCATATACATGTATAGCGACGACTGCAAAGTTATGCTACCGAATAAAAAAGCTAAATGAAAGGTAACTTTGTTAGCTACCGTTAGCTAAGTTAGCTCGCAGTAGCAGCCAGAGGCCTAGAAAGGACATGCTATCACAAAAGCCTGTTGATAATACACCAATAGTAGCTCGATGCACATTTAAAAGAAAATAAGCCAGGTATAACATAACGTTAGTTATACTTTAGAACACATTTGGCTAATCTTAACGTAACCCCCTCGAAACTGCAATGGACATAGCTAACGTTATTACGATAACCTTCCAATATCAACGTTATAGACTACTGCACTTTAGACCGCATAAACGGGCACAAGTGTCCGCTATGCTTTAAGATACATTATATATATATATATATATATATATATATATATATATAGTTATCTTATATAGCCTGTGTCTATGTTCATAGACATCCTATATATAGCTACGCTGTATGTGTAGCCTACGTTATGTGGTGAGTGAATACATTTTTTCCTGGTTGGTTCAGTTCAACAAGTTACTATGACAAGGGTGATGCAGGAAAATAAACAGACCTAACAGCAAAGCATATTTGTGGTTAATGCTAATTTAGCTCAAGCAGGACGACGAAGAAGACAAGCAGGCTAACCTAACGTTGTCAAAAAAAGATTTCTTACCGTGAAAATATTTAATTTTTTCCCCCAGGGTTTCTGCGCTGTTATGGGTTTGAAAGCTCCGCGCTATGATTCAGGTTTGGCAAAACTGGTATGCAGTAACAACAATGCTATCACATATTTTATAACTCTAGAGATGTATACCTTGCCAAAAATCACAAGAGCATTATTCCCCTCAACTGGTACCGACCAACCCTACTGGCTCACGGACTACTAGGTGTACGAATTATATATTATAATTTTTGACGTAAAAAATTATAGGCTACCTAACACATAAAAGAGAAAACCTCTGTATCTCTCTGTATGTCTGGTGCACAGCAGCCAGCAGATGGCACGCAATGTACCCACACACACACACACACACGCACGCACGCATTAATTAGGTATAGGGCCGACTAAATGGCCAATTAGTGATTGTGTGCTCCAACGGGTATCAGAACTAGTCCATCTGATTATCAACTCATCACCCATGGTAAGGATAAGCCACAAATCAGCTGTGGAGACTGCCACCTACAAGTTCATAACAGTGTCATCTTCAGAGATATATGTAGGAAACTTCATCCGTAAACAGAGGGATATTGAAGCTACAACATTATATAATCCTGACCATGTAGGACTATTCAGGAGGTTTGGGGGAGGGGCTAAAGCGCTTCAAAAACAGCATGTTATCTAACCCTAACCCTCATATGACAACAATCCAGATGTATTTGGTAGGTAAAATAAGGTCTACACTAGTGCAAATCCAAACATATGACTGTGATTAGGAAAAACATCAATACCTTGAAGGATTTTTTCCACCAAATAAGCAAAAAAATCAAAAGACTTGATTTTATCCAGGCTGGAGTCTCAAAGGGTCTCAGAAACTACACCTCAAAGAGGCTCTAACCAGACAGAGGTGAAAATTAAACTTTGTCGTAGGACAAAACTAAAGACGTTTTTGGAAAGGCCTTGACCTGGAGAATAACGTTTGTCAATTATTTTGCCCTGACACCCCAGGGGACTCAGTAGCGCCCCCTAGAAGGGCAAAACTGGCCAAACTTCAAATGCTTCTAATTCTGGAACCAATGGACATATCGGGTAGATATTTAACAGGATGATTAACTAACTAGTCTTTCATAAATAATGTCAGAACCAGCCTTCAAGCTCTAACAGAAGGGCCTGAATAAAACGTTTGATGCTTAATCATTTGATACTTTGATGATTCAATTATATGATCAATTGGGATCTTAACTGATGCTATATTGAACATAAATTTTAAGCCCCAGGTCAATAGGATTAGTATTTTTTTCGTTATTGGTACTAATAGTTTAGAACTACAATTCCCCAAAAACCAGAGAGCTCTCCGTAATGATGGCCTGTGAAAAGATGGCGCCGTCTGTAGTCCGTTTAGGGTTAGGGTTCGGATAATAAATATATACGGCTAATCTGGGTCGCCCCATGTAGGGGACAGTATTAAAATGAATTGAGATTGTGGGATTTTGACCATATCCGACATAAACTGTTTGCTTTTTTTGTGACTGAATAAACCTTTCCACATGTTTTTTGTGTCCCTATTAACATATTTAGCGGTTATCGCCATCAACCAGTAGCTAGCTACTCAAAAGTCAGTCTGGTAAACAAAATTCATTAGCCGGCTAGCTAGCTAACAACCGAAAAGTAGCATAGTAGCCAAGCCCACAGTAACACCTCTAAATTTCGTTCTATGTAGCTCGAAAACAGTCTGAGAAATGCTAGCATTGAAAATGCATGGGTTTAAATTTCGTTCTGTGTAGCACGATAAAAGTCGGACAATCGTGCTCCGGGTGACGATTCAATAATTGTCGTGACTATGAGCATGAAAAAGCGTGAGACCGGGTTGATTTTTCACCTGTTAACATAACAAAGTGTACCTTAACCTAAAGGCGAAGACCATTGCGCTATTGTGTGGTAAATTTATTAAACATCCTCACATAAATTTTTGGAAATACTGACTTATTTCTTTGTGATGGAGTTCATTTCACCCCTAGGGGAAATTATATTTTTCTAAATGCTATTTTACAGTCCCTTAAATACTGAATTCAGGGGAGGAGACCCTGCCTTTACGGGTTTTCCCTGCCCAATTCTGGCAGTTTCTCCAATCCTGGATTTGGCTTTTAACGGAACAGGGTTTTTTTAATGAACTAAGTCAGGTTTTCAAAATGTATGTGATTATTTTAAAATTAAATTTGTAGCCATGTTCACCCAACGCCCTCTGTTCTTCCTCACCCCTGTCCCTTATCTTCCCTACAAACACCCCCCCCCCCCCTCTCCCCACGCTGGATGTAGCTGAGTATGTACATTTTGGGGAAACAGTAATAAAAAGTTTCAATTAATTATAAAACTTGTTTTTTTATTGAAGGGTTCATTGTTTGCATATGTCATACAGTGGTATAAGGAGAAATTGCTAATTTTTTTTCATTTGTAAAGACTAAATAATCAAATGTACACCATTCAAAATTATGAATCATGAATAAGGGAAACATTTTTATTCTTCGATATGCTGCGTTTCATTCACAGCAAGTTTAATCACCGTCTCCAACGTTGTCCTGGACGATAAGGGGGAAAAAACGTAGAGACGTTAGGAGTTTGTTATAGGACACAGCAAAGTTCAGCAGCCTGTCTCAGTTTAAAGCCCACTCACCACATCAAGGTGCAGGCTGAACGTGAGAACACAGGATAAGACGCACATCCACAAGACAAACCCTGACAAGACACATTAAAATGACAAGGTCACATTAAGGAAAAATGTACACGTTTATGTGGGCTCTAAGTGGTAGCCTACTAGCAAAACTCATCCAGGGGTGTCTGTAAGCAAAGACACTTCGTTTATGCGCTGTTAAAAGTGCATTACCGTATCTGGTTTTGATGCGCAACTTCAGTTCCTCAATCCGGTTGATTTCTTTTGAGCGATGAGAGGATGCACACGTGTAAATCGACATACAAAAGCAACATAATATTAAACGCAGCCACAATAACTTAATGTAATGTTATGTACCATGTTCTATAGCCTAGATGGGCTATAGACAACGGAGCACTCGCTGTTCTTCGCAAACATTTACCGCATAGCCTACTGTGTCACGCGGTTACACAAAATAGGCTATTTCGAAAAATATAACCAGCTAATGACATGTTGGATCCACCAACCTTATACCCTTATATTAAAACAAAGTTCTTTCCAGCGCCTACCCCAGATCCACTCTAACCGTAGAGTGGATGTCGTGATTATTATAGTATTATGTGAAAAGCAAAACAATAAATACATAGATACAATCTTAAATAGGTATATGATACGATTACGTTCACATAATTAAATAACGAAATTGCATCTGCTTGTATATTTTGTTTAATCCGTAACGTTAGTCTGTGGTATGGCTAGGCAGTAGCCTAGCTCCAGCGGTAACATTACATTACATCCGGACCGGTCCCTGACTCAAGATTTCCGTAAACCAGCCTTGCGCGGCTAGCTAATAGTGTGGTGTAGCCATGTAACTGTAGCCTAAATAATTAGAAATCGCGACCACAGTGAAACTTGTCGCCTATTTTTCCAGGTATAGCCTCTCAGGAATGTCTGTTATTGTTAGACTGTTAGAATGAACTATGGTGATCTTGTAGTGTTATCGTAGCCTAACGTTAGACAGATTAATGGCTAGGCCACGGATATCTTGTTGAAATACCTTAGCCTAACGTGAGCAAAACTGCAAATCCAGATAAACGAGCCACGAATAGTTACTAAAAATCTTTAATAACTGTCTTGTTAACTAGCGTTATTAACAAGCATAATACGCCGGGAGCCGGACAACATTTCTGTAGCCAACCCGATGTTGACCCGCTACCGTTAGCGTCTTGCTATCCGGGCGGCTTTTCAGACTTCAACACTAACATATTCATGGGTGTGTTACTAATTAGTGTAATCTAACAACACTCATCTTGAGATATGAAGTATGACCTTAGAAATATTACACACGCGAAAGCATTTGAAAACCATTTCATTATTATGCACAAGATAGCTGGTAAGCGAACTTCATATAGCTACAGCAACGGATGCAGTTAGCTGAATGCTCATAGCAAGTCAGCTAACCATAGAGTTCAATAGAGGTTGAGAGAATGGATTTGAGGCGAAAATGCCAATAGGCCTCCTCACGTGATTGCCCTGTGACGTAACTAAAATTACCACGTGACCATGTTCTTAACCAATCACAGTTCAGTGCGCTTACTAAACACTCACCGATGAGTATATTTAAATCATGGCTCTCTTTTTTCTGTGTAGGCTAAAAAAAATTTGAACCCAGGAAAAATGTAAAATGTGATTGCCTGCTTCTATTGACTGCAATATTGTGAACTTTTGATACCTAGATTGCGCTGGGGCCACTATGTTGACTTTCACAACGCACCATTGGAAATACATGGCAGAGCTCATAATAATACTATTTCCGGGCCATGGCAGCCATCTTGCGGCGGTGCCATTGCGGAAGAACCCAAATTGAATAGGGCTGAATGGAACCACGTGACCACGTTTCCTTTCTAGTTAATATATATTTCTATGGTCCCTCCCCCTCCCTGCACGGTGCACGCTCGCTGCTGATCAGATCCGTTCGTGAACTGAACTGAACTGAGAAATGAACGGATCTTTTCAGTAAGTGATTCAGTTCAGTTCGTTCACCCAAAAGATTCGTTCTTTTGAACGAATCGTTCGCGAACGACACAACACTACGAGTCAGCTCTTTTGCAGACTCGTTCCCTTAAGAAAAGTTGAGGGTGGAGGGGCTATGTCACAAACTTCACTTGGATTTCTAACGGATTGGACTCACACTTAAAATGGAGACCGAGGGTACATCCTGGTCTCAAAAGGGATTCCCCCAAGTGAAGTTTGCAAGTGAAGTTTACGAGGGTGGAGCAAAAACTGGATTGGGAATGCTCTATACGGTTTTTGGTGAATTTATACTGTTTTGCAGACGTGAAAATAAGGGCAGCTCTCTCCAGAGGTTGACACCTTTGCTTACACTAACCTGCAGAAGAGAGTCAGACCTGAATTCGGACCAGATTTGGGAATTAGTTTCGTGTTACTTACTTAGGTGTCAAATTGTTCTCTACAAGGACAAATTGGCTGATTCTGGTATAGCTGAGACATGAAGTGTTAGTTAGGCTGGTGTTTTGAACACAGTATAAATAATGCTTTTGAATCCAAATATCTGATCTGATGTAATGGCATATGTTAAATTGGTGGTTAACCTAAAAATACGTATTTTTTGCTGTTCTCATATCTTGGAAAATAGTCTTATGGCAAAATGATTTCACATTCCACCGCATATGTTCTGTAGGCCTATATCCTGTATTGTTCTTATTACCACAAGGGATGTAAAAGCTAGGGCCCAGGCCTTTGGGCATGACAATAAAAGGACAATACATTTAAAATGGTCTAAAGTACATTTTGTCCACTCACTTCGACACCGATGAATATGCTACTATTTATATGTCCAAATTCTACTATTTTTTATGTCAAAACTCTGCAATGTTGGCACCTCGGGTAAAAGCTATAATAATAGATTTAATCATACCAAGTCTACATTAAGCAGTTTCTGTTTATAAATAATATTTACTACTACTACTCCTAATAATAATAATGGGTTGATTTCAGCATGTCTTCAAGTTGGAGACTACCCTTTTACCGGAAGGGCTATTCACACGGGAAAATTATTGAAGTTCACCAATCTTTATAGCCTACTTCATCCATGTCTTTCGCCATGCATCTGCAACTGACCAGTTCTTTTACACAAAGCATTCACATAAAATATTTTGTTGCATTGGATACAAATTATAAATATGGTGTTATTGTCTATCTAAAATTACTGTCTTGGTTAAATCGAGAACTGTTAAATTTAATTCCATTAAATTGGTATTGAAAAACCGCCATTATTATTAATTTAAACGACTGGCTGTTAGTAGCATGCGTTTGTGTTGCACTGCCTGAAAATTTACTGCATCATTTTTTTCAGGAAAACATTCTCATTTAAAACACTGAAACAATGATGACATAACCGATAATTAGTGGCGTTGGTCCTTCTTCGTTTCTGAAATAATAAAAAATGCATTACAAAAAAAAGAAAATATTTTTTTTTTTACCGATAATTCAATTGACCATTGCTCAACAGCTTTTATTCATCTATTCTTGACGAACAATGACTGCTTCCTGCATAGAAACTGAGTTTTGCTCCCCCGTGCAAATCCTGAGGTGATGTCATTTACAGACATTGGTTCTTAGATGTGGTCTGCGGCTATTAGATTTATGACTGGTAATAAGTATGGCACACATCATTGTATCCTTTATAAAAATGTTGGCTGGCCCTCTCTTTCACTAAGGAGATAGCAGCACTGGTTTCTGTTCATTTACAAAGCCCTTATGTAAAAATGACCAGGGGTGCGTTTCCCAAAAGCATCTTAAGGCTAAGACGTCGTAAAACCCTTCGTACGAAGCTTCTTGAACTTTGTGTGCGTTTCCCAAAAGCATCTTAACTTAAGACGCTCTTTGAAAGGCTCGTAGATTGACGATTACTCCAGACGTTTTAGAAGCCCATAAATCACATACTTCATTTGATTTTTCGTGTTAGTGTTCATTTCATTTTACGGTTACCATAACCACTGATTGTTTTTTTTTGTAGTGATGTTAGATGCAACAATATTTACGTTTATTTATTTATTTTTAATTGACATTTTAATATATTTGGAAATTACCCAACAAGCCATTCCTTAAATAGCCGTATAAATAAATAAGTTTGAGACAAGTAAAATCAGTGGGAAAAAGATTTTATTTCAAAAGAAACTTTGACGTGCCTAACCGGCCATGTATTGGGCAAGCAATACAGTGGGGTTCGCGTCTCCCAATCTATCACCCCTCCTCCTCCCGTATCAGCAGCACCACATTACATTACATTACATTACATTACAGGCATTTAGCAGACGCTCTTATCCAGAGCGACTTACACAACTTTTATAGAATTTTTTTTACATATTTATCCATTTATACAGCTGGATAAGTACAGAGACAGAAAGTACAGAGATGTAAAATCCAGGGATCATAAAGGAAAGGTCCTGCTATCTGTTTATTCCACCCATGAACTCAGCCAGCTGATTTTACTAATTAGTTCCACATCCTGGCTGAAAAATTGTGCAAATTAGCAAATCCAGGTGATTGGAACTAAATACTGAGGAGGAGTTTTTACTTTCTAAACCCGGATTTTACACTTCTGGTTAAGTAGCCCTTAAGTTGACTGCGCGTCCACGCTTTAAGAACTGTTTTGGGAAACGCGTGTTACAAATTAAAGAACCATCATAGAATCGCTTGTTGAATCGCACTTAACCCTAAGATTGATCGTTATCGGGAAACACACCCCAGTTTACCTCACGTCACATTTGGACTGGAGTGTAGGGACTCAGTAAACGCTCCCAGTATTGGCTCGTCCTCCAGGTTCCTTGAGTTAGCTCGGACCTAGGAAAAACTGCTTTTAAATTCTGTGACCCTCAAACCTGGAATTATTTGCAATATTTAAAATTAAATAAAATAAAAAAATCGATCTCATTTTAGATGCATTTGTTTGAACTAATTCCATCCTTTATTTTTATGTTATTTAATTGTGTGTGCAATTTCCTTTTAAATTTTATTGATTCCTTTCTTTTGCTGTTTTATGTATTTGTAATCCCAGCACCATTGCAAATGAGGGCTCGCACCCTCAATGTCTTCCGAAAACAAAATAAAGAGATTGATTGATTGAATAATTATATTCGGTCAAAAGTCGCCAATATTAACTATATCAATTAATGCACGGATAGAGGTGTCATTTTACTCAGTAAAATTATCTAATTATCGCATTAATATGCTGTTCTAATGCCAATATTGAGGCAAATACATTTTCGTAATCACAACATTTGTGATTAGTTATTGAGTTAGGACTCAAATCATGAGATTATGAGTACAACATTTAGGACTTACTGTAAGACCAGGAAAAACATTCATTTTATAAGGTTATTTCACAAAGTTTAGCGAGAATATTTGTCTTTTTTAAAAGTGGTGTTAAGGCATTGTCTTGTGTATATGGGCTTTGTGTTGTAATAACTCCAATCGCAGATGTTTCCGGAATTTAAATAAATTATCCAATGTCAATTATTAAACTTTTCTATTCTCCACTTTCGCTGTGCCTTCCGCAGAAACCTGTTCTCTATGAACACTCAGGAGCACCTAACGGCGGGTGAACTTTCAGGGGAACAGCTGATCCTAAACTCCAATTGCACGATGCAATCCAGACCTTCCTAAACTTAACATGCAGAAAATCCCTTGTTAGCACGGTACTTTGGAAAACCGTGTTAATACGTAGCTGCATTCATAATCATCATCAAAATACTTACCCCTCCAAAAGTTTCCCTTTCTGAGTTCAACACCAGTGTTTTCCCCCTAAATGTAATTTCTCAGCATGAAATTTGATTACTTTTCCTGGAGTGACCCTACTTTTAGAAATTTTTTTTCTTTTCTACATTTTTATAAAAGCAGTACAGCATCAAGGTACAAAGATTTTCTTTTGAGTTAAGTACCACACATCTATTGGAGAAAAAACAAAAATCAATTATGTGTGTCGTACAAATCAGTGGTGTAGACTGAAATAATACAGTCTGTCTGGACTGTGAAGTTGGAAAGTACAGTTATTCACCAATTTATTGATGAATGACAGGTTGTTTCTACATGAATAATAGAATTAGGTTTTAAAATTCAATGAAGGAGCATTCATCACAATGGGATGGTGAGGGTGGGTTATTTTGACCCTATGACTGAGGGGTGCATACATAAATATGAAGACAACACAAGGGTTAAATTAGTGGCAAACCATGTAATTGAAGAGTGTTCCAAAACTCACTCAGCCCACTTTTACCAATTTTGGGGAAATAGAAAAAAAATGTTTGTTTATTTAAAATTGGTGGAGTTCTTAAATCCTTAAGAATAATAGTGCAAAACTGCAAATATGTAACCATTTATCAGAAAACTTATACCCACCTTGAAAAATATGATTTATCAAAACTGGACTGAGAAAAACACTCTTCAATTGCAGATTATTCATGCCATCTTACATCAACTAATACCAAAAATTCTGTTTAATATAATGACAACGAGTCAGACTTTCATCTATCAAAGCTGGTAACCATTTTATTAGTCAAAAAATGTATCACTACACTTCTAATCTCTTTGGTGTTTAATCCATATATGAGGGGGTTGAGGATGGGTGGAAACAGTAATATTGAGACCCCCACGGACCTTCTCAGGTATGGGGACACTTGGTTGAACCTGTGGGAGAGCACGGTGAACATGCTGGTGACCTGGAACACCAGGTACACCGTCAGGTGAGTACCACAGGTGCGCACAGCCTTGCTCTTGGTATCCGACTGCTTGTTGGTGAGGCAGGCCACCAGGATCTGGACATAGGTGAAGACCACGGCAATTAGAGACATCCCTTGCAGGAAAGAAGAGAGGAAGAGGCCGTAGTAGTTATTGATGGTGGTGTCCCCACAGGCCAGCTTGACCAGGCTGGCGTTGTTGCAGTACATGTCAGTGATGCCGGTCCCACAGAACCGGAACCCGATGAGCAGGCAGAAGAGGGCCGAGATGAGGACCAGGTCCAACAGCCACATCGCCACGACGATCTTCAGCAGGTTGGCGTTGCTCATGATGGTGTTGTACCTGAGCGGGCAGCAGATGGCGAGAAAGCGGTCGTACGCCATGGCGGTGAGGATGATGTAGGCCCCGTCCGCGTACACGTGCACCAGCAGCCCCTGGAGGAAGCAGGCGGCGCAGGAGATGGAGCGGTCCTCCAGGGCGATGCTGCAGATGAGCTGAGGGAAGAACGCCCTGGCACCCATCAAGTCGTTGGCGGGCAGGTTGAGGAGCATCAGGTACATGGGCTTGTGTAGACTCTTGTTCAGGGTGATGCTGAGGATCATGGTCATGTTGCCAAACACTATGAAGGAGTAGGTCACCGTCCCCATGACGACGGCTAGGTAGGTCTTGGATGGCGGTATGCCCAGGGACTCCATGTAAAAGAATGGCAGAAGTTCTGTGCTGTTGGGCTCCATGTTCTCTTATTGAGTTTTGTTCGGGTCGGCTGCTGTTTTCTGTCAAAATCACACAAAAAATTACGATGAAAAAAGACAGAAAATTTGAGAAAAGGTTTGTGTACACACAAACACATATGCACTAGTCTATATTCAATCAGTTTTTCCCTGAACTTTGTCTCCAAATATATGTGTATATGTTCAAGTCAGTCTTTCATCAGTCTTTTTTCCTACTCTAATTTACCCAACTACCCTACCAATCTCTCTACTAAAGTATTCTATCATTCAATAGTAAATTGCTCTAACAAATTCTACATCATTTTTTTTAAAAGGTGCAAAAATATTTATTTAAATATGGACAAAAATATTACATGAAGTGTTACATCCAAACACTTCAGTATGTTAAAAATATGTATTATTGACAAGTTAATTTGGTTGACTGCCTATTTTGAATCCAAAAAAATGAAATTTAACTGTTTGATTAGGACCAATGTTGACTAACTGAATCCAGGCTAGTCTGTGTGTCTGACTACAGTTATTCTGATAAAAAAAATGCCTTACCAAGTCTCTGGAAGTCTGTGAATGTATCAATGCAACCGTTCTCTGCATTCTGAGCCTCAACTGCAGGTACAGGTTATTGTAATATCTTAGTAATCCCTTCAGACTGTGCAATGTGATGCATTGACAGCGTTTTAACTCCCTCATCTAGGGGCATTTGTCTCTAGGTGCACTGCAACATAATCAGAGACCTTGTAAATGTGACCGGTGTGGTTCTGCATTGTGTATTTTCACAGACGAGACGGACGACTTCTGTATTTCTTTGGCCTGCCGCCATATATTTGCTCTGTTATTCGGACAAAAAGAATAAACGTAGTACATCACAGGAAACTCAACCTCCACTTCAGCTCCTAGCCTCTTTCCACAAATGCAATAGCGGGAAAGAGCATAAGTATGATAATACAAATTAAACTACTATAAAAATAAAAACAGAAATAGTTTGGCTTAGCCTACCTGTTATTCGGACAAAAAGAATAAACGTAGTACATCACAGGAAACTCAACCTCCACTTCAGCTCCTAGCCTACATAAAAATTGTGACCAATATTAGCTATACAGTTACAATATATACAACAACAAAAATGCATATGACAAGTACATATTAAGAGGACATATAAGATACATTAAGGATGGATAGATAATTGAATCAATTATAGGGGAAAGCACCATAGTGGGGCTGATGACAGTGGATACATACCTCTTTCCACAAATGCAATAGCAGGAAAGAGGCAGTGGTATGATGGGGACTACTTTTAAGGTCAACAGACAGGAAATTAGGTCACAGCATGGAGGGACAATATGACAGTTTCCTGATATAAAGTACAGTAGGCTAAATGTGAATATTATAAAAGAAATAAATGAATGTAATGAATAAAATAATAAATAAAATACGATTTTGTGTAATTATACATATGAGCGTAAACAACAATGCTACATAAACACAAGTCTTAAACACTGTTAAATGTTGTCTACTGTCTGTTCTTAACAGGTAAAAGGTGAAGATTGAAGGTGATATGGAATATCATATCATATCTATTTTTTTTGTTCATAAATGTAACAAAAACTTAAATTTTAAAATTACATGTTAGTTTTTATCCTCACCAGCACAGTATGTCAACTAAGCAAACACCTGGGTTTTGTTTTAGCCCAGCAATAAGACACCTGATTCTACTTAAGGTATTGATTGAAAACCATGATTAATTAATTAGTTGAATCGAGAATTTATGTTTTATTAAACTTTTTTGTGCAAGGTAAATGTTATATATCTACGCTCATTTTTAACATGGGCATTCCCTACTGCTTCTATCAAAACCCAGCATGCCCCTGTACAATATTTAAAAATACTGCAGCATGTCCATGGCAGTAAGTGATCGAACTGAATTTAACATGTTTACGCTTGTAAATATCACTTTTAATCATCGTCTGTGCTTAAATAGTGTCAATTACTTAATCAATGTAGATTATTGAGATGGTGCAAATGGGATAATTGTTTGAGAAGTGGCTTGACAAAGAGGCTATTGCGACCTCTAGCTGGCAGAGGACTGAAGTACCATGCAAATCTGGTGGCCGGGGCTAAGTTTGGATCAAAATATCTAAAATATCCACATTGATGCTTGTATAAGGCCAAAACTGACTGATCTGCTCAATTTTTTACATTGTAAGTCAAGTTGGATTTAGTCAGATGTGCAATATCTATGTATGTATAAACCCAATGGGGATACTATACAAAATGATATAATCATCTAAAGTATGATGTGAATGTATGTTAATAATTCACTCCTTGATTCAAAATCCTTCTGGTGCATATTGAAAAATATCTGGGTGATATCCCTTTCACACAGGTTTACAGCACATATACACAGTACATTTTATGTATTTATAGGCTTTTGTGTTATATGAATCATTTGGCACTTTTATTAATGTACATTAAATTTTCATGGTACTCTTGGTGTGATGTTTATGTGTCCTTGTCTTATTCAGCATTTGTTTAACTGTTACATCAGACTTAAGTCTTGCGGGTTGAGTGCAGGTTACTTAGAGGTTGCCATGGGGACTTGCTGATGATTCCAGAGAGAATTCTCCTCGCTTAACCGATCAGATGAAGTCTCATTACATAATTAGACTCTCTCAAAACGTTTGTTTGAAAACTTTTTTTTTAGTTGAGGGTTGTTGGGGTTGGATTTTCCCTTGTAATAAATGTAGATACACAATGTGAAGAAAGAAAAGCAAAAAAAAGAAAGGCTTCTTTACTTCATGAAAAAGCATTGTTCTAAGATGCATGTCATCACTTTGGCTGGAGCCAAAGCAATAGATGCTGCCACACACTGAAATGAAGTGGAGTTCTGGATTTCACACAGTGGTATGCAGCACACATCAGTGGTCTGCTTAATTTCACTTTCTTTCATTAATCATTTAGTTCACTCCCTTGTACTGTATATGGACATGCATATGGACATGAATATGGACAAACATATTGCTGCTTTCACATGGTGTAATGTGTGCGTGTGTCTGATTACTTTCATTCTTGTTAGCCCAAACAATCAATTCACTTTGAACACTTATTATTAGGGTTGGCGCCCCTATGGAAAAAGAATATGCTGCAGTATATTGTAAATATATAAAAATGATCTTCACAATATATTTAAAATATACTGCAGTATATTACATTTCCATAAGGGGGATACCGACACCCAGTGCCACTATGGCACTGATTCCCATGCGACTGGTAACTACCTGTTACATCGCAGATTTTAGTGTCTCATTTTGGGTTGTGCCTCTTTAACCCCTTTGCACAGATGCCTAGTGACCATGGCGCCGACGGCAAGATTTTGCTCAACTGAGACATTTGTTGCTCCTGCAGCCAAACTAAATCACAAACTCCTTGTTTTAACCTTATTGGTTGACGATTTGTGACAACTCTGCTGAATACGGAGCATCTACAGTAAGTGTCACTATTTTATCATAGCAAGTCCATTTAACAAGCAACACCCCACCCAGTCTATACCTACCCATGCGTGACATAGCGGACAATAGCATCTATCTGTGAGTAAATATATTTATTCATCATATAATATTAGAATTCCGTCATAGCAACAAGATAAACCCAACAATAGCCTGACCGTATGCCAAAAAAGCAGTGAAAAGCCCAGCTCACTCAAATGCAAAATAAACGTGAAATTATTGTCTCATTATACCATGTAATCTACTATGAATATCTGCTACTAAATATGAAATAAATATACAATCCGACCAATGGTTTTACACATATAAATGTTCCTTTCAAAATTCAGTAGTCATTTATTGTCTGGTACAATCCGTTTGAGAAATGTACTTTATACCACTATTACACTATCTGAAATGTCGACTATAGAAAAGGTATATGCAATGTCTTATTGGGTGCTTTGAACAATCAATTATATCCCAGCGTAACGGCCGTTTTCATTTTAACAGTCTAGTATTACGCAAGCTCTGCATAAAACGCATTCCTCGACTGGAGTTTTCCCTTCCCGATATGTAAGTAGTACTGCTTCTAAAATGCAGTTGATCTCGCTGGCTACATACGTACGAGCACTGTCTTGTCCAATATGATTGATAGGCCCATTGTTAATTTCGCATTTTGAGTGCATTTCACATACTGTAGTGCAATCGTTAATTTTATGTTTGATGTAGTCTACCGATTTTGGAAAGAACATTTGGCAGAATTTTGCAGATGGTGGAATACTATTTTATTTTCATGTTATCGTACATAATATAGGCTATGACGTATATACTTGGAAGATGGGCATGGAAAATGCTCATTCCAATTTACTGCGTGGTGACAGAATGTGGTAGATTAATGTTACATTTTCCTTGGAGTCATTATTAACGGGAACATTAAAAAAAATTAAAACGACAGAAAAATGCAATCCCAGGGCAAACGTATACTTACTGTAGAGTACAGTTAAAAGTGATGTTTTATTGAGGTACAAGAGTGAATGATTAGGCTACATCTTTAGGTGTATGTAACACTGTGATATAAATGTTTTTATCTTAAACCATCAGATTCCGATACAGTCAATCGAATACATCGGTCTGCTGCTCGATTTAAAAAAGCATGAAAGCGTCACTGACGCTCCGTCGCATAATCACTGTGCTCAACACGGTATCTCAGTTCCGAGTGAATCAGTTCCTCAAAATGAGGACTTTCAGAGGTTTATGGGCCTAATTTCAGCCGCCTCAGCAGTCGTGCCTCTAGGACTCCTGACAGCCAGGCCACTTCAACGCTGGTTGAACGCTAAGTCGCTGCAACCCCAGGTGGGACTGTCATGCCAGAATCAGGGTAACAGGTCAATTTACAGCTACTTTAAGGGTTTCTTCTCCTGACTTATTTTTCCATAGATTTCAATTGGAAAATATGTCAGGAGAAACAACCCTTAAAGTGATCCATCCATATCTACTGCATATCTGGCAGCAGAGTGATGGTTTGAGGTTCTCTTGATACCTCAGACCCTTGATGACTTACAGCCATTTTACCAATCATGTATTCCATACTGTTCCAGCATAATTTACAGCTGAATCTAGTCCCCACCCCCCAATTCCCATAGAGATCCTTTCAAATGCAGAGACGTTATAGTATCGCTTGTAAGAGTACCAGAAATTAAGATAACAAGAGTCTTTTGATGTTGTTGGGTCACAGACATCAGGAAGTCATGGCATGCAAAGGATATGTGACCAAATATTAAAAATTTAAAGGCACAGTCAACTTAGTGTATGTAAACTTCTGACCCACTGGAATTGTGATATAATGAATTAAAAGTGAAATAATCTGTCTGTAAACAATTGTTGGAAAAATTGCTTGTGTCATGCACAAAATAGATGTCCTAACTGACTTGCCAACACTATAGTTTGCTAACATGAAATATGTGGAGCGGTTAAAAATAAGTTTGAATGACTTCAACCTAAGTGTATGTGAACTTCTGACTTCAACTGTAAATGAAGGGGTGCCAATAATTGTGGCACACGTGGTTTTGTTAAAAATAATTATTTCTTGATGAGGGATTTTTTTTTTCTCATAATAAATTTGCTTCAATTAAAGGTTGGATTTTTTTTCATTTTTTCAGTGTAACATTAAGCTAATTCACCAAACGGTGAATTGTTTATAACCCTTTTTACTCATCTTTACCAGGGGTGCCAATAATAGTGGAGGGCACTGTATATATATATCTGAACAAAAACGTCTCCGACGTAAAGAAAGCCAAGTTACTCACGCATAGCCTACAGAGCGCTGTCTATAAGTCCTTAATTCCAACTTGCAAAAACTAGGCCTGCCTTTAAAAGTATTGATATCAAAATGTGGCCAAGTTACAACTAACAATATTGCCTATCGTAGCTCACACTAAATAAACTAGCTCTATTCCAAAGCAATGCTATCCAAACTTTCCTAAATTATTTAATGCAACTTGGCCCTGTGTTTCTTCATCTTACCATCTCAAGAGAATGTGGTCAATAAAACTATGTTCCACATCAAACTGCAAAATGAGAATAATTTATAGTGGAAATACTCTGATTCAGATGTGTTGCACTTAGAAATTAAACAGAAAGATTACTACACTATAGGGCATGTTTGAATAATTGTCTGCATCCACTGCCTTGGGTCTATGAAAAGCACAGAATGAATACAATGTATTATTATTATTATTATTATTATTATTATTATTATTATTATTATTATTATTATCATCATTATTATTATTATTATTATTTATTGGTTTATTTATTTGGAATATTTGGATTTCTATCAAAACCTGTGTGGTCCTACAGAGCATAGATATCCTTGTGTTCACAAAATTCTGTTCGCAAATATAACTATTATTATGTTAAGAAAATTTGTACTATTACTTATTTTCTATCATCTGACCCACAAACATGTCTGGATACGTTTGTAAAAATGCTATATGTACGCTATTTTAAAAATATTACTTATTTTTATCTGCATTTATTTATTCATCCCCCCTTTCTCTATTGTACATGATGTTTCTTGATATAAATGTCTGCTTGTGAATAGTAAAGAAATCTGTAGCAGCAGTTAACATTTTAAAACCTGTACATTTTCTAAAGTAAACTTGCCAACAAAGTATAACCGTATCCTTTCTGGAATGTAATTATTCATCAACTGTTAAAAACATTAATTGAAATCATATGTTGTTCCATGAGGCACAATCTCTTCATATGCTAAGATGAAGAAACACAGGGCCATTAAATAATTTAGAAAAGTTTGGATAGCATTGCTTTGGAATAGAGCTAGTTTATTTAGTGTGAGCTACGATAGGCAATATTGTTAGTTGTAACTTGGCCACATTTTGATATCTCCGGGAACCATCACCTTATCGTGGTGGAGAGGTTTGTGTGTCCCTATGAACCTGGGAACTGTGTTGTCGGGAACCTTGTGTTCCTGTTAGGGACTCCCATGGCAAATTGGTCTCAGGCGAGGGGCCAGACTAAGAATGGTTCAAAAGGACTCCATGCTACAACAAAAAAAGAGTTCAGTGACCCTGCCCGGAGGAAGCCCGGGGCCCACTTCTGGAGCCAGGCCCAGAAGGAGGACCCGTCAGCGAGCGCCTGGTGGCCGGGCATGCCACGGAGCCCGGCCGGGCACAGCCCGAAGAAGCAACGTGGCGACCATCACTACTGAAACTCCGTCATCCCGCGGGCCCACCACCTACGGGAAGAATCACTGGGGTCGGGTGCGCTGCCAGACAGGTGGCAGTGAAGTTAGAGGGTCTCGACGGACCAGACCCGGGCGGCAGAGGCTGGCTTTGGGGACGTGGAACGTCACCTCTCTGAGGGGGAAGGAGCCGGAGCTTGTGCGGGAGGTGGAGCGCTACCAGTTGGATCTGGTGGGGCTTACCTCTACGCACAGCATTGGCTCCGGAACCTTACTCCTGGATAGGGGTTGGACTCTATTCTTCTCCGGAGTTGCCCAAGGTGTGAGGCGTCGGGCGGGGGTGGGGATACTCATAAGTCCCCGGCTGAGTGCCGCTACGTTGGAGTTCACCCCGGTGGGCGAGAGGGTCGCCTCCCTGCGCCTAAGGGTTATGGGGGGGAAAACTCTGACTGTTGTCTGTGCTTATGCACCGAACAGCAGTTCAGAGTATTCGGCCTTCTTGGAGACCCTGAATGGAGTCCTACATGGGGCTCCTGTAGGGGACTCCGTAGTCCTGCTGGGAGACTTCAACGCGCACGTGGGCAACGATGGAGACACTTGGAGAGGCGTGATTGGGAGGAACGGCCTCCCTGATCTGAACCCGAGCGGTGGTTTGTTATTGGACTTCTGTGCTAGTCATGGATTGGCCATAACAAACACCATGTTCGAACATAAGGGTGCTCATAAGTGTACATGGTACCAGAGCACCCTAGGCAGAAGGTCGATGATCGATTTCGTCATCGTATCATCGGACCTGAGGCCGTATGTATTGGACACTCGGGTGAAGAGAGGGGCAGAGCTGTCTACTGATCACCATCTGGTGGTGAGTTGGGTCAGATGGCCGGGGAAGCCTCTGGACAGACCTGGTAAACCCAAACGTGTAGTGCGGGTGAACTGGGAACGTCTGGAGGAGGCCCAGGTCCGGGAGACTTTCAACTCACACCTCCGGCAGAGCTTTTCTGGCATCCCTGTGGAGGCTGGGGACATGGAACCAGAGTGGACAATGTTCAAAGCTTCCATTGCTGAAGCTGCGGCTGAGAGTTGTGGTCTCAAGGTCTTAGGTGCCTCAAGGGGCGGTAACCCTCGAACACCTTGGTGGACACCGGTGGTCAGGGAAGCCGTCCGACTGAAGAAGGAGGCCTTCCGGGATATGTTATCCTGGGGAACTCCGGAGGCAGTGGCAAGGTACCGACAGGCTCGAAGGACTGCAGCCTCAGTCGTGGCAGAGGCAAAGCAGCGGGTGTGGGAGGAGTTCGGAGAAGCTATGGAGAAGGACTTTCGGTCGGCACCAAAGCGGTTCTGGAAAACCGTCCGACACCTCAGGAGGGGGAAACGGGGAACCATCCAAGCTGTTTATAGTAAGGATGGGACACTGTTGACCTCAACTGATAGGGTGTTAGGGCGGTGGAAAGAACACTTTGAGGAACTCCTGAACCCGACTAATCCACCCTCTGTAGTAGAGACAGAGCTGGAGGATGATGGGGGATCAACATCGATTTCCCTGGAGGAAGTCACTGTGGTAATCAAACAACTCCACAGTGGCAAAGCCCCAGGGGTTGATGAGATCCATCCAGAAATGCTGAAGGCTCTGGGTGTTGAGGGGCTGTCATGGATGACACGTCTCATCAACATTGCGTGGAAGTCGGGGGCAGTGCCTAAGGAGTGGCAGACCGGGGTGGTGGTTCCCCTGTTCAAAAAGGGGGACCAGAGGGTGTGTGCCAACTATAGAGGCATTACACTACTCAGCCTCCCCGGGAAAGTCTACTCTAAGGTACTGGAAAGGAGGGTCCGACCGATAGTCGAACCTCAGATTGAAGAGGAACAATGTGGATTCCGTCCTGGTCGTGGAACAACGGACCAGCTTTTCACTCTCGCAAGGATCCTAGAGGGGGCCTGGGAGTATGCTTTTCCGGTCTGCATGTGTTTTGTGGATTTGGAGAAGGCTTATGACCGGGTTCCCCGGGAGATATTGTGGGAGGTGCTGCGGGAGTACGGGGTGAGGGGGTCACTACTCAGGGCCATCCAATCTCTGTACACCCAAAGCGAGAGCTGTGTCCGGGTGATCGGCAGTAAGTCGGACTCGTTCCCGGTGGGGGTTGGCCTCCGTCAGGGCTGCGCCTTGTCACCTATCCTGTTTGTGGTATTCATGGACAGGATTTCAAGGCGTAGTCGTGGAGGAGAGGGGTTGCAGTTCGGTGGGCTGAGGATTACATCGCTGCTGTTTGCAGATGATGTGGTCCTGATGGCATCATCGGTCTGTGACCTTCAGCACTCACTGGATCGGTTCGCAGCCGAGTGTGAAGCGGCTGGGATGAGGATCAGCACCTCTAAATCTGAGGCCATGGTTCTCCGCAGGAAACCGATGATTTGTCTACTCCAAGTAGGGAATGAGTCTTTACCCCAAGTGAAGGAGTTCAAGTATCTCGGGGTCTTGTTCTCGAGTGAGGGGACAATGGAACGTGAGATGAGCCGGAGAATCGGAGCAGCAGGAGCGGTATTGCGTTCGCTTTACCGCACCGTTGTGAGGAAGAGAGAGCTGAGCCAGAAGGCAAAGATCTCGATCTACCGGTCAATCTTCGTTCCTACTCTTACCTATGGTCATGAAGGGTGGGTCATGACCGAAAGAACGAGATCGCGGATACAAGCGGCCGAAATGGGTTTTCTCCGGAGTGTGGCTGGCTTCTCCCTTAGGGATAAGGTGAGAAGCTCAGTCATCCGTGAGGGACTCGGAGTAGAGCCGCTGCTCCTTTGCGTAGAAAGGAGCCAGTTGAGGTGGTTCGGACATCTTGTAAGGATGCCACCTGGTCGCCTCCCTAGGGAGGTGTTTCAGGCACGTCCAGCTGGGAGGAGACCACGGGGCAGACCAAGGACCAGGTGGAGGGACTATATCTCCACGCTGGCCTGGGAACGCCTTGGGATCCCCCAGTCAGAGCTGGTCAATGTGGCCAGGGAAAGGGAAGTTTGGGGCCCCCTGCTGGAACTGCTACCTCCGCGACCCGACTTCGGATAAGCGGTTGAAGATGGATGGATGGATGGATACTTTTAAAGGCAGGCCTAGTTTTTGCAAGTTGGAATTAAGGACTTATAGACAGCGCTCTGTAGGCTATGCGTGAGTAACTTGGCTTTCTTTACGTCGGAGACGTTTTTGTTCAGATATCACTTATTTTTGGTAGCTAACTAATGATGAACAATGCATGAAGATAATGACATTGAGAGAGACATGCATACAGAATAGTAGCCTACATGCATTCCAAATAAATGCATGCAGACATTTGCATAACCATAACGCCCTCTACTGACGAGAATGATAACATTTCTCCCACAATTACATTAAAAGAGTTTGTAGATGAGCTGTATTTAATGTCTAATGGAATACAATGAACAGCACCACCTGAACTATGGATCATGAAGAAGCATGTAAATTAATTAACCAAGTCTATATGGAGACTATGCATGCACAATAGGCTAGACGCAAACACATTGTAGCTGAAAGAAATACATACAGCCTAAAATATGGAAATACAGTTGTAAAATAGGAATATTAGTATTCTAGGGAAATAAAGTTAGGCTATTCAACACTGGCTTGTCGGATGTGTAACTCCAAGCTTCCATGTCTGGGCTACGAGTTGCCGAACTTCATAAGCACAGCATAATACCTTCGCAGTGATTTTCTTTCGAAGGTAAAAAAAGCTTGTAGGATACCTTTTTAGCTTGTACCTGCTTCCTGACTAGCAGCTGACTGACGTTTCTCTGGCAAAACTAACGTTGGCTAACATGCTTAATTGGACAACACATATTTTCCAGGAATCTTAGCCAGCAAGAAACTAAGAAAGTAGCCTACCAGAGATTATTCTTCTGATTATAATTATAATTAAAAGTGTTTGCAGTAAGATACATTGTCTGCAGAGTACCGTAGACTAGAGCAATGTTCGGAAGCTATAGTAATATTTTTTAAAGTGGCTAACCATGAATCATATATATTTAGGGAATTGGAGGTTTATTAATCCGATGTCTTAAGGGATTGCTGTTTATAATAGGCTACCGTCAATTCTTAATGTATTATCGTAAATTCTTAATTTTCCTAGTAGTTAATTTTATGGAGACATTGTGTTATGTGTAAAAAGGATGAACTGAACAGAGCTGAAGTGAAGAAATGAATGAAGACATAATAAAGAAATGTTGGCCGAGGCGAGCGTTGAACGTTCAGCTTCCACAGTGAGTCAGACAAGACCGTTGCGGAATGGACAGCACGCTCCAAACAGACGAATATTTTTGTTGGCATTTGTGTGAGATTAAAACATGTAGCCAATTGCATTTTTACATTAATGCAAGAACGCGATGTTAACCAGATGATATTCTGCGTTGAAACTTTTTTCTTTGCTTGACAAATGGCCATGGGATGCCTGTTCCCATAACGCTAGCTAGCCTATTGCATTACTGTCGTGGTGTCCAGTGACTGAATTGTTTACCAGGCTACAAGTGAACAGTTAATATTGTAAACGTGTCTTTGCCTTTGCAATAAAAAAATATTCTTGCATGAGAAAACCAGAACATGTGCACACTGTTTGAGTCCAAAATGAAATTACACTTTAATATCAACCGGACGAGGTACGAACCCCCGTCTCTCGCAATACTAAGGCTTGACGCTAACCAGAAGACCAAAGGGATATAATCACATGATATATGCCATTTGTCAGTGTCGGTCTGACTTTCACCATTTCACTGTAGTACAAGTGAAATAGGCTACAAGTGAAACATTGAACAGTTAATATTGGAAACGTCTTTTGCCTTTTTTTCCGGTAGTTAAATAAAAAGTGTTTGCAGCTACATTATCTGCAGAGTAGCGTAGACTAGGCTAGAGTCACATTCGGAAGCTATTGTTTTTTGTTTTTTTAAAGTGACTAACCATGAATCAAATATGTTTGGCGACGTGGCGGTTTATAAATCCAATCTTTTAAAGGATTGCAGCTTATAGGAGGCTATTATCAATTCTTATCGTAAACTCTTAATTTTCCTAGTAGTTAATTTTATGGTGACATTGTGTTATGTGTGAAAAGGATAAAGTGAACAGAGCTGAAGTGAAGAAATTAATGAATAAAGAAATGTTGGCCGAGGCAAGGGTATGTTCAAGGGTATGTTCAGGTTCGGGTTCCACAGTCAGTCAGTCATGACCGCAAGAACAGAGATTAACACCCTCCCCAACCAGACAAGAGCTAGCGTCCGGTTTGGGGAGGGTGTGATATAGTACAAGTGAAATACAAGTGAAACATTGAACAGTTAATATTGGAAACCTCTTTTGCCTTTGCAGTAAAAATACGTTAATGTGTTAATGTGAAAATAATAACAGTCTAAGAAATGAAAAGTACTTAACAGTTGCACATTGTTTTTGTGGAAAATAAGCATGTGCCCTGCTGGGCTCAAACCCACAACCCTCTGTGTGAGAGACTGCAGTGTTAACCACTCAGCCACATCAGCTTCTTGGAAAGCATGAAGCCATTAGCTATATTAACATTAAAAAACATTAGTATGAAGCGTTTTTATTGGACGATAAGCTTGATGAGCAGGTATACGGACCATACCCTCAAATAATAATTCTCCCCATTGGATAACATTGCGACGGAGGCAGGCAGTTTGACAGGAAAATGGGAAGAAGAATAAGAAGAAAAAGAAGCGGAAGAGGAAGGAGAAAAACGGCAAAAATAACCCAAGTTTGGGGCTTTATTGTGTGGATGTGTGAAGTTGTATCTGAATGCTGTGTGGTTACATGAGGTCAGAACATACAGAAGTTAATGTTTTTAAGGGCTGCGAGTCTATGGTCATCGTGATTACTTCTGTAGGAAACCCTGAAACGTGCCAAACTCTCGGTGCTGTATAGGTATGGGGCATGCCCCGCCAAGCCGTAACTTGGCGGATGGCATACCTGCCATCCCAATATATATGTACAGATCCTTTCCAAAAAATTTGAATATCATGGAAAAGTTTTTTTCCCCCCATAATTCCATTCAAAAAGTGAAACTTTCATAGATTATAGATTCATTACACACAAAGTTAAATTATTTCAGAGAATGAGTGGAGTGGCCCATGTCCCGGATACGTCTGTACGTGGTGGTTTTTGAAGCACTGATTCCAGCCTCAGTCCACTCCCTCGGCATCTCCGCCAAATTTTGGAATCGTCTTTGCTTGACAATCCGCTGAAGCCTACGGTCATCTCTTTTGCTTGTGCACCTTCTCCTGCCACATTTTTCCCTTCCACTAAACTTTCTATTGATATGCTTGGACACTGCACTCTGTGAACAGCCAGCCTCCTTAGCGATGACCTTTTGTGGCTTACCCATCTTCTGGAGGGTGTCAATGATGGTCTTCTGGCCAGTTGTCAAGTCTGCAGTCTTCCCCATACTGAACCAAACTGAGATAAACTTTGCAGGTGTTTTGAGTAAATTAGATGATAGTGTGACACTCAGTCTAAAACATTCATTCTCTGAAATAACTGAAGTAAATGCTGATTTTCAACACACTATTCTAATTTCTTGAAATACTGTTTTGGGGGTTTTCTGGAGCTGTAAGCCAAAATTATGAAAAATGAAACAAATACAGGCTATAAATATTTCACTTTGTGTGTAATGAATCTATAATCTATGAAAGTTTCACTTTTTAAATAGAATTATGGAAAAAAAACAACTTTTCCATTATATTCAAATTTTTTGGAAAGGATCTGTATATATATATATAAACTTTTTCTTTTTCTCTGGTCATTTAATATTTTTTTAAATCACTTTATTTTTTAATAATTCTTATTTATTTCCATGTATTTTTATTATTATTATTTGCATGCACCTTTATTTATTTATGCATTTAGTAAGTATTTATTCAGTTAGTTATTTATTAATTTATTTATAGTCCTCCATAGCATCACACTTTCCCCCAAAACATTAATCTAATTTCACGCTCATGCTTACATAGGGCCAAAACTAACAATTAAATTGCTAATCTTTTAACATTATAAGTCAAGTTTTATTTAGTCAGGATGTGCAATATCTGTACATAACTTCTATGGGGATACTATACAAATTTATACAAGCATATAAAGTTTGATGTGAATGTATAATGCACTCCTTGATTCAAAATCCTTGTGGTTCATATTTCAAAATATTGTTTGGTACTTTTATTATGGTATATTTATTTTATTACGTTATATTTATTTTATATCGCACATTTGGTGTGATGGTTTATGCAGCCATTGTCTTATTCCTCGTTTGATTGACTGTGTTAAATCTTACTTCAGCTTTGCGGGTTCACTGTAGGCTAATTATGGGTTGCCATTGGGATTTGATGACAATGCCAGAGAGATTTCTGATCTCTGATGAAGACGTCTCATTACTCCTGTGTCATTAGACTTTCCCAAACCTTTTGTTTGAAAACTTTCCACTTTAGTTGAAGGATTGGCGGGGTCAGGTGTTCCCGTATATTTAATGCAAATAAACAATGTGAAGAAATATTAGCAAAAGGACAGGCTTGCTTACTTAATGAAAATATAACAATTACATATTATCCAAAATGTATTGGCTGTGAAATATATCAATCACTATTTCCAAAAAAGCCAAATATACCTGATATATTGTCATATATTAAATTTCTGGAAGGGAGAACATAAGCTTTGAAGCTTTGAATTCTGTATGTTAAGCACAGCTGTTGCACTTTTGAAAATGGGATTTGCCTCATTTACTGAAATAACGGCCCTGTCAAAAAGGGAGGGGAAAAAACATTGGAAATGACGCAAGATAATTATGTCTGTTAGGTACACTAACGATAGTAATTTAATGTCTGAGGAGGTCATCAGCGTGTCTGCCTCAGTCAGCTGGGAGATGGGGAGTGGGTTTGTTATTAACGAGCTCCATTGTGTGTTGTTTTTTAAAAGAACGTCAAACTAACAGTGTCAGGTCGTAATTAACCTGCAGAGACTCAGGCAATCCACAAGCCAATTAATGTTTATTAGTCACAACACCATTTTTGCTAATGAAGTGTGTTGATAATGGCACCTCTGGATATTTGTTGATCCTCCTGTAAGTTGCATCATCAAGGAATCTCATTTCCTATCACACGCATGTCTTCCGTTATAAGCATCTCCAGCTGAAACAACGTATTATATGTTACATTTGACCTTTTTATGGTCAAGGGCCCATTAAGTAATCCCATTAAACCAATTGCACCATGTGCATGTCTTCACCCACCAAATATTAATAAATTAATATTTTCCCCCCTTCTTTCTTCCTTCATTTTAATTTAAATTTCACATTGTTCTGACTGGAACAGAACATTGTTACATTCTGGGCATTTAGCATACATTCTTATCCTGAGTGACTAACACAGCTTTTAAAAAGATTTTTTACATTTCTTTTACATAGTGTCCATTTATACAGCTGGATATATACTGAAGAAATGCAGGTTAAGTACCTTGCTCAAGGGTACAACTGCACTGTACTGCTTTAGGTTACAAGGCCAGTTCCTTAACCATTATACTAAACTGCCATCCCTATCCCCTCTCCAAATTAACCATAATGATGAGATTAGCATTTCTCCTTTCAGAATGTCTTACTTGCTCTCAGGAGCTCTCTGGCATCAGCCATCTAGACCTTACAGCCTAAAATTCAGGGCAGGGCAGTCTACTTCCTCAGGAACACCTTAGCACTGTCATGGATGTACATATCATTGCGAGGGGGCAGGGTTAGCACCATCTTTTCGGGGGTTAGCCCCAGAAATCTCCCCAAACACGTTGGCAAAATTGCCAGTGTGAAATGGGGTCAGCGGCAACCATGGTGGCAATGCATAGAATTTTCACTGTCCAATGAAATAGTGTCTAACGGACATGGCTTAGGAGTACAAAGTGTCAATCCTCGACCCAGGGCTAACGCTTTTCCCAGGTTAATAAATGCTTGTGTGAACACAGGATGAGCTAGCCCAGGCTAACTACAGTGCACTGTGAAAAGGCCTAGACATTGCAGGTTTGATTCCCAGGTAGTGGGGCAATGCTGTTGTCCCCTTCAGCAAGGCACTCAACCTAGATCTCTTCAGTAAATATCCAGCTGTATACCTGTATATAGAAAAGCAAAGTGTGTAAGTTGCTACAGAAAACATTCAATAATTAATTTTACTTCTTAAACACACAAGTTTGGATTAGGATTGAAACCTCAAGAGTCCTAACTACTGATCCAACTTCAAATGGTGCATTACAAAAATAACAGGTGTTTAATTTTGTTAGACACCGGCATTTTATTACCGCTAAGCAATGATAATCTCTCTCTTTCTTCTCTCTTCCTCTCCTTGCCATGTGTTGGCAGTTAAGTCCCTGGGGAAGCAGGTGTAAAAGGCTCATTCTGTGAAATCGGTGAAGGAAGGAAGGAAGGGGGGGGGGGGGGGGGGGGGGGGGGTGGGACGACAGGCCGATGCCTACAGCAGTGGGGACCCAAGGGATTTGGGTAATCATTTTGTGTTCTTATATCCTCAGGAGAAGGAGAAACTCCTTGAAGACTGAGTTTTATGCTTTATCCCTTCAAATTGATTTGTGTTGTGACCCTTCGGTGCTAGATGCACAGCAAATCATTTTTGGTTCCCAGAACGTTCCCTGAAAATTAGTGTAAATCTCTGTGTGTTTGATCTTTAATGTAATTAATTTAACATTCCTTAAAATCACAAGGAAATTGGTGTTACCACTAACTTGGAATGGATTCCACTGATATTACATTCTAAGAATGTCTTGGGGATATTCTCCTCACAACCATATTGATATTCTTCAAATGTAATACTCTATTGTGCATTTATGACAATTTCATAGTGTTGGGCTTGTTGTAGTTGTGTGATGGTGGGTGGGTTCATTCTCCAAATGAAAAGAGAAAATGCAAAAGGAAAGATTTAAATAAAACATATTTCAATAAAACAGTCTCATGACTTTGCTTTTGTCCCTGTGAGTATCAAGCAGTTAATTGGTCCCCATAAGGTTTTTTCCCTATCCTCAGGATGCACTGGGCCAGTTTGTGTCCAAGTGGGAAAGTGACAGTTAATTAGGTCCAAGTATGAAAGTGACTGTTAATTAGGTACACAATACCCCCACCCACCCCCTTTGTGGCAATTGGACCCAAAGCCCTGATGAATAAACAACACCAGTCTGTGGACAAAAGAGTAAAATGAAATGATACAAAATGTTGCATCAGGATTGAAGCTGGGGTTTATTTGTTTCTAAATAAATAAGTTTAAAAAATGTAAACTTAATTGTTTGACCTTTTCTTCTGCAGAATCACTTTAGAATGTGGCTTATTTCATTTCTGTGAAACACGTGGGTCGACATGTTTGTTGTGGAAATGGTGTTATATCAGACGTTTCAGAAGTATTTGGAAAATCTGATTTTCAAGGTCTAATAAAAACTACAAGATGCAACCATTTTACAAAAGTAAATAAATACATACCTGCTAATGTCACATTGTGTGTGTATGTGTGGGTTTTTACATATATTTGTATTTTATGTCTCTGCCTTGTAATGAAGGCATTCCCATGCTATGGATTAGCGACAGGTAACATACAGGACCTGGAGCTGGGTTCTATAAATGGTTGATTGTATGTTTTATCTTGTGTTTTTCTTATAACCGCCATACTTAATGAAACTCCACTTTTACATTTTAAAGGGAAATTCCACCCAAAAACAACATTAACCTTATTGAACAGATCAAGGCGCAACTAATTCAGTCTTTCTTTGTGGCTGGCCCAAGAAAAATTCTAAATTATTTGAATATAAAGTTGAAAATTCGGTAGAGGCGTACGTCATTTTGACATATACCTCTACCACTTCCTCGTTTTTGAAAGTTTTCAAGTGGGCGTGTAAATTACATAGCAAGTAGGCGGAGCCAGCGAGGGAAGAATTGCTGCCTGCATCTCACTGTTCTGAATAGCGACACATTGTAGATCAAGCTTACTGTCATGGTTTCTGGCAGCCTGCTGTTGTTTCTGCGATCGTTCTTTCTTTTGACGACATCGGGGCAATCTATCGGATTTTTCCGCCTCCGTTTCGGTGTTTGAATCTCACCCGGTAATTATTCCTTTCACCTGTTTTTGTAAGGGGGAGTGAACGGTTCAGAGAACCAAATGCCACAACCAAGGAATCTGAAAGCGTATCTCGTTAGAAATACGCCACTAAGCAGACAGCTCTGCAGTAACAGGGGATGTGAAATAAAATAATGGGAATAAAAAGCTCCCGGCGTAAGCCAACACAAAACAACCCCAAAAGAGGGCAAACTCGCGAGTAGTAAACAACAAAGGAACCTCACGCACTCACACAAGGGGCGTAAAACTAGAGGTCAGAGAAAAACAAAAGAAAGCCCGTGTAACAAGGGTGAAAGAAACGAAAATAGAAAAAGAACCTGTTACCTACAGCTCTAGGTGTGAACGAACTGAACAAAAGGTAACAGGTAGAGGAATATAAAAAGATAAAGAGAGAAGGAAACAAAAAGACTAAATAAATGTTTACCCTAACTCTTTAACCGGACTACCTACGTTTCTGACGAGTAACAACCAGAAACATAGAGATCCTTTACCTTACCGACTCCGATAGTCAAAAGCCAAGACAATATCGAAGCGTCGGAAATGTGGAAGTCCTAGGATATTTATAACCGGCAGGAAATCAAAAACAGGTGAAAGGAATAATTGCCGGGTGAGATTCAAACACTGAAACGGATGCGGAAAAATCCGATAGATTGCCCCGATGTCGTCAAACAGAAGAACGACCGCAGAAACAACAGCAGGCTGCCAGAAACCATGACAGGACCCCCCTTCTAAGGAACGACCCCAGGCGATTCCTCAGCCTTGTTTCTGCAGAAGTCCCTAATAAGTGTAGGGTCCAAGATGTTTTTGGAGGAGCAACGCTCCTCAGGACCATAACCCTCCCAGTCTACTAAAAACTGGAATCCTCTGCCCACACGCCTCTCTGCCAAAATACGCCGAACGGTATATACCGGACCCCCCCCTCCATGAACCGGGGAGCAGGTGGCGGTTTGTCGGCCGGGACGAGAGCACTAACCAGCACCGGTTTCAACCGGGAGACGTGGAAGGTAGGGTGGATGCGCATAGAGAGTGGCAGTTGAAGGTGCACAGTGACCGGGTTAATTTTACGGATTATTTTAAAAGGACCCACGAATCGTGGTGCAAGTTTGCGGGACTCCACTCGCAGAGGCAGGTCCCGTGTAGCTAGTCATACTCATTGACCAACCCAATAAGAGGGAGTCGGACGACGACGCCTGTCGGCAGCGACCTTCTGTTTAGCTGAAGCGCGAAGGAGCGAAGCGCGCACACGTTTCCAGACTGCTCGACACCTCGGAACAAATGACCCTGCTCAGGAAATAAGGGAGGCTGATACCCCAGCTGAGCTTCAAAGGGAGAGAGACCTGTGGAAGCGTTGCGCAGCGTGTTGTGGGCGTACTCCACCCAGGCGAGATGGCGACTCCATGATGTAGGTTTGGAGGCGGCCAAGCACCAGAGGGTGTTCTCCAGGGACTGATTAGTGCGCTCTGTCTGACCATTAGTCTCCAGGTGGAAACCTGAAGACAGACTGAACGACGCCCCTAGTAAGGCGCAAAAAGAGCGCCAGAACCTAGCGGTGAACTGAGGGCCGCGGTCGGACACCACGTCCAGAGGAAGGCCGCACACCCTAAAAACACTGTCCACCATCAATTGGGCGGTCTCTGGTGTGCCGCCTTGAAAAACATGTCAACGAAAACCAGGATCACTGTGTTGCCCTGGGATGCAGGCAACCCGGTAACAAAGTCGAGGGCGACATGGCTCCAAGGACGGCTGGGAACGGGTAAGTGGAATAAGAGGCCAGCGGGTGGGAGCCGAGATCCCATGCTGCGGGCACAGACCGAACAAGTGGCGACAAATTCCCGCACGTCGCTCTCCATATTAGACCACCAAAAGCGCCGTGACAAAAATTCCTAGTCCGGTGGACGCCAGGACTTTTTACATCGTAATTTCTCTCGGCAGGTGTTAAGGCATGAGAAATACGCGCATATTTTCTACAGATCAGAAACAGAATACGGACACAGGCGTAGAATCCTTACATTTACTCTGAAACCTATTTCGTAGCAATCATATTTTGTTGACAGTTTTTGACACACAAAAGTATTGTAATAAAGAAATTTTGACACTTTCTGTGTCACCTTTTGTGTGTCAATGTATGCATCCAACATATTTTAAATACACCTGCCTATTATATGCCATGACAGTAGATTTGGGAAAGCCATAAAAATTATATTTTGATGAAAATCTGCCATTATTCAATGACGTAAAGCAACCCAGGTTAAATATAATGGATATAAATAATATAAAGTTGTATGTTTAAAAAAACAAAACATGGCTGGAGTATTTTCCACATTAATACAAATTCACAATACATACAATATAAAGCTATGTAATGTGTTCTAATGGCAGTCACTGAATTTAGCACATTGTGCATACATCTCTCCCAACTGACTACCCTTTCATCCCTAAATATTATGATGATGAAACATCTCAATTTAGATCATTAGTAAGTGAACGTCTGTGCAGTTTACCTGTATGGGAAAGTGCCACTAGAATCACCCACAAAAAAAATCCAAGATAAAAAATAAAAAGTTGTATATTTTCTTACATTTTCTACAGCTACCCCACAAATGACCCCACACAACACCTTTGTATACAGAGTTGGTGACTTACAGCAGTATGTTTATTGCATGTTTACTATTTCATCACGAGAAATTAGGAAAAGGCATAGTGTAAAGATGAAAAAATCAGGTTAACTGGTTTTTAAGAGAGGGCAAACTGTCCAAAGACGTCGCTGTCCAAATACGTCTTTACGTCGGTAATTGTTCATGAAATAAAGGTTTTTCTGCAGGGTCAAGTGTTCCAATTTTATAAGGTGGGGCCTGTTGTGTAGATAGTACTGGACCTTTTGTGTGTCAATGTATGCATCCAACATATTTTAAATACACCTGCCTATTATATGCCATGACAGTAGATTTGGGAAAGCCATAAAAATAATATTTTGATGAAAATCTGCCATTATTCAATGACGTAAAGCAACCCAGGTTAAATATAATGGATATAAATAATATAAAGTTGTATGTTTAAAAAAACAAAACATGGCTGGAGTATTTTCCACATTAATACAAATTCACAATACATACAATATAAAGCTATGTAATGTGTTCTAATGGCAGTCACTGAATTTAGCACATTGTGCATACATGTCTCCCAACTGACTACCCTTTCATCCCTAAATATTATGATGATGAAACATCTCAATTTAGATCATTAGTAAGTGAACGTCTGTGCAGTTTACCTGTATGGGAAAGTGCCACTAGAATCACCCACAAAAAAAATCCAAGATAAAAAATAAAAAGTTGTATATTTTCTTACATTTTCTACAGCTACCCCACAAATGACCCCACACAACACCTTTGTATAGAGTTGGTGACTTACAGCAGTATGTTTATTGCATGTTTACTATTTCATCACGAGAAATTAGGAAAAGGCATAGTGTAAAGATGAAAAAATCAGGTTAACTGGTTTTTAAGAGAGGGCAAACTGTCCAAAGACGTCGCTGTCCAAATACGTCTTTACGTCGGTAATTGTTCATGAAATAAAGGTTTTTCTGCAGGGTCAAGTGTTCCAATTTTATAAGGTGGGGCCTGTTGTGTAGATAGTACTGGACCTAATTCAGGATGTGCTGTGGCTTTATTTTTCACCTCCCTCAGATACTCTGAGTTCACATTTCAAGGCGTAAAACCTGTTCTACAAGTGACAGCAGAAATCTAGTCAACCTGGAACAGGCTGAGCAGGAGCTGAGGAGCAGGGCTCATATCTGACATTACCGTATCCGAAGCCTATAAAAAAAATATTCAGGTCAGTCCTATTGCTCATACATGGGTGCATTAATTGGCAAAAGCAGTCGTGTATTGTGCTACCAGGATCATTTGCAGTGGCCAAGATGCTTATTTGAACTCTTTTGTTACCTTTGTCCTAAAAAGGTAGTCACAGAGTTCAGTAGAATCATGACCTTTTTGCTGACACACTTTTGTTTTGGTACCGTTTCTTACATTTGGCAATCGGTAAAAAAAATGGAAACAGACCCTAATTCAGTCAGGCCACTGTCGTTCAAATAACTTTATTGACATTATGAAACAATACATTTTAGGTTTGGCGGTATGGTTCTGTTCACCAAGCCCTCCCGCCCATCCACGCGAGCAAGCATGGGTATGGCGGCGAGGGCAGCTGCACAACCCCAAAAACAACCATACGCCAAGTGCTGCCAGCATGTGCACACGTGATGACTGCGCAACGACCCCTCGCCTCGGAGGAAGCCGATCTGTCCATCAGCTGAAGGCTCCCCCAATACCACACGATCAATGTCATGTGCACCAACGCCTATTGGACTTCCCCGTGCGCCAGACGGAGTGCGGACCAACCCCAGGAAATCCATGTGTAGTGATGAAGAACAATGTGTGACCTTCTGGCTACCGATGAAGCCATGCTGTCCTACAGCACGAGGCCCTCTAACGTTACATGGATCAGTGGTTATGTGTGCCAACCCTTGTTGGACTCCCCTGTGCCAGATGTAGTGTAAACCAACCCCAGGAAGTTCTATGTGTAGTGATAAAGACAATGTGTGACCTTCCGGCTACCAATGAAGCCATCCTGTCCTTCAGCACAAAGCTCTTTAACGTTACATGGATCAGTGGCTATGTGTACCAACGCATGTTGGACTTCCCCTGGGAGCCAGAAAGTTAAATTAACCAGGGAAATTCTATGTGTAGTGTGAAGAACAATGTGTGACCTTTCAGCCGCCGATGTAGCCGTCCTGTCCTTCGACTCAAGGCCTCTTTAACATTTACATGGATCAGTGGCTATGTGTACCAACGCATGTTGGACTTCCAAGGGAGCAAAACCAATCAGGGGAGTTCTATGTGTAGTGATAAACAACTATGTGTGACCTTCCAGCTCTCAGTCCTCTAACATTACGTGGATCAGTGGCTATGTGTACCAACGCCTGTTGGACTTCCATGGGAGCAAAACTAATCAGGGGAGTTCTATGTGTAGTGATGAAGAACTATGTGTGACCTTTTGGCTACGGATGAAGCCTGACATGCCTATGGGGGAGAAGCTCTTCATCCCTTCAGGTCCATGCCAATTAATACCATACCAACGCCTGTTGGTCTTCTCCCTAGGGTGGTGGAGGATGCTGTGCATAATATTGGCTTCATGGCGCCTGTATGCCTAGGGCCATTCTAACTACTGAAGTTGTATTTGTAGTATATGTATATGTACCAACCACCTGAAGGCAATTTCCGAAGCTAAATTAACCATTTAAGGGAAATAGAAACTTCTAGGCTACCCTTATCGGTGTGAATGAATTAAAACACCCGTGTCTCAAACGAGACACCAGCTTGTGAACTATTTATTTATTTATTTTTTTAAAGTGAGGGGAAGGTGTTTATCTTTGCTTTGTGGGTTTTCTTTTTAAGCCGTTTAAAAGCAGATGGAGGGATGGTTTCCCGAACAGGCTACCGACTGAGGGATCCCTGCATCTTAAGAGAATTGTATGCCTGCAATGTGTGCCTTAAGAGAAGGTCGCATTTTCTTTGACTCGAACCAGTGGACTATAAAGACGCAAACGATTGGAATGTTAACGGGTAGGACGTGGACGGAAAAGCAGCGCGAAAGAGAAAAGAGACCAAGCTGAGTCGTACGTTTTTAATGTAGATTTTGCCAATCCAATTAATTTAAAATGGTTTGGTCGAATGCTGGGCAAGACAGGTTTGCAGCAGGGGCTGCATCGGCGCATGGTTTTGGAATTCCTGGAATTTAAATCGGGACGAGGCATCAACAATTCTATTGTCGAGCCCAGGTGAATGAACAGCGCGAAGCGTGAATTTTTTCATAACGCAAGTCCAAATCCAATTATGCATAACGCAATCCAGTCCAGGCGTCTACTAGCCTATTGATGAAACGGACAGACGAGCGTCCTTTGTTAAGATGTTGACGGTGGCTTGGTTGTCGCAATAGGCCAAAATTTGTTTCCTTGGCCAGCTGTTTCCCGTAGGATGCAAGCAACAATGATTGGGTATAGTTCGAGCAAAGCTATAAATTGAATATTGCGAGGCAGAGTTTGCAGCTCTTTAGGCCATGTTTCTGCAACCACAGTATTATAAAAACCCCCAAAAGCAATAGAAAGCGCTGCGTCGGTGAAGAATTTTAAAGTAGCTGATGTTTCGACGTAGTCGTTATGAAAAACGGGATGCCGTTTAGAGATGGGCATTCCGGCTCTTTTCAGTGAGTCAGACCATTAGCTCGGCTCACCACTAGAGTCGGCTCTTCATTCAGTAGCATTTCCGGTTTTTGAAGATCGGCCAAAGTTAGCGATATTTTGACCCATGATTGGTCTTAGAACGTCCCTGAGGGATAATTCGCACAGCAAGTTGAAATGACCCAATAGGGAGAGCGGCTCATTTTAATAAAAAAAAAAAAAGAAGAGATTCTGCGTTCTCGGTATATTTGATAGCTTCCCGAATGCGGGCCAATTTATCCGACGGCTGAGAGCCTGCACGATTCTCTAAAATAAACTCGATAACACTAGGCCATTTAAAAGTTTCCTCGGATAGAGGAACGCCCATTTCATTAAACGTGTTTATTTATTTATTTAAAACGGTTTAACGTGACGATCCGCCTGGGAGTATGGAAAATCTACCACTAGGAAGTCGTCTAGCAGGTGTAAGACGGGGCAATTGCAGTTTAAGGAGAATCCAGCAAGTCTTCCAATAATGTATCGAAAATAGGGGGACTGCTAGCCTACGACAACCAAAAGTAAGCCTGACCGAAAAAGTAGGCATACATTTTTTATTACCCACATGACGCCGACAAATGCCATTGGGATGGATGGAGAGGCATGATTTTTTAAATGCATCCGTTATGTCGGCTTTACCGAGACAAGCTCCTTTACCGACATGTTTGATAAATTGAATCGCGTGGTCGAGCGGTTGCGTAAAACAGGGAAAATGGTTGGGGGGGATGATACTGTTAATAGCTCGGGCGTAGTTATTATGAGGGGCGGATAAGTCGATTAGGCGTTTTTTTCTGAATATTTACGTGTGGCTGCTCCTATAAGATTGATGCGGAATATTGGAAATGGCGAGCTATCGAACGGGCCAATCATATAACCCTTTTCGACCTCTCTGGCCAGCAGTTTGTTCACTATTTCGGGTTCGTTTACAGCTGATTGAAAATTAGGGAAACCTGAGACTTTATTTTGGAAGGAAAGAAATCCGGCTGAAAGCCCTGAATTAGACCAATTAATAATAATAATGGACAACAATGAGTTTAATGCTTCTTCAGAGCTTTTTCCCAGCTCTGGGACGTTGACAGGCGTAGAAGGCTTTAATCCAAGTGCGGATATTCCAGCCCTGAAATTGGACCTCTTGCTCCGCCTACCCACTTTGTTTTAAGTTTAAAATCCATGAAAATCAACCATGCGTCAAGAGCATAATGTTGCATAATTAATAGAATTTTGCATCGCAACGTTAAACGGTCTGAAATTGATGATTTAATAGCAACTCACCTTTATTAATAGCTACTAGACATCATTTATTGATGCTTATTATACCACGGCATTGTTGAATACTCGGTTCTGATGGGGTCAATACGCATTCCAAGGTTGCTCACTTGCTTTCAAATTGGTTAGCAGCTAAGTCTCGCAAGCATGCCATTCGAAACCTATGCTGTCCATTAGTCAACAGTTGTGTTAAGAAAATTATGCATGTTTGGAAAATTCAAAACATAAACACACTTATACAACCGAAAACACTTCCGGTTTCGATATTTTACTTTCAGCGGTCAAAATAACTTTGGTCTAGCACTCCGCCAAAAACGGGACGCACATCACTGGTTCTTTGCAGAGTGAAATGATTACACATGCGTCACATACTGACTGATCTACGGTATTCGGGTTTCTGTAGTTTTCGCGAAAATCAATGTTATTCTTTCGTCCCGGTTCTCCCCTAGTGTATCCGCAAAAAGCTACACACGTAATGTTGCAATGTGAATTAGGGTTGTCTGCAATCAGTAGTATGCTAGGCTAATATAGCCTACAAATCCCTGGCAATGATACAATTTAGCCACACACGCAGAACTAGTTACGATAATAGTTGGAGCAGCAGAGCGTTAGGACGTGAACTATGTAGAGTAATCATTGTCACATTTGTTTATTTATTGATTTCTTTTCTCCCCACTTACGTATCAGCATCCGTGAACGGCCACGAACCTCTCGTATCAGAAGCCAGCTCTATGATTAGCCTAGTCGGACCGTGTCCACGAAGTATCAGATCTCTTTGGTCTCCCACTTCCAGAACGAGGCAGCGCGTATGCGAACATGACCAACCAATATTCCAGGGCAGGGTGTATGCTTACCGTTTAGGTTAGCCCAAGGATCATATAAAGGTTACCGTGCGTTTTATACCTCTGAAGCCAATATAGTCTGTTAATGTTAGCTAGCAATCCAGTTGGAAGGTTTCGAATACAAGCAATAAGGTCCGGGTTACACGACAAGACGCGCGCTTTAAATAGCCAGCTTACGCAACGTGAATATCGCCCTTCCTTGTCCGGGAAATGTTATTTGAATATCGCCAGTTTCCATAGCGGACCATAAGCTTAAACGACACTTGCAGTCACTTAGCTTTAGCAACAAATTCACGAATCCCATTAGTTTTCGCTGACAGTGTGCAGTCATGCATGCAGGGAAGCAGGTTTCGAATAACCGAATGTTATTTGAATATATCACCCTTTTCTTTTGTCTAACAGAACATAAAACTTAAGAATACAGAGCTTGACATCACTTAGCTTTTACGCAGAATTTTGCAGGATTCCGATTCTTTTTCCCCGGCGTGTAGTAGAACATGCAGGATGTGCAGCGCAGAAGATGTTTTTGTGTGCAGCGGGTGTGCTGACAGGGGATCCACCATGGTAGTGCGAGGCGGTTAAATAGACCGCCTTGTTATGTGAATGGACTGATGGGTGAATCGTCATTACTCAGCTGAGCTGTCAGCTGATTAACTATGGCCGGGTTTCACTCTCGTGACCTGCCTGAACTGACGCTATGCTCGATTTTACGGGACTCGGCGCCTTCTATGGTAGCTACATTGGCCATTTGGGAGGAAGCACCACTTTTTACAAAGTCGTCTTTTTAATATAAGAAATTTATTCTATTATAGCTGATTTAACACTGAACATTTTGCACTGTTGGCACAAATAATTTAATTTACAAAAAAGAGGGAGAACACCTGCATATCCACTCTGTGCTCTTGACCTGTGTGTTAGAACAGAGCCACAGAAACACTCTTCCTGAACAGTAATGTCAGATATGAGCCCTGCTCCTCAGCACCTCCTGCTCAACCTCTTCCAGGTTGACTAGATTTCTGCTGTCACCTGTAGAACAGATTTCACAACTTTACACCGGTTTAAACTCAGATTATCTGTTACCCTTATAGAAATGTAATGTACTGCAGTATATTTTCAATATATTGTGAAGATAATTTTGATATATTTACAATGTACTGCAGTATATTCTTTTTCAATAAGGGGAGGGAGGTGAAAAATAATGCCACAGCACATCCTGAATTAGGGCCAGTACTATCTACACAACCTTATAAACATTATAAACCCTAAAATGCAAACACCTGACCCTGCAGAAAAACCTTTATTTCACAATTACCGACATAAAGACTTAGGAAAGTGAACCTGTGTACAGACGTTGACAGGATCATTTAACCCTCATATTATGTTCGGTATATTGTATTTGACCCAAGACAATTTGACGTCTCTCAAAAGCCAGTGAACCTGATCTTTTTAAAATATTAAACAAGGAATAAACATACTGCTATATTCAAAAGTCTGTTACCAACTCTGTATGCAAAGGTGTTGTGTGGGTTCATTTGTGGATTAGCTGCAGAAAATAATTTTTTATCTTTTGGATTTTTTGTGGGTGACTTTCCCATACAGGTTTTAAACTTCACAAACTTTTACTTACCTCACGCTCGAAATTGAGATGTTTCGTCACAGATTTTTTATGTTCACGGATTAAACGGTAGTCAATTGGGAGACATAAAAAGGTGACCCAGAAAGTGTCAAACTTTTTCTATTAGACTACAGTACTTTTGTGTGAGTTGAAACTTTTGCAGTCAATTTGACCCCAAAGGCCTCATAAAATGTCAAGAAAGTATGAGGGTTAAATGGAAAATCATTCTCGAAACATATTCCTACAAAATAAGTCTCAGAGTAAATGTAAGGATTCTACACCTGTGTTTCTGATCTGTATAAAATACTTTACAAAAGATATTTAACTTTTTTTACTCGGGTAGTTCAGGTGATTGCACATTATCTTTGCAGTGTCATCATGTTGTTTTGCTCTGTTATAATGGGCAGTAAATCAAAACAAAAAGTGATTTCAGAAGTCACCTGAAATAATCACTGCTGTGTTTGTGAAGGAAAAAAAAAAAAGAAAAAATATATATATTTTTTCTTCTAGTGAACATTCATAACAAATGTTGATTGGACCCAGGCTAGCATGTGCTTTATATTAAAATAATACTCATTAAAAAAGAACAGAAATGGTACAATATTAAAGTGATATATCTTGGAGGGAGGCTGCAGCTCTGAGCCTGTTTCCCTAGGCTGCATGTATCACTGCTGTAACGTATCAAAAGCAGCCATCACTGGGTCCAGGGGCGGTCCTCTCCTGCCTCCAAAATGAGTGACAGGACAGAGAGGGGAGGGCAGGATAAAGCCTGAAAGCTCAACAAAAAGAGAGGACTGCCAACCTTAAACCTGAGACAGGTATGACCTCGCCTTTACACCATTCAGAGTACAGCCAACAAATATGTTGCAGTTATTTTGTTTGGAGTCAGGAGCATCTACTAGACAATACTGTGTGAGCATTGGTAACAATGCAGACCATTCTATAAGAACTGATAACTGATAAGACATTATGTTATTGCAGCTATAATGGGATTTCTCTGGTGACAAACATGAATTTCTTAGTTCAAATATAGCAGGATACATACATTGATTTTAATGCTTGATGACATTCCAAAATGCCTGCTACAATATGGGAATTAAATTATGTATTTTAAAGCAGTAATAATTACAGATACATATAATTCATTTTTCTAACATTTTAACTTGTTAAATATACTTCATGCCATGAAAAAATAATTTGTTTGCTTTTCTCTTTCCCAGTTTAACAGAATTTCCCAGGAAAACCAGGATGAATAATGTGACCTACAACAGTCCCATCCTGGTGATCGAGGGCATTGACGTCCCCCATCGTTTCATTTATCCAGTGTTTGCCCTGCTGTTGGTCATCTACCTGATGATCCTGACCACCAACATAGGGGTCATGCTGCTTATTATGACGGACAGGAGCCTGCAGTAGCCAATGTACCTGCTGCTCTTCAGCCTGTCCTTCAACGACGTACTGGGGAACACAGTGTTTTTGCCCCGGCTGATGTTTGACATTGTCTCCACCGAAAAGTCCATCAGCTACAACTGGTGCGTCTCCCAGGCCTTCTTTACCCACACCTTTGGCTCAACGTGCCATACGGTGATGGTGATCATGGCTTTCGACAGGTATGTGGCCATATGCCACCCTCTCAGGTACGCCTCCATCATGAGCCCCACGATGGTGGCTAAGCTGACTGTATCTGCCTGGAGTTCAGCGATAATGCTGGTAACCATCTTTGTGGGCCTCACCCTCCGGCTAACTCGCTGCCGCTCCGCCATTTTGAACGGCTTCTGCGACAACCCGTCACTGTACAAGCTCTCCTGCCAGGATGTGAGCATCAACAACATATGCGGTTTGATACTCACTATCGTCCTTTTTGGCTCTTCTATGGGCAGCGTGGCCTTCACGTATTTCAGGATCCTGGTTAGCTGTGTCTCAAAAAAGAACAAGAAGCTGAACAGAAAGGCCGTGCAGACCTGCGCCACCCACCTGCTCCTCTACATGATCATGCTCTGGTCCAGCTTCCTCTTCATCATTTCACATCGTCTCCAGATCCATGTCAGGTACCGGATGATATCGCTTATTCTCTTTCACATCATTCCCGCCAACATGAACCCCATCGTATATGCCCTTCAGACCAAGGAACTAAAGACCAAGATTGCGCAGATACTTCATTCGAAAGTAACCCAGCCCAGATAATTAGAAAATTAGCCTCTGAACTCTGGGTACAATACACTGGATGCCAAGAAAATGACAATTTTACACTGTCATTAATACATTTAGAGACATGAAAACTTTTGGAATTGGGTGGTTCAAACTTTTCAAGTGAATTTTAAATGCACCAATTTTATTTTGAATCATTTATAGGCCACATGAATTATTGTGGTCTTATATTTTAAGCAGACTTGTATTTTTAGGCTATAAATACATATAGAAATTAATGACAGATAATCAAACAAGCCACAAGCTGAATCTCAGAACATTCCTTCTTTTTTCTACATCAGAAAAACTCACCCAACTAGCCCTACTTTTAGATGGACCCAATACACTGTTATAGCGGGAGAAGCGTCTGCCCTGTTTTTATCAATGGGAAATGAGACTTGTTTTCATTTAATGCACAATCAATGATAATAAAAAAGAGAACCTATGTATTGTTTATTAAAGAGCTTGAAAATGGTTTCATAGCCTGCTTGGTTGACCAGTGAATCTGTAACTTTGTGTGCATTTCTTGGGCTCTACTGTGTGTATATCATTTGACAAAATACAACCAATCACAGATACCTTCGATGATGTAATGTTATTATTCACTATTACTCTATTAAAACCGTTACACTAAGCATTTTTCTGCCATTTATTGATGAAACAAATAATCAAACAAAAATGAGTTTCACAATGAGCCATTTTACCTCCTCAAGAAGAAACAGCATCACTAATTTTACCATTACTGAATGGCCCTCTCTAGAAAGATAGTCAATATAAATAAACAAACTGTCACCCTACCCATTATCAAGCCCCCGTGTGCCTTATTAAATTCCGGCCTACAAATAAACATTAATAAAGACTAATGATACTTGAGAACATCTGTGAATAATTAGGTAAATGATAGTTGCATGCTTAACATCTGGCAGTGCTGCCGATAAAGCCTCCAACACCGCGCGAGAACGACAATGAATATTATAGAGGCTTCAGAAATAATGTAAAAATGGTAGAGCATTTATTCTAATAAGCTACTATTAGAATAATAGGCAAAGTCTGCTTTTCCACCTTGGCGGATTGCTTATATGATGGGGAAACAGAGATGCTCGTGCGTGTGTAGTGCGAGAAAGTAATAGGCTATATGGATCAATAGTATGATCAATATTATTCAGACTAACCATTATGACACATTTTGATATACACAATAATAATCTTTAACATTAGGGTTTAACCCCGGCACAGCACCCCTTTGTGGTAGAGGTAGATGCATCGGAGCTGGGAGTGGGTGCCATTCTGTCCCAGCACTCGCCTCTGGACCATAAGATGCACCCATGCGCATATTTCTCTCGTGCTCTAACACCGGCCGAGAGGAATTATGACGTAGGGTACCGGGAGCTGCTTGCGGTCAAATTGGCGTTAGAGGAGTGGCGTCATTGGTTGGAGGGAGCCGAGCATCCCTTTATGGTCTGGACAAACCATAAGAATTTAGAATATGTCCAACAGGCCAGGACGCAAAACTCCCGACAAGCCCGGTGGGCATTATTCTTCGCCCGGTTCAGATTTCTTCTAACGTATCGACCGGGATCGAAGAATCTTAAGCCGGACGCTCTGTCACGTATGTACGACCACACTGACCGAGAACCGCATCCTGAGCCCATCATACCCGTCGCCCAGATTGTCGCGCCGGTTATGTGGGAGATCGAAGCAGCTGTACAGAAGGCGTTGCGTTCGGATCCGGGCCCAGGTGGGGGTCCGTCCCACTGTTTGTTTGTTCCATCCCGGATTAGATCTCAGGTTCTCCAGTGGGGCCACTCTTCTCAGCTGGCGGCCCATCCTGGCATCCACCGGACTCTGGAATTTTTGTGCCGACGCTTTTGGCGGCCTAAAATGGAGGGTGATGTGCGGGACTTTGTTGCCACCTCCCGTCTGCGCCCGTAGCAAGGGATCACGACTCCCACCCGCGGGTCTCTTGCGTCCCCTGCCTACCCCGAGTCGTCCTTGGAGTCACATCGCCCTCGACTTTGTTACCGGCATCCCAGGGTAACACTGTGATCCTAGTGGTTGTGGATAGGTTTTCAAAGGCAGCGCATTTTATTGCACTACCTAAACTACCGTCAGCTGATGATAGAGCACGTTTTAAGGATACACGGCATTCCTCTGGACATGGTTTCCGATCGCGGCCCTCAATTCGCAGCCAAGTTTTGGCGCTCCTTTTGTACCCAGCTAGGGGCATCTCTCAGCTTGTCTTCGGGTTTTCACCCGGAAACCAATGGACAGACAGAGAGTACCAATCAGGTGTTCGAGAGTACCCTTCGGTGTTTGGCTGCCTCCAATCCTACGTCCTGGAGTCGCCATCTAACTTGGGCAGAGTACGCCCATAACACTCTATATCACGCAATGCCTCCACAGGGCTCTCTCCTTTTGAGGCTCAGCTGGGATATCTACCCCCTCTCCCATTTCCTGAGTTAGAGAGGGAGGTGGAGGTACCGTCCACAGGGGCTTTCATGCGGAGATGTTGTTCTGTCTGGATGCTAAACAGACGCCGTCGCCCGGCTCCCTCTTATTGGGTGGGGCAAAGAGTGTGGCTTTCCACACGGGACCTCCCGTTGCGAGTGGAGTCCCGCAAACTCGCGCCACGGTTCGTGGGTCCCTTTAAGATCATCAGGAGGATCAACCTGATCAGTGTGCGCCTTTAGTTGCCACGTTCTATGCGTATCCATCCCACTTTTCACGTCTCTCGGTTGAAACCAGTGCTGGTGAGCGCGCTTGCTCCGACTGACAAGCCGCCGCCTCCCCCCCGGTTCGTGGAGGGAGGTCTGGTTTATACCGTTCGGCGCATTTTGGCTGAGAGGCGTGTGGGCAGAGGGGACCAGTTTTTAGTAGACTGGGAGGGTTATGGCCCTGAGGAGCGCTGCTGGGTACCTTCCAGGAACATCTTGGACCCCATTCTTATTAAGGACTTCCACAGAAATAAGGCTGAGGGATCGTCTGGGGTCGTCCCTTAGAGGGGGGGTTCTGTTATGGTTTTTGGCAGCCTCGTTTTATTTCAGCGGTCGTTCTTTCTTTTAGTGGCGTCGTGCACTCCATCTGATTTTCCGTCTTCCGTTCCGGTATTTTCTTCTCGCACTGCAATTATCCGTCGCACCTGTTTGTGGTTTCCAGCCGGCTATATATAGCTCTGGGTTTCAGATTTCCGGTGCTTCGATATTGTCTTGCATTTGACATGTAGCCGGTAAAGATATAGGAATACGGAGACTGCTTTCCTTGCTGTTACTATTAAGCAAAGCAGGACAAGTCCGGTTAGAGTTAGGGTTTGATCTTTTGATTTTTTCATTTCCCTTTCACTACTCTGTTTGCTAGTCTTCCTCCTTTTCTGTTCTTTAAGAGGCATTCCTATATTTTATGCTTCTTCCTATTTCCTCTTTATTTGTTACTCGCTGGGTTTGCGAGCTGGAGGAATTATTTTCTTGGTTTCTTTTCACCTCTCTTTTTACTAAACCCTCGTTTGAGGAGAGGCATTTCCGTTGTCTGTACTCGTATCTACGAGCTTATTTTTTTTCCCAGTACCACGGAGGTACTATTTTCATTTCTGTTTTTCTCCCTTCGTTTAGTCTCTTTTCTACTGAGACTCGAAGGTAATTTCTGTACTTTTTGGCTTCTCTCTGTTGCATCTGGCCCTCCAAATCCAAGTCCCCCCATTATACAAAGACTCTTGATATCTTATTTTCTGGTACTCTTACAAGCGATACTATAACAGCTCTGCATTTGAATGGATCTCTATGGGAATTGGGGGGTGGGACTACATTTTTGAGGAGCAGGTTAAGAAAGTTCAGGCATGCTTTCTTCAAAATCAGAGCATTCCTGTCTTTTAATGATCTGCAGAAAGTTATTCATGCTTTTATATCCTCTCGCCTGGACTACTGTAATTCTCTTTATTCCTGCCTTACTCAGAAGCAAATCTTACACCTTCAGCTTGTCCAGAACGCTGCTGTTAGAATGCTAATGGGTCTAAAGAAACGGGAGCATATCACCCCTGTCCTGGATATCCTTGCACTGGCTGCCTGTAAATTTTAGAATTTCGATTTTAAAATTTTACTAATCACTTTTAAAGCACGTCTCGGACTGGCCCCAGACTTTTAAACCACTTTTTTAGACTGGCTTTTTTGTAAACTTTTGCTCTGTTCTTTAAAGATATAATTTTTAATTTAGCCTCGTTTCTCTTATTGTGTTGATTTGTCCATTTTATTATTGCTTTGTGTTGTTTTATTGTTCTCACTGTTTTATTGTGTTTTTGGTAGTTCATTGTTACTAATCATTTTATTGTGTAAAGCACTTTGTAACCTACATTTTGAAAAGTGCTATATAAATAAAGTTTATTACTATTATTATTATAATAATCTATCAAACGCAGCTAAAGCAGTTGTTGGTCAATTGACATATGACTTGGCCTACGTGCTCCCACTCCTACGCCAAATTATGGTAGCCTATAGCCTTCTCTTTGACTACGCAATTGCTTGTGCCTGCTTCTCTCCTGCCCTGGCCTGACAGTGAATGTTCTCATTATTAATCAATGGACTGCTTCATGATGTAATAAATCTGAGAAGAGTGCTCCGCCTCCAATTCTGAATGAGAAGAATGAAAAAGAGGAAATGCATCAGAAAACCCTGCGAAAACAGCTAGCCTGTCAAAAATAGCCAAGTTGAATTTTGATTGGATTCTCATCGATAAAATATAGCCGCAAGCAGCAATTGGGGGTTTGAGCCCTTAAAAGCCTAAAGAAAGTCAAGTATATAAGACATTTAAGAATATAATAGCAATATGACATGCAGCCGTGCAATGATACACATTCTACACAAATCAGAAGAATATTTCCTGTTTAACATCGAAAAACAACGTATGTCTATGGGAATTTTCGTGAATGTGAATTTATCTATTAAAAAATAAAGTGTATTATTACACTGTAATATCTCAGTAATTTACTATTATTGATTTCTTATCAGAGCGCTTTGTCCGACAGTGATTGTGTTTTTATTGTAGCCTATTGCACAGCCTAAACCTGTTATTAATCTGTTACCATAAGCTATTGATCTGCTCCTTTTATAGTGACCGTGTTTAACTAAATATAATTTTCAAAATAACTGCCATGCTATGTAATGCTGTTGCTGTGTCGAGCTTTGTAATGCTGCCGTGCTATGTAATGCTGTTGCTGTGTCGAGCTTTGTAATGCTGCCGTGCTATGTAATGCTGCCGCTGTGTCGAGCTTTCCAAAAAACGGCGGCAAGGATAAGATGCAGTGTCATTGTTGCTTTGGCTCTATTTTGCAGTGTAGGCACAAATAATGTCATTTACAAAAAAGAGTGAGAACACCTGCATATCCGCTCCGTGCTCTTGACCTGTGTTAGAACAGAGCCAGAGAAAAACTTCCTGAACAGTAATGTCAGATATAAGCCCTGCTTCTCAACTCCTGCTCAACCTGTTCCAGGTTGACTGGATTTCTGCTGTCACCTATAGAACAGGTTTTACACCTGCAGGTTTAAACTCAGAGTATCTGTGAGGGAGGTGAAAAATAATGCCACAGCACATCCTGAATTAGGGCCAGTACTATCTACACAACAGAGGCCCCACCTTATAAACATTATAAACCCTAAAATGCGAACACTTGACCCTGCAGAAAAACCTTTATTTCACAAACAATTACTGACATAAAGACTTAGGAAAGTGAACCTGTGTAAGACAGGATCATATTACCATCATATAACACCAATATTATGTTCCCGGGTCAATTTGACCCGAGACAATAGGTACGTTTACATGCACAGCAATATCCGATTACTGGAAGCTATCAGCTTACGCCAGTATTTAACTTATCACGTTCACATGGACATAAGAAATGTGATTACTCCAAAAGCCGCATTTACATGATTCTCTCCATAATTAGCTCTGTGGAAAGCGTAGCTACTAACTGCTTCCCGTTGTAAGAACAAAAATGATGCACCCGTCAAAAATTAACGTAAGTATTACTATTATTATTATTATTATTTTTATAGTGAGCTAGAAATTATTATAGCTAGTTATTTATAGCTAATAACTGCTAGTAGTGGTTGATTTATATTATCGTACTAGCTAGCTTTACCAATCTCTAAATCTGGCCAATTTCCCGATGATTTCAGTTATTGAACCCTTTAAAGCCGGAGCGTTCTAATTTCAGTACAATTGTTCTGATGGTTTGACGTATAATAGCTCTGCCATCCAATCACTGATTTTCTTTTTGAAAAATGCTAGTTACAGATGACAAAATAAGCTACAATTGCATATAATTGGTTCATGAGCTTAGTGGGCGGGGATTTATTTCTAGACCGCTAAATAAAACCGCACGTCAACCTCGTAAATCTCCATTTGCCTCACCACGGGCGGAGCGGACCACCTCGGACAGAAGCGTCTGAAGACTTTACTGCGACTGAGGGAAATCCAGTAAACCCCCTGAGGTAAGAAATATTTAAGATAATAATTAACCATAGATATTACTTCAGAAACAATTTTATTTTGAATAAAATCCTGTTTTTGTACCGCAGACTTTCTCAGATTTTCACTTGAAATCGCTGAGGTAGCTAACGTTCGGCTCTAGCTTCAAATGATGCCACTGTGTTGTTCTTCCCCCAGCTCGTTTCGAGATGAAATTGTGAAAAAGTCTGTCATACAATGAATAAGTGAAGTGATAACGTTAGATGTGAATATTTTCCGTATTTAGTGTAGACCTTGATAACTAAATAATAGCTAACTAAAGCTAAATCAAATAACGTTAGCTAGTCTAACAGTGAACTGTCATCCTCTCGCCGCGCGAACAGCCATTTTCTTTTCTGCGTTTTTGTTTTCCTAATTTGAAACATTAGCTCTGCTGTCTGTCTTGCTAGCTTTATAAATGTTATACTCAACTATTAGTCTTATCAATAGCAAGTACTAACTAGCTAGTTTTTTAACATAACGTTATGTATAAATTTGAAGGTTGTTGTTGATCAGTCCTGTCGAAAATAAATGGAGTAGAGAACTAAACAGCAAACATTTCCTAACGTAACGTCAGCTTCACGTTTTATTTTCTGACTCACGTTTTTGACTTGAGCAATATTAGCCTGTTTAGACAAATATGACAAAAAGACATCATTCAGTTGAGCCAATGTCACTGATGATTTAGGTCTGTTCATTCAAAACAATATCTTATATGAATGGACATTATGCTAAGTAGTCTAACATTGTGTTATTGTTGTGCTTTTTATCTAACGTTATTCTGGAGCATAAAGTGTTTTCTGTAAAATGTCATTCTCTTTATACACCCCTTTAATGACTCAGAAATGGTTTTATATGTTATGGATTAATGAAATGGCAACTGATAATATATTTATCTATTACAGCGATGGATGGACATTATGCTTGTGTCCAGAATAGCTATTTTATCTATTCCTGACATAAGCATAAAGCGTTTGCTGTAAGATGATGTTATTGCAAGCCCTTTAATTACTCAGAAATGGTTTTATATATGTTATGGATTAATGAAATAGTAAATGATTACATATTTATGTATTGCAGCAAAGGATGGACATTTAGCCATCTGATACAGTCCCTGAAGAGAAGGAAGGTGCTGAGGGTCATTGCAGAGCACGACACGGAGGACCATCAGGGCATGCATGCACTTACTGTTATCTTCTTGATTTTTGAATATATTGAAGGTATTTATGCTTGACCATAGATTTGCCTGCTGTATCTGTACTAATTCATTAATGATTTTACTGTAAATAAATCCAATGCATTAATTTTACGGGTATCTAAACTGATATTTGCCATGGGTTGTATCTTGTTTTTATTTGTTTTACAATGTTATCCATTTACTTAGTTCATCCATTCACTATGTTATACTTTAAAAAAAAAAATAAAGTGTGTGTTTCATTGAACACATAAATTGTATATTTCAGTGTATGTGTCAATGAACCTAACATTCTACTAAAAGACATACATCACTAAGATGTTATAACTTTTGAGCAGTAAATGATAAATCTGTTCTGATTTCTACTCTATATCACTTACAAAACAGTGAAGATACCACACAGTTTGTCTCCCTCGATCTTGAACATGAAATGTTTAAAAACCTAGGTTTCTCATGGAGAATAGCCATTTAGAAAGTTTTTTTATTATTATTTATTTTGTGATTTGTTTTAATAATTGATGATATTGTGTTAAAGTAAGCATATTATTGTATATAAATGAAAATGGTATATTATCTTTAGGGGTGTAACATAATATGATCACACCACAAACAGTTTTGCATACACATGTCATATTTTCAATGAACCTAACATTCTAAAGCGTTTATTTTAGCCTTTTCTTACCCATCACTGAAGTGGTTATAACTTTTGAGCAGTAGAAGATAAATCTATTCTGATTCCTATTCTATATGACTCACACAATGGTGAAGATATCATACACTGTAAGTTTCCCCCTATCTTGAACATGAAATGGGTAAAATAGTAGATTTCTCATTAGAAAATAGCCATTTAGAATGTTTTATAAATTTAGTTGGTAAATGTATTTTCATAATTGATGATATTGCCATCAAGTAATCCTATTATTTTTTTATCAATTGAAGGCCCCAGTTATCCTGTTTACAATGGTATATCAAGTTTAGGTATCTGATGTAATATGATCACACTACAAACATTTTTGCAACACACGTTAAGAAATCAATTCTGGAATTACAGTAAATTGTTATGTTTGCATATACCATGTGATGTTTACTTTGATCTAATGTTACTGATTACATATTAATTAGTGTCTCGACGCGAACTGCAATGTCAGGTAGGCTACATGATTATAGTTACTGAACTGTAGGCTACTTCTGCTTGAAACCTAAAAGATATTTTGCATCTTTAAATGGACTGGCCGTGCATAATATCTGTGATTGGCGCTGGGACTCATTGTGGTCTTGGCGTCAGTCAAAGTGATGATAAGGCAACTTCATAAATAGTCGACGGCGATTTTGATGACGATGAAGCGGATTAGCTGTCCCAATTTTCTTCACTGCTCCTTGTTCTCTCCTTTCCTCCACTCCCCTCCTCCCCTCCATTCCTCCACATGCTTCCGGGTACGAGAGGAGTGGTAGTGGGGGAGTGGAGGAAAGGAGGTGTGGAGTGAAGAATATTTGGACTCAGCCAGAGGGCAGCACCAAGACGCTTTTCGACCAGTTTCTTGTGATACACTATATTATTTCAGAATTGTTGAACAAGTCATAATAAGTTTCATCCACTCCATAAGGTAGGTATACAAACACATTTACAGGTAAAAAAAACGTGATCTAGAGTGTAGTTACCCAAGGAAAGCGGCATGTGAAAGACAAAGTATGCTCGCACGTTAACAGATTTGATAAACTACCTGAACTACACTTTATTTAAAAAAAAATTAGCTTCAGCACGGCATTAAAGCTGGCAGTGTGCACAAAGAAGCCAAAGGGAAAAGAGACAAGGACTAGAGGACATCACAAGTACATACAGTATGCTCCCGGGAAATCCACCACAGGTGTCTGCAATTTCAATCAAGACTGAGTAGAAGGAAACGAGTCAGCATACCCAAGAATCAGAAGGGCGCCCTCATGGGGCAGCATCGAGACGTGACATTACGTTCTCTCAACTATTATTATTCCTTATTAATGTTTATTTGTACAGGCCGAAATAAATAAGGCACATGCTGGTTTGTTATGATCGCTGGTTAGGGTGACAGTCTGGTTTTATTTATTTATATTGACCATTGATCTTTCCAGAGAGGGCCATTCAGTTATGGTAAAATTAGTGATGCTGTTTGTTCTTGAGGAGGCAAAATGACTCATTGTGAAACTCATTTTGAGTTTGTTTGATTATTTGTTTCATAAAAAAATGGCAGAAAAATGTTTGGTGTAATGGTCTTAATAGAGGGATAGTGAGTAATAACAATATTCCATGCATCATCAGAGGTATTTGTGATTTGTTGTATTTTGTCAAAAGATATACACACAGTAGAGCCCAAGAAATGCAAACAGAGGTACAGATTCACTAGAAAATCATGCAGGCTATGAACTTTCATGAATTTTCAAACTCTTTCATAAACAATACATATTTTCTTTTTATTATCACTGGTTGTGCATTAAATGAAAACAAGTCAAACTTCCCTTTCATAAAAACAGGGCAGACACTTCTCCCTCTATAACAGTATATTGGGTCCATCTAAAAGTAGGGCTAGTTGGGTGAGTTTTTCTGATGTAGAAAAAACAAGTCATGTTCTGAGATTCAGCTTTTGGCTTGTTTGATTATCGGTCACTAATTTCTACATGTATTTATAGCCTCAAAATTAGAGTCTGCTTAAAATATAAGACCATAATAATTAATGTGGCCAATAAATGATTCACATTAAAAATGGGGCATTTTAAATTAATTTGAAAAGATTTATCAAAAATGTCTGAAAAAAACAATTCCAAACCACCCAATTCCTAAGGTTTTCATATCTCTAAATGTATTAATGACAGTGTAAAATTGTAATTTTCACAGCATCCAGTATATTGTACCAGAGTTCAGAGGCAAATTTTCTAATTACCGGAGCTGGGTTACTTTCGAATGAAGTATCTGCACAATCTTGGTCTTTAGTTCCTTGGTCTGAAGGGCATATACTATGGGGTTCATGTTGGCCGGAATGATGTGAAAGATAATAAATGCCATCATCCGATACCTGATGTGGATCTGGAGACGATGCGAAATGATGATGAGGAAGCCGGACCAAAGCATGATCATGTAGAGGAGCAAGTGGGTGGCGCAGGTCTGTAGGGCCTTTCTGTTCAACTCCTTGTTCTTTTTGGAGACACAGCTGACCAGAATCCTGAAATACGTGAAGGCCACGCTGCCCATAGAAAAGCCAAAAAGGACGATAGCGAGTATCAAACCGCTGATACTGTTGATAGTCACATCCTGGCAGGAGAGCTTGTACAGGGACGGGTTGTCACAGAAGCCATTCAAAATGACGGAGCGGCAGCGAGTTAGCCGGACACTGAGACCCACAAAGATGGATACCAGCATTATCGCCGAACTCCAGGCAGCTACAGTCAGCTTAGCCACCATGGTGGGGCTCATGATGGAGGCGTACCTGAGAGGGTGGCATATGGCCACATACCTGTCGAAAGCCATGATCATCATCACCGTATGGCAGGATGTCCCATAGGTGTGGGTAAAGAAGGCCTGGGAGACACACCAGTTGTAGCTTATGGACTTTTCGGCGGAGACCACATCCAACATCAGCCGGGGCAGAAGCACTGTGTTCCCCAGTACGTCGTTGAAGGACAGGCTGAAGAGCAGCAGGTACATTGGCTGCTGCAGGCTCCTGTCCGTCATAATAAGCAGCATGACCCCTATGTTGGTGGTCAGGATCATCAGGTAGATGACCAACACGAGGGCAAACACTGGATAAATGAAACGATGGGGGATATCAATGCCCTCGATCACCAGGATTGGACTGTTGTAGGTCAGATTATTCATCCTGGTTTTCCTGGGAAATTTTGTCAGACAGGAAAAGAGAAAAGCAAAAAAGAATTTTTTCATGTCATGAAGTTATAATTATAAAGTATATTTCACAAGTTAAAATGTAAAAAAAAAAAAAATATGTATCCATTATTACTGCTTTAAAATACATAATTTAATTCCAATATTGTAGCATGCATTTTAGAATGTCATCCAGCATTAAAATCAATGTATGCATCCTACTTATAGTTTAAATACACCTGCCTTTTATATGCCATGACAGTGGGTGTGGGAAAGCCATAAAAATAATATTTTGATGAAAATCCGCCATTATTCAATGACATCAAGAAAATCAGATAAAAATTAATGATTATATAAAGTTGTATTTTGAAAAAAGCATGACTGGAGTATTTTCCACATTAATGCAAATAAACACAATATACAGCTATGTAATGCGTTCTCGTGGCAGCAACTCCACTGAGTCTAGCACATTGTGCAGGCTAGGCTTAGTTTCTTAAAACCACAAGAAATTCACATTTGCAATCAGAGAAATCCCATTATAGCTACAATGACATACAATCTCTTCTTATGCACCATATTCTTGGCTGTACTTGGCTGAATGTTGTAAAAGCGAGGTCTTACCTGTCTCAGGTTTAAGGCTGGCAGTCCTCTCTTCCTTGTGGGTTTTCAGGCTTTATCCTGCCCTCCCCTCTTTGTCCTGTCACTCATTTTGGAGGCAGGAGAGGACCGCCCCCAGACTCAGTGATGATGTAATGCGCTGAAAGACGGGTGGCAGATGCTGCAGCTGTTGACATGTAACTGCAGTGTTACATGCAGCCTAGGGAAACAGGCCTACAGGTGCAGCCTCCCTGTGAGATATATTATAACTGTAATATTGTAGAATTTATCTTCTTTTGTATAAATATTATTTTAATGTAAAACACATACTCGCCTGGATCAAATCTGCCATGAATGTTTCTTTTTATTCTTCACAACCATTCTACAGTGAGCACCATAATTCATTGGACAGTGACACATTTTTTGTTATTTTGGTTCTGTACTCTTCTCGAGGGTAGCTGCGCCTAATCTCGCCACCAGATCCCAAACCTGCCTTTCTGCTAGAGGCGCTATTTCCGTATCCATCGTGTTACTCCACAATCAACACCATTCAAAAACGTAAGCTTTTTCTGAAGCAGAAACATTTAACTGTATAATCTGTGAATTTCATGAAGATTTACTTACTTTTGATGTCATGAAGTTTATATAAATCTCTATATCACGTTGATCTTAAGGTTAATCATTAGAATTCTATTGGCGATAGAAATTTAATACGAGGCAACACGAACAATGTTTGCGGTTTTCTGTCTCCTCAGAAAACTAAACACCTTTCATTCATTTGAGAAGCTGTCAAAAAGCTGAGCAACATTACGGAAGCTGAAATAGACTATAACAAACTAATGAGTAAACTATTGGTTTAAGTTAATTCAGAAAGTACATTAAAGGTTGTATCAGCGATTTTGGGTGACGTCACTTCTGAAGCGAAATCCCAAACAAACATACTTATGAATAATTATGTTATGTTTTAAAAAATAGTGTTCAAGCATCCAGAATTATAACCACGTTAATAACGTTTGTAAGAAACCAAACCGTTTGTAAATCCGTCAAGATTTCAGCGAGATAAGAGTATTAGCGTTTGTGCAGATCATTGTGATTGGTTGGAATACTGTTTATTTTGGTTTTGAGTGGTTGGTAGTACCATTTGTTTTTGTGTACGATCTCGGAGCATAGGCTGCCTACAGAGACGCGGTTTTTTGACGGCCTGCTTATGGGGCGGGCAGCTAGCGGATCGTGAGGAAAAATCAGATGAATGTGATCATTTATGTTTCCATCCAAAATCGCTGATACAACCTTTAAAATAGGAAAATGTCTACTTGCTGAATCTCGCCAGAAGCGCTATTCTATTGTTGGGTCATGATGACTTTATGTTGTTGCCATGTAATTTTACAAATTGTGAGAATTTACAAATCATAAACTAATAAATGGAATATAATAATTTTGTTACCATCCAAATAATACTCTCCATTACATTACAGGCATTTAGCAGACGCTGTTATCCAGAGCGACTTACACAACTTCCATTTATACAGCTGGATATATACTTAAGCAATTCAGGATAAGTACCTTGCTCAAGGGTACAATGGCAGTGTCCTACCTGGGAATCGAACCTGCAACCTTTCGGTTACAAGACCAGTTGCTTAACCATTAAACTACACTGCGACCCTATAAACACATAGGGTGAAGTCAGAAAAAGTGGTACTTCAGGTAAAATAGAAAAAAATAAATAAATACAATTCTAGGTATTATTCTATTATTCTAGGTACTCTTTAATAACCACTTAATAATAACCAATCTGGCTTTCAGTTATTGTGACAGGAGTACTTGATATGATAGTTTTTATGAGTTTGAGGTAACAATTGTGGGCAGGGTTAAACCTTCAGCACAGGTTCGTTTGAAGATGCACATGAGAAGCCCTCTGACATATGATCTGTCACTTAAAAATAAAGTTACTAAACTCAGATTAACTTACAACACTGTATTATAATATAAATCATGTGAAAACTGCATTTAAAACTGCATTTAAAAAGTAGGTCATTTGTTTTTAATCAAGTGTGAAAGATTTACTTTCAAGAATGTTTTTAAAACATGGATTAATTAATTAATTCAATACCGGGTTTGTCTATAGTGTCCACAAATTTGGTATTGAATTAAGTCATGTTTTGATACAAAAACTTGTGGTATGTGAATATCTTTAAATTGGAAAAGGCAACCATCCCAAATCCTCTACTGTGAGTAATTAACAGAAGATGAGCTTGTTAAAAAATTACAAGAACAAAAAACTTTATTTGAACAGAACATTGTGATAGAAAATAATGCAAAGAAGAGGGAGGCAGAGGAAAAAAGGAAGGAGTCTGTTGAAAAGAAAAAGAGAAAATTGGAAGAACCAAAGAAAAAAGCAAAGGCAAAGAAAAGCAGCCCAGCACACCATATTCCAAGAGCAGGGATAGATGACTGCATCTGTGGCGAATGTTGCCTACCGGAGCCTCCTCGGGACTGCAGAAACCCCATTGTGGAGTGGACCGAATGTGAAGGGTATGGCGTGTGGTTTCATACCGCATGTGTGCAGTGGGACCCCAAGAAATTACTAATTAATAAATTATAAAATTATAAAATAATGTATGGTCTCTTTTGTTGGACATGCATAATTTTGAAGTGCACAACCAAGATTGAACAAACATGGTGACCACCTAGCATTTTATGCTATACTGTGAACAGCGGTGCAATACGAAAAACAAAATACATGTGCATGCACCGAACGCATGCACCAAATGTACTTCAAAAGGGGCGCACTTACTGTGACCCATCATGCACATTTCACATGCTTCTTTCATGTCCCTAACGTTACCATGCTAGCTTGGCGACAAGACCAGAAGACTAGCATAAGTCTTTTCATATATAAAACTCATTAAACTTCATTATACAATTATATTGAATATAATAATATTGAGTCATTATAAAATATAATAAAATAATCGCTCGCCCGATTATTTTAAGGTCGCTATTATTTCTCCCCTTTTCAGTCTCCTCTGTATTACTCTCTAGCTTTGAGAGTAGGAGCTGTTTTTTCTTTCGCTGTTTTTTCTCCCTTATTCACGGATTCTGTCCGCTTTATTGGTGTTCTTCGTTGAACACTTAAAGAATCCCTTTAGTCGCATCTGGACCGCCGAACCATTCGCCTCCCCCTTACAGAACAACCAAGCCTTATGGAGGTGCCAGCGAGACACGTAGCTGTTGACCAAGACGGGGCTACCCCGCTAACTGTACTGAGTGCTCATGAGGAGGGTCTTCGGGCTCTCCAGACTCAGCAGCAGAACCTGTCGGTTCAGCAAGGCCAATTAATGACCCAGCTTTGTGTACAGGAGGGTTGATTCCGCAAGTTGGCGGAGTGTTCACCAACTTACCCTTGCCACTACAACACCCAATGCACAAGCATCCGCCCCCGAGGGTACCCCTCCCCTTCCGCCCATCCAGTTCACACGGAAGGAGCCCAAACTCCAAATGCCTCTCCGCTACAACGGGCAGTCAGGGAAGTGCAGGGCTTTTTTAACGCAATGCCTTATCTTTTTTAAGGCTCAGCCCTTGCGTTTTGACACACAAAATGGTGGCCTGAGGGTCCTTTCATTTCGCTATTTATTAACGTGCTATTGAACCCTATTAAAGATGCCCTGCTGCTACATTTAATGCCCCGGTGTCCACAGCGGTCCGCATTGATAGCCGTATCAGGGAACGAGAGCGAGAGAAAGAGAGAGGTAACAGAGGAATCCTAGCTAGCCGCTATTTCTCTTCTCCTCCGGCAGCATTTCCAGTTGTCCCTCCCTCCCATGTCCCCATTAATCAGGAGGAGCCTATGCAGGTCGACGGCGCGTCTCTACCCGAACCTCGGCAGTCTAGGTCCCAGGTAGAGTGGTGCCATTAATGCAGGCGCAAGGGGCATTTAAAAAACCAATGTCCCAAGCTACAGGGAAAAGGGGGGTCTCGCTAGGGGGACCGGTGTCCTTAGCGAGACATCATGATCCTGTGCCTCGGACTATAATGCATGTTCAACTGCTCTGGAATCAGCGATCGACTAATGTCGCCGCTTTTATCGATTCCGGAGCAGTTGAGTGCTTTATGGATACCAAATGGGCTAAAGAACATAGGGTTCCTCTCCACCACCTCGGGTGGCCTAACCTAGTCACGTCTCTCGACGGTCGCCTATTAGGCACTTGCACTATTAAAGAGATCTCTTGCTCTTTAACCATGCGCGTTTCACTAAATGGTAATTCGGAGCTGATTCAGTTCCTTTTAGTCGATTCTCCAGCCTGCCCCCTAGTTTAAGGACATTCCTGGCTGGTTTGACACAGCCTGTTTATTGATTGGGGCAATAACGATGCTGTTATTATTCAATGGGGGCCTCAATGTGTTTCACACTGTCAGCTAACTGCGCCTCTCGTGTCAACGGGGTGTGGTTACGGTTCTGCGTCCAGTTCTTTCAGTGATCTGGAGGAGTTTAGTTCATCTGATCAAGAGGATCCTACACCTCTCTCTGAGGCAGATGAGGAGAGTTTGGCTTGGGATTCCCTGGCCGACGGGTATTCTCCCTGGGAGGAGGCATCTCTTGAGGAGCTCTCTGAATCAGAGATCATGTGGTCTCCCGTTCCTGATTCGCCTGCTGAGGTAGAGAGTATTGAAGTGGCAGGGGTTAAAAAAAAGGATGGAGGGTTGAGGTCGTGCATAGACTATCGTGGCCTTAATGAAATTACCATTAAGAACCAGTACCCACTGCCCTTTATGAATTCCGCATTTGAGCGCCTTCAAGGGGCAACTATTTTTACCAAAGTCAACCTCCGCAACGCTTATAACTTGGTGCGTGTGCGTGAGGGCGATGAATGGAAGATTTTTATCTTTTATTTTTTTAATACTCACAGCGGCTACTACGAGTACCAGGTGATGCCGTTCGGGCTCACTAGCGCCCCCTCTGTCTTCCAGGCTTTGGTGAATGACGTGCTTCGAGAGATGCTGGAGAGATTTGTGTTAGTTTATCTGGACGACATTTTAATTTTCTCTTCTAACCTGTCGACTCACATTTCCCATGTCAGGCAGGTTTTGACAGTTCTTTTAAAGGCATGGCTATTTGTTAAGGCGGAGAAGTGTTCATTTCATTCTAACACTGTTTCCTTTCTTGGGTTCATTATTTCGGAAGGAAAGGTCCGTATGGATCCTGAAAAGGTTTCGGCAGTATTAAACTGGCCCACTCTGTCATCGGTAAAACAGGTGCAACATTTTCTGGGCTTTGGTCATTTTTATCGTCGGTTTATCCGCAATTTTATTGCAGTAGCCGCACCTATCACAGGTCTAACCAAGAAAAGGCCTGTTTCACGTTTTCAGTGGAACCCTAAAGCCGAAGCTTCCTTTAATTAATTTAAGAGAATGTTTAGTTCTGAAGCCATTTTAATTACTCCGAATCCCTCTCTCCCATTTGTGGTACAAGTGGATACCTCGGAGTTAGGGGTAGGTGCCGTTTCATACCAACATTCACTCCTAGACCGGAAAATGCATCCGTGCGTGTATTTCTCTCGTGCTTTGACACCTGCCGAGAGAAATTATGACGTAGGGGATCGGGAGCTGTTGGCTGTTAAGCTGACTCTTGAAGAGTGGCGTCATTGGTTGGAGGGTGCCGAGCATCCCTTTACGGTGTGGGCCGACCACAAAAATTTAGAGTACATCCAACAAGCTAAGAGACGTAATTCGCGGCAGGCCCGTTGGGCGCTGTTTTTCACACGTTTTAATTTCCTACTGACGTATAGCCCCGGGCCTAAGAATGTTAAACCAGATGCCCTCTCGCGCATTTACGACCGGTCTGACAGGGACCCTACTCCGGAGTCCATTGTTCCCACTACTCAGATCTTGGCCCCAGTGTTGTGGGAGGTTGAGGTGGTGGTTCAGAAAGCACTGCGTCGTGACCCGGGTCCAGGTCTCTTTGTGCCGTGTAATCTAAGATCTAAGGTATTGCATTGGGGTCATTCTTTCCAGCTGGTGGCTCATCCAGGCGCTCATAGGACCAGGGATGTCCTGTTCAGACATTTTTGGTGGCCCAATATAGAGAAGGACGTGCGGGAATTTGTTGCCGCTTGTGTGGTCTGCGCCCGCAACAAGGGTTCTCAACGCCCACTCTCGGGCCTGTTACGCCCCCTACCCATCCCTAGCCGCTCTTGGAGCCACATGGATTTTATTACCGGGTTGCCTGCTTCACAAGGCAATACGGTGATCCTAGTGGTTCTGGACAGGTTTTCGAAGGCGGCACATTTCATCGCCCTACCTAAACTACCGTCAGCACTGGAAACCACTCAGCTGATGGTAGACCATGTATTTAGGGTGCACGGCCTTCCCGAGGATGTGGTGTCAGATCGCAGCCCTCAATTTGCCGCTTGGTTTTGGCGCTCTTTTTGCACCCATTTTGGGGCGTCGTCAGTTTGTCCTGTTTGGGTTCCGCTTTTGCGCACCACGGCTAGGCAGAAGGTCTCTGCCGACAGGCATCGTCTGGCACCGTCCTACCGGGTTAGCTAACGAGTTTGGCTTTCCACACAAGACCTCCCATTGAGGGTGGAGAAACTCGCCCCACACTACGTCGGTCCTTTTAAGATCGTGCGGAAAATTAACCCAGTTACGGTGCGTCTGCAATTACCGCGTTCCATGCGCATGCGGGGTTTCCTTTCTTTCCGGCACTTAGTGAGTGCACCTGTTTCAGATTTCCTGCTTCTATTTAAGCCCAGGATTTCCTTCTTCCAGTGCTTGGTTGTTATTTGCTCATTTTGACACTAAGCTGGTAAGGTATAGGTAGGCACTCTTGGGAGACCCCTTTCCTTCATTGCCCTGCTTTGGAGTTACGAGGGACTTGCCTTTTTGTGCTTTAGACACATATAGGATACAACTTTGCATTTAGGATCTCCTTTGCATTTTCTGTCCCTCACTCCTGCTACCGTTCTAGTCTCTCTGAGACAGCTTTCATTTCTGTTTCTCTTACCTCTCTTTATTTCCTTGTTTTCTCTCTATCGAGAGTGAGAGGCTTTTTCCTTTATTTTTATTTTTCTCGAGCCTACGAGTCTCGCTCGCACGATTATTTTCGGCTCGCTATTATTTTTCTCTTTTTCAGTCTCCTCTGTATTACTCTCCGGCTTTGAGAGTAGGAGCTGTTTTTTCTTTCTCTGTTTTTTCTCCCTTATTCACGGATTCTGTCCGCTTTATTGGTGTTCTTATTTGAACACTTAAAGAATCCTTTTAGTCACATCTGGACCTCCGAACCATTCGCCTCCCCCTTACAGTGGCGAGTTTAGGCTCATGGAATGGCGTGATTGGGACCACAGGTGGAATCAAGACAGAGGCGGCACAGACGGTCTATCGAGTCCCATTTTAAAATACAAACAACAAACTAGTATACATACAGTAATCGAGTTTGATAGTCAGTAAGTGACATTTCAAAACGGGGCACACAGTGATTCTATCTGTGCCTTTGCTTTTTTTAAAGATGTGTTTTTAAAGGCAGGAGTTATGAAAAAGTGGCGAGATTAGGCGCAGCTACGCTATTGTATCCTTTTATAAGGATACAATGACAATGAGGCTGAATTGCAGACTGTCGGCTTTAATTTGAGGGTATTTTCATCCATATCGGCTGATTTATAAATCACTTTTTGTTTTGCTTTACTGCTCATTCTAACAAGACAAAAAACATGATTACACTGCAAAGATAAAGTGCAACTACCCCATCAATGCACTGGTATTATATCAAGTATTTTATACAGTTCAGAAACTAAACAGATAGAATTCTGAGATTTTGTAGAAATATGTTTTAAGAAATATTTTTTCCATTTAATTTAAATTCAAAATTTCAATTTAAAGTCTTTCCTTGTGTCATACAAGACATCACACATCTAAGATAAAGGACATTTAAATGTCAGGCTGAATGAATGTAAGAACCATTGGATCACATTACTGTGGAACAGCCCTTACAAAAAAGAATAGGCCGTAGGTTTTTCTGAACTAAATCCCACGTAGTGTATTTAAAGAGGAAAACTTATATCATGGTTTAAATACTTAAACGTTACCTTTTTAGGATGCAAGTACTTAAAAATATTTTTAAAAAGGTTATTCAAAAAAATAAGTTGCACTTCAGTGTAATTACCAAAAATAAACTTTTATGTCCTATTTTTTCATAAGGGTGTGCTGGTTTAGATTGCATTTACAGATACATACATTCAGTGGGCAGTTTATTAGGTACACATAATACTACCCTGTATCTAGTACCGGGTAGGGCCCCCTTTCATTACAAGGCTCAGGGAAGGATCCAAATGCAGAGACAGAGGTAAGTGAAACAATGGAGGACTTTACTAAGAACAATGAACATGAGACAAAACAACAAACAAGTTGAACACGAGGAGGAAACTCGGAATGAGCTAGACACAGATTGACGAGTGGCTGGCAGAATGCAAGCAAAACACAATGACTAAGCAAAGATACAATGGGAACAAGGGACTGAAATACACAGGGGAACAGGTGAAAATAATAATACCCTAACAATCAACGGTTACCAAAAATGTGACAGGGGGCTGGGGAACTGGTGGCCTATGCTGATCACAACTAGGGACTGTGACAGGACAACCCCACCCCATAATATATATCTCAGAAAGAGGCTGCACCTGTGAGCGTCGTTCCCTAGGCAACACTGCAGAACAACTTGTCAAAAGCAGCAGTCCTGTACCGTGTTTGGGAAGGGAAAAACAATGCAAAAAAAATCATCATGACAAATGCTGATTGGACCCAGGCCAGTATGTGCTTCATATTAAAATAATATTTTTACAAAAGAACAGAAATGCTACATTATTAGAATAATATATCTTGGAGGGTGGCTGCACCTGTGGGCCTGTTTCCCTAGGCTGCAAGTAAAACATATTTTAGTGGACATCTAGGTGGAATAAGATAGATTATGAAAAGAAAGCCGCGTTGTTCCGCTTTAAATACGTAGAGCCGAAACCAAAGGATCGTACTGCGTCCGTAGTGCCTCTAACCAATCAGGTGCCAGCTATTTCAATTATCCATATGACGTAGAGGATGCGTCCCAATACTCAAAAAATGCACCCTCCCTTCCTCCACTACCACCTCCTCTACTCCGTGCCCCGGAAACCGATCTTTGTGTCCTCCCTCCCTCCACTGTCCCAATATTAGAAAAGATGAGCGAAGTGGCTTCAAACTCGGGTTCTCCTCCCCTCCGGCAAAGCATACATCGATGTATCCTACTGCGGACGTTTTTTCACATTTTTGGGTGACATCATCGTGCTCACGCCCACAGAAGGCAACAGTGATGATGCGTAGCTATGAATTATATATGAATATGAATTTTCCCACGATCATGATTCCCCAATGCAAGATATTTAGCCTAAATCGTGTGTGCTTCAGTAGGTTATTATCAGACATAGGACATAGCATATATTATTCCATCTTTCAGATGAGATGTAAACTGAGGTCCTGACTCACCGTGGTCATTAAAGATCCCATGACACTTATCGTAAAGAGTAGGGGTTTCCCCGGTGTTCTGGCTAAACTCCCAACCCAGGCTCTTTCAATGTGCCACCTAATCATCCCCCAGTTTAATTGGCTAAAAAAATTATCTCTCCCTCTCCACCTCAGCTGATGTGGTGAGCATTCTGGCGCAAAATGGCTGCCGTTGCATCACCCACGTGGGTGCTACACATTTGTGGTGGTTGAGGCGAGTTTTCCCCTCATCATTGTAAAGCGATTTGAGTATCGAGAAAGGCGCTATATAAATGCCAGGCATTATTATCATTATAATTATTATTATTATCCTACAACGGGTAACAAAATGCCAGTCCGTTTTTGTGGTTCATATCCTACATAAAAATGTGTCAATTTAAGTCAGGGAAACAGCTTTATTTATTTGTTTGCACATTAATGTTGCTTATTAACATGACTATACATAAATATAGCCTAAGCATGACAGCTACCATTTCAGTATGAGAAATGTATTCAGAATGTTTCAAGAATTCTGCTTTTTTATGACATTACCGACAGACATCGGTATTTGATTTCAGATGTTACAGTGGGAAATAGGCCCAATTGTTTTTCGGTGTGACCGCTGTGATACTATGAACATTGGGAATAATATCTCTGAGAATATGACGACAACTTGTTCCACTAAACTACGGAAATGTTTCCGAATTTGCCTATGTTATGGGGTGCCAAATGTAAAGTAAAACAAAACACGTTTTTCCTGTATTTTTTTTCTCAGATTTAGCATAAATGTGGCATTTTCCTGAAGATTTTTGCTAAATATGAGTTTTTTTCTCAAGATTTAACTGACATGCTAAATAAACCTTTTAGTTGATATTTTCAGATTTAATTTATAAATCTCAAATAAGCATGTTCTAAATATTTAACTTAAATGTTAAATCTTGGTTTCAAAAATAAATATTTATTTAAAAAAATAAGATTTAGCTTAAATCTTACATTTTCCAAAAGCAAGATTTAAGATTTAATTTATATATTTATTTTTTTTACCACAAATCTGGGTTTAACAGTTAAATATTTAGCAAAAAATAAATATTTATTTATATCTTAAATCTTGCGTTTTTATAAAAACCAAGATTTAACATTTAAATTTAACATTTTATCACTAATCTTGGTTAAAAATTTTAATATTTAGAAGGCAGGTAAAACTTATTTATCTCTTAAATCTTTTGTTACAAATTAATCATTTATCAAAGATATACTAATTAGCCCCGCCCCTTGGTGACTGGTATCCAATGGAGGGAGGAGGGGAAATAGCTGGCCTTAGTGATGGGGGTAATTGAGGGTCTTCTAGCAAAGTGTGAAACTTTACGTTACATACATTAATTCCTGTTTGACACACATTATTTACATAGCCTACACACAGATAGCATCTGTTATAATCGTTATAATCATGTAAGATGTCCAGTGAACTAACTAGATAGTATAGGCTACGTTTTGGGCATATTGGCGTTTCCTTGACTGATTTCTTATGGTGAAGTTGAATATTGACAGCAAGCCAAGCCAAATAACAAACTGGCAGCTTGATACAATAGATGGTTAGTGAGCTAGCTCGGTAATGTCATAAAATAGCAGAATTCTTGAAACAAACTCGAAACATTAAAACTACCGTTAGCACTTAGGTGGCTAGCTAACGTTCATTGAGATAGGCAGCGAATTGACGTTGACAAACTATAGTTGCGAGTGTATGGCTAGCAAGGGGTTCGCCTGCTTATGTGTTAGCACACATTGACATTGTTACAAGTGCCGTAAAAATACAGAATAGCTAATTCTGAAAACCTTGCGTCTCCGTCAAACTAATATGGGACTCAATTTGTTCCGTATTTCCCCTGAAGTTTCTCAACAGGGGCACTAGAGGGCACTGGTGGACTTTAAGAGATGCATGCTGAGACAAAAAAAAAAGCATGAGAATTCATATCATTTTAACTTTGAAGAACTGTGTAGCTCTACTTTACAGTCCATGTGTGTCAAATGGTGTAGCCTATTTGAACTGTCACAGTGTGCCTAAGCAGGTCACTATAGCCTATTGTCCATCCTTGATCGAAATGGCAGAGGTGTCAAGTAGCCTGTTTAGTCCAGGGAGTGTCGCTCGACACTCGTAAACCACATAGTTTATCTTCTACGGGGTTTCCAGCCCTTTTAAACGATGTAAAATATGTCATATTCTAGCGAATGGGAACGGCGCTGTATCCATGCGTATCGACAGCCCATAGGGCAATCGGCTGTGCGCTCTCGGGTGTAGACAGGATCAGATGACGCCTGTGGCCATTTTTACTGAGTTTATCCTGGAAGGGATGGACTGGATTGCTGTACAAGTACGTTTATAGCCTATCCAGATGATATTTAGCAATGTGTAGCCCTTTTGTGAGCTGTATATACGTCAGAGGCCAGTTTTTCTCTGTACGCATACGTGGTTTGCTGTATGGTGTAATTGCGCTGGTAATGTCTTTGCTGCTTCAACGAATACGATTATTTTATACATTTATACGCGAACGTGGCAATCAACGGTGGAAAGAAGAGCGCTTATTTCACGGTTGCTCAGGTTTTGGAGGTGCTCCACCGCAGTGTCCCGGAGGTGAAGAAGTCTGTGCTCAGGCATTGCAATGACTCTTGTGGCATGGACCCGTGCCTGGACATGTAAGTGTTTTTAAAAATATATAATACAAATTATTATTATTATTATTGTTATTATCATCATCATCATCATAATCATCAACAGTATGGAGCGCTATTATCTAGAGTATTTTTAGTTTGGTGATAAATGGATTCTCGCAGAAGTTCGCTAGTTAGCTTCTATGTTGTCACAGGCTGGTAAGGAGCTCCTGCTAAGGGGGTTTGTTTTGTAGCGTTCATTCGCAGTTTCTTTGTGTAGCAACCAACACAAGGGCTAGTTGTTGAATTCACGCATGAAACTACATCCATTCTCAGTACTTTATTTCACAGTTCAGTCAAGACATTACAGTATTATAATAATGTAATTTAGTTTGTGCAAGCTGACAAACAAATTCATAAATCCTAGTTAGCTACGATTGCTAATTATGTTGGCGCTAATATCAGACGTACTGTGGATGTAATATTTTTTAATGTATATACATATATATATATATACACTACTCACAAAAAGTTAGGGATATTCGGCTTTCGGGTGAAATTTCAGGATGAACCTAAAATGCACTATAACCTTTACAGGTGAAATTAATTTGACCTTCTCTAAACTTTTGAATGCACATGTCCAACTATTCAATGTTTCAGTACTTTTTGCACAACTTGCTGTTCTCTAACAAGGAGCTGAACGGCAAAATTCACAACAGGTGTTTGATCCATGAATCGACTAATAAATTTCCTGGTTCAATTAGAATTGGTATTTAAACAGTCCTCTTCATCATGCTGTTCACATTTTGACATCATGAGACCAAGACGACACCTAACAATTGATCAACAGTACCTCGCCATTGCGAGGCTTCAAACAGGATGTTCTCAGAGGGAAGTGGCCACTGAGCTTAGAGTGTCACAGTGTGTCATCAGCAGGTTGCAACAGAGATACAGAGAGACTGGAAGAGTCACAGAAAGGCATAGAGGTGGACGTCCTTTGGCCACATCCCACACTGATGACCGCTTCATTGTGAACAGTGCCCTGCGGAACCGGATGATGAATGCCACTCAACTCCAGGCACATTTAAGGGAGGTGAGAGGCACCCAAGTGTCACGTCAGACCATTCGAAACCATTTACATCAGCGTGGTCTGCGTGCTAGACGACCTGCAAGGGTACCTGACCACACCACCAGGCACAGGCGTCATCGTCTTGCATGGGCCAGGGAGCATTTACGCTGGACGAGGGACCAGTGGGCCTCAGTGCTGTTCTCTGATGAAAGTCGATTCACGTTGAGCAGAAATGATGGCCGCCAACAATGTTGGAGACGTCAAGGAGAGCGCTATGCATCAGCCACTGTTGTCACCAGACGACCCTTTGGTGGTGGCGGTGTTACAGTGTGGGCAGGTGTGTCTAGTCAATACAGAACTGCCCTACACTTTGTGAATGGTACAGTGACAAGCCCATACTACCTGAATAACATCATTAATCCAGTCATTGTGCCCCTGCATGAACAACACAGGCCTAATTTCATCTTCATGGACGACAATGCTCCAGCTCATCGAGGTCGCATCATTAGGGAAAGGCTGCTGGAGACTGGGGTACCTCAAATGGAGTGGCCTGCACTTTCTCCAGACCTGAATCCCATAGAAAACCTATGGGATCAGCTGACTCACCGTGTAGAGGCTCGTAACTCTGTACCCCAGAACCGCAATGACCTGAGGGCCGCCCTTCAAGAAGAGTGGGATGCCATGCCTCAGCAGACAATAAGTCGACTTGTGAACAGCATGAGACGTCGTTGTCAAGCTGTAATTGATGCTCAAGGGCACATGACAAGTTATTGAGACATTGACATTTTTGTTGTGGTATACCCACCACTGTTGTTGGCTTTTGTTTCAATAAATTGTTTGAGATGAGGAAATCACCATTGCATGCTTCTACTTAAATGCCCTACTTTCATGATACGTATAATATCACTGTAGCGTGAACTTACATTTTCCATAAATTTCACCCGAAAGCCAAATATCCCTAACTTTTTGTGAGTAGTGTATATATATATATATTTAATTTTTTATAAATTTTAAATTTTTTTTTCACTTAATTGTAATACTTGCCATATGTCTTTTTGAGATAATTAGTGTTCTCATTTTTTAGTGATTCTACTTAGTAATGTACTTGAATCTGTCTTTTTCAGGGAGGACAGTTAAGACACCCCTCCCCCACCTGACACCTCTGTCGTAGGAGGTGGTAACAGACAGGTTTGCCAAATAAAGTGATGTATAATTCATTACTTTTGCTGTAAAAAGTAATGTTGAAGGCTTGTTATAGATAAACCTGTTATTCTGCTGGCTTATGGGGCTCTGGCAAATCTAATTTTGAAGTACAGTGCCATTTTAAATGTAAAGCAGATTGGTTGGATAACATTAGGGTAAGTAATCCTTTTCGGAGAGGTATTTGGGCACTTTTGGGCACGCTTTGTAAGAGAATACCCTCATACACATAAACACAAAACATGTCTAGGTTAATTTTCTTCACATTCTGTATTACAAAAAATGTTTTAAAAGAGAAATAAAGTTTTCTGATGATTGACATGCCTAGACAGAAAGATATGCACATGTTTTATATTGGGCGAGGTTTGGCAAGGTTTTGGGACACCTGGGCCCCGTTTTGGTAAAAATACCAATGCATAAGGACAGCCTGTAGATATCTTTACCAAATTCTATACACAAGTGGACAACATATTAATGCACTAGTACAAGCAATTCTGGCTTGCTCCAGTGCTTTGAAGTTGAGATATTCAGTGATAAACTATAAAAACACAAGGCGTTTTTAACTTTTTTTTGTATTCTTATGTGTATTTTGTATAAACTGTATGTGACCACTTTGACATACATTTGTTCTGTTCCAAATTTCTGAATAGTACAAGCCTCTTCTTTCATTCAAACTTTGAACCATGGATATGCAGCGAATAGTTTTTGAGATATTGGCACTTAATTGACACTAGTAAAAACTAGACAAAAATTGGGCCAAAATGGGCCAAAGTAAATAGGGTTACTTTAGAACCCAAGATTTAAGATATAAATAAATATTAATATTTTTCTAAATATTTACATTTTTAACCAAGATTTGTGATAAAATAAATATTTATTTAAATGTTAAATCTTGGTTTTTATAAAAACGCAAGATTTAAGATATAAGCTAAATATTTAATTTACAACCCAGAATTTAAGATATAAATAAATATTTACTGTTAAACACAGATTTGTGGTAAAAAATAAATATATAAATTAAATCTTAAATGTTGCTTTTGGAAAACGTATGATGTAAGATTTAAGCTAAATCTTACTTATAAAAATAAATATATATTTTTGAAAATAAGATTTGAGATTTAAATTAAATATTTATATTTGACTAAATATTTGTTTCTGAAACAGAGATTTAAGATATAAGCTAAATATATATATATATATTTTTATATATTTATTTTTGAAAACTCAGATTTAACATTTAAGTTAAATATTTAGGACATGCTTATTTGAGATTTATCAAATAAATCTGAAAATATCAACTAAAAGGTTTATTTAGCATGTAAGTTAAATCTTGGGAAAAAAAATCATATTTAGCATAAATCTTAAGGAAAATGCCACATTTATGCTAAATCTGAGAAAAAAACACAGGAAAAACGTCTTGTGTTTTACTTTACATTTGGCACCCCATACTATGTGAGATGCAAGGAACTGGCAATAGTAGGCTCTAGTGTAGCTACAGTAGCCTATATGAGGTGAATTACTGCTCAGTATGTTCAGACATCGGGAACATCGGGATTCTGGAATTACAGTAAATTGTTATGTTTGCATATACTACGTGATGTTTACTTTGATCTAATGGTACTGTTTACATATCAATTTGTGTCTTGACGGGAACTGCAATGTCAGGTAGGCTACATCTTCATAGTTACTGTAACTAGGCTACTTCTACTTGAAACCTCAAATATATTTTGCAGCTTTAAATGGACTGGCCGTGCATAAGATCTGTGATTGGCGCTGGGACTCATTGTGGGCTCGGCGTCAGTCAAAGTTATGATAAGGCAACTTCATCTTGATGACGATGAAGCGGATTAGCTGTTCCGATTTTCTTCACTGCTCCTCATTCTCTCCTTTCCTCCGCTCCCCTTCACCCCTCCATTCCGTCACATACTTCCGGGTAGGAGAGGAGTCGTAGTGGGGGAGTGGAGGAAAGGAGGTGGGGATTGAAGAATATTGGGACTCAGCCAGAGGCACCTCCAAAGAGGTATTCTGACATCACGATTGGGGTGGGGACAGAGTGGGGAGCAGAAAGAAAATTTCAACCCTTAGAGGGAAGCACCAAGACGCTTTTCGACCAGTTTCTTGTGATACATAATATTATTTCAGAATTGTTGAACAAGTCAGAATAAGTTTCATCCATTCACTCCATAAGGTAGGTATACAAACACATTTACAGGTAAAAAAACAAAGTGATCTAGAGTGTAGTTACCCAAGGAAAGCGGCATGTGAAAGACAAAGTATGCTCTCACGTTAATAGATTTGATAAACTACAAAATACAGCAAAATTGCTGCAACCACCTGAACTACTTTCTTTTTTTAAAAATGAGCTTCAGCACGGCATCAAAGCTGGCAGTGTGCACAAAGAAGCCAAAGGGAAAAGAGACAAGGACTAGAGGACGTCACAAGTACATACAGTATGCTCCCGGGAAATCCACCACAGGTGTCTGCAATTTCAATCAAGACTGAGCAGAAGGAAACAAGTCAGCATACCCAAGAATCAGAAGGGCGCCCTCATGGGGCAGCATCGAGACGTGACATTACGTTCTCTCAACTATTATTATTCCTTATTAATGTTTATTTGTACAGGCCAAAATAAATAAGGCACATGGGGGTTTGGTATGACAGCTGGTTAGGGTGACAGTTAGCCTCGTTTCGTTTATTTATATTGACCATTGATCTTTCCAGAGAGGGCCATTCAGATATGGGTCAATGACATGACGTGATTATTTTGTGTCCGAATTCATTACTTTCCTAAAAAACAATAATAAAAAAAAACATGTTATATATCAAATTGCACTACAATATCTCCTTTATGAGAAACCCTTCTCATTTTATTGAAATTCAATTTATTTTTCGAGTTTTGGTGTTCTAAAGTCCCAAAATGTCAGGTGGCGCAACCGTCCGAACATACATGCAGACAACAAAACTGCAATAAAAAGGATAATTTTCTCAATAAAATTCCTAATCAAATAGTTTGGCATGATTTTCTGTTAGATTGCTTATAAATGACGGAAAGTAGTTTAACAGTTCTATTTCAAAACTATTCTTTTACTTAAAAAACCTTTGTCCGAGAAATTGACTTCTCCAAATGTCAGGGGGGGGTGACTGACATAAAAACATAATTTTATGTACTGTGCCTGTAAGAAAGCGATGCAACAGGGTGTGACATCACACAGCAGACCCCACAGGACCCCTGTCATGCAGTAACAAGGTTAATAACTCTCCCACAAATATTACATAATTTGACGTTTTTGAGTAATGGTGAGGTTGGTTCAACTTACCATGTCAGGTGGTATGACCCCTGGAAAACTATGAAAATGAGTTTTTATTCAGAAAATGTGTATTTGATTGAAAAAATATATGTATAAACCTTGAGTTCAAGGACAAAAATATGTATAGGTGTTCAAGTTAATTCCTGTTAGATTTGAATTGAGTTTGAAAAGTCAGGTGGGGCGACCAATATGTCAGGTGACTAGAATTTACAGTTAAACCAATTGAAAAAAGTGATGTTAATTAATGTGTTTGAAGATATTAAATACATTTTCTTAAATATATACATCTTTCTGTATGATATTAAGTTGTTTAAAGGTGAAAAAGTCCTACTCTTCAAGAATATAGGACTATATAACCAAAATTGATACTCAGTTGCATATTGTACCTTTTAGAGTTATAATTTTTTTCATTCATTTTTGTAGATGCCATTATCAAGCAAAGAAATAACAGCACGGCATAGAGATAGTTTAAAAAATGATCCAGTTGCATTTCATTATTGAAATGTGTTCCTTGAGACTTCATGTTTCGGTTTTATTTTTAAAGCATTGATCAAATGTTGTCTTGTTGACATTACCATTGTGGCAGTATTGTTTTAAATGTTGAATGTGCAGTATTGTTTTGAATGCTGACCTGAATGAAATGTAGTCCTCATTATTGAAATGTGTTCCTTGAGACTGGATGTTTCAGTTATATTTTTTAAGCATTGATCAAATGTTATCTCATTGACATTACCACTGTTGCTGGCCTGAAATAAATGTAATTGTATGATTAAGTTCCAGTATAAAATGCTCAGGTTTCAGATAAAAGCCAAATGAAACCAGAGTAAAATGCATTTACATATCTTTCTTTTTATTTAGTGAATTTCAATCGTTATCGAGCACAATGTCAGGTGGTCATGGTCAGGTGGTGCGACCAGCAAATTTACATTTAAATGTATCCATTCCCATTGCAGTCTGCAAAATTAAATCAGATATACACTGCCTGGCCAAAAAAAAAGTCGCCGTTGCACCCGTCATGCATAGTGCCCACTGTACAAGCCTCCGGAGGCAGTGTTATGATCTGGGGTTGCTTCAATTGGTCAGGTCTAGGCTCAGCCATGTTATGCAGCAATAAAATGAAGTCAGCTGAGTACCTGAATGTACTGAATGACCAGGTTATCCCATCAATGGGCATATTCCAGGACGACAATGCCAAGATTCATCGGGCTCAAATTGGGAGAGTGTGGTTCAGGGAGCATGAGGAATCATTTTCACACATGAATTGGCCCCAGAGTCCTGACCTTAACCCCACTGAAAGTCTTTGGGATGTGCTGGAGAAGACTTTACGGAGTGGTTTGACTCTCCCGTCGTCAATACAAGATCTCGGCCAAAAATTAATGCAACTGGCCAGGCAGTGTATAACTGAAAATCTTTAAATAATGTATACAATTAATTTTTACTGTTAGAATTTTTGTTTTCTTTCTCTCAAGGGAAAATAAGGTGTTTCAAAAGAAAAAGAAGTGGCCGTTTCTATAAATGAAATAAAACTGCCATAAATAAAGAAATTAAAGTGGAATTTACCATGTGGTGTGTATTTTACACACTACAATGATTCATATTTGCAGGTTTTCAGTAGTGGTAAATACATTAAAAGTGTATTATTCAAAATTCATATATTGTCACGCCACCTGACATTTCTGGGTGGTAAAATCTGAAATCTTGTTTAAAAATGTTTTTATATCACCTTAAAAGCTATGAAACAAATATAAATACACAGGATACATTCTTGTGGAATTAAGAATGTATTTAAAAACCATTTTGCTCAGAATTAATTTTTTTTCATTTTGAAAACCTTATTTGTCATTGACCCATATGGTAAAATTAGTGATGCTGTTTCTTCTTGAGGAGGCAAAATGGCTCATTGTGAAACTCATTTTGAGTTTGTTTGATTATTTGTTTCATAAAGAAATGGCAGAAAAATGTTTGGTGTAATGGTTTTAATAGAGTGATAGTGAGTAATAACATTATTCCATGCATCATCAGAGGTATTTGTTGCATTTTGTCAAGTGATATACACACAGTAGAGCCCAAGAAATGCAAACAGAGGTACAGATTCATGAGAAAACCACGCAGGCTATGAACCCATTTTCAAATAATTTTGTAAACAATACATGTTCTCTTTTTTATTATCACTGGTTGTGCATTAAATGAAAACAAGTCACACTTCCCTTTGATAAAAACAGGGCAGACACTTCTCCCTCTATAACAGTATATTGGGTCCATCTAAAGGTAGGGCTAGTTGGGTGAGTTTTTCTGATGTAGAAAAAACAAGTCATGTTCTGAGATTCAGCTTTTGGCTTGTTTGATTATTGGTCACTAATTTCTACATTTACTAATTTCTAGCCTCAAAATTAGAGTCTGCTTAAAATATAAGACCACAATAATTCATGTGGCCAATAAATGATTCACATTAAAATTGGTGCCTTTCAAATTTCTGAAAAAAACAATTCCAAACCACCCATGGCATCCAGTATATTGTACCAAAGTTCAGAGGCAAATTTTCTAATTACCAGAGCTGGGTTACTTTCGAATGAAGTATCTGCGCAATCTTGGTCTTTAGTTCCTTGGTCTGCAGGGCATATACGATGGGATTCATGTTGGCGGGAACGATGTGAAAGATAATAAACGCCGTCATCCGGTACCTGATGTGGATCTGGAGACGATGAGAAATGATGATGAGGAAGCCAGTCCAGAGCATGATCATGTAGAGGAGCAGGTGGGTGGCGCAGGTCTGCAAGGCCTTTCTGTTCAACTCCTTGTTCTTTCTGGAGACACAGCTAACCAGGATCCTGAAATATGTGAAGGCCACGCTGCCCATAGACGAGCCAAGAAGTATGACGGTGTTCATCAAACCGTAGATGTTGTTGATGCTCACATCCTGGCAGGAGAGCTTGAACAGGGACGGGTTGTCACAGAAGCCACTCAAAATGACGGAGCGGCAGCGAGTTAGCCGGACGGTGAGGCCCACAGAGATGGATATCAGCATTATCGATGAACTCCAGGCAGATACAGTCAGCTTAGCCACCATGGTGGGGTTCATGATGGAGGCGTACCTGAGAGGGTGGCATATGGCCACATACCTGTCGAAAGCCATGATCATCATCACCGTATGGCAGGATGTCCCATAGGTGTGGCTAAAGAAGGCCTGGGAGACACACCAGTTGTAGCTTATGGACTTTTCGGCGGAGACCACATCCAACATCAGTCGGGGCAGAAGCACTGTGTTCCCCAGGACGTCGTTGAAGGACAGGCTGAAGAGCAGCAGGTACATTGGCTGCTGCAGGCTCCTGTCCGTCATAATAAGCAGCATGACCCCTATGTTGGTGGTCAGGATCATCAGGTAGGTGACCAACACGAGGGCAAATACAGGGTAAATGAAACGATGGGGGATATCAATGCCCTCGATCACCAGGATGGGACTGTTGTAGGTCACATTATTCATCCTGGTTTTCCTGGGAAATTCTGTCAGAATGGAAAAGAGAAAAGCAAAAAAATATATTGTTTCATGGCATGAAGTTATAATTATAAAGTATATTTTACAAGTTAGAATGTAAAATATATATATATATATATATATATATATATGTATCCATTATTACTGCTTTAAAATACATAATTTCATTCCAATGTCGTAGCATGCATTTCGGAATGTCATCCAGCATTGAAATCATGTATGCATCCAACTTATATTTTCAATACACCTGCCTTTTATATGCCATGACAGTGGGTGTGGGAAAGCCATAAAAATAATATTTTTATGAAAATCTGCCATGATTCAATGACATAAAGCAAACCAGATTAAAATGAATGGATATAAAGTTGTATTTTGAAAAAAGCATGACTGGAGTATTTTCCACATTAATGCAAATAAACACAATATACAGCTATGTCATGTGTTCTAGTGGCAGCAACTCCACTGAGTCTAGCACATTGTGCAGGCTAGGCTTAGTTTCTTAAAACCACAAGAAATTCACATTTGCAATCAGAGAAATCCCATTATAGCTACAATGACATACAATCTCTTGTTCTCCAGTCTTCCAGAATGGTCTGTATTGTTAGCAATGCTCACACAGTATCGTCTAGTACAGTGGTTCCCAACCCTGGTCCTGGGGACCCCCTGTGTGTGCTGGTTTTCGTTCCAACCACAATTGCAATACCAGAATTTTAACAAGCTGTTAATTTTTCTTAATTAGGTGTTTTTAATGTTTAGAGGGATTATTTACGTTCTTAAGCCACATTATGTTAGTAATAGCTATGCATGCCATGAAGACTAAAAGTCCAAGATTCACATTGTGTTGTATTGTAAACAATTAAAAGGAGGTAAAAAATGTTTTAACTGATCAAATTAAAGACTGAGGTGAATCAATAGGCTCATAATTAGTGAAATTGTGGACACATGGCCAATAAAACTAACCGTTTGGTAAATAATGAAGAATTCAAAGACAAAGCAAATGATAACGAGTCAAACCTGCATTGTGTTAAGGAAAAAATTATGAAGGAACTTAAACTTGCGTTCAATTACCTAATTAGGAGCCTAATCACCTGAGTTGTTACTTCTTCTTTGTAATTGTTTGCAATATAACACAATGAGCATAATGAACATGGGTTTTTTTTTCTTCATGGCATGCATAGCTATTGCTAACATAATGTGGCTTAAGAGAGTAAAGAGTTTAAAGTGTTCTCTCTATACAATAAAAACACCTAATTAAGAAAAAATAACAGCTTGTTAAAATTCTGGGATTGCAATTGTGGTTGGAACGAAAACCAGCATACACAGGGGGTCCCCAGGACCAGGGTTGGGAACCACTGGTCTAGTAGATGCTCCTGACTCCAAACAAAGTAAGTGCACCATATTCTTGGCTGTACTCTGAATGTTGTAAAGGCGAGGTCTTACCTGTCTCAGGTTTAAGGCTGGCAGTCCTCTCTTCCTCGTGGGCTTTCAGGCTTTATCCTGCCCTCCCCTCTTTGTCCTGCCACTCATTTTGGAGGCAGGAGAGGACCGCCCCCAGACTCAGTGATGATGTAATGCGCTGAAAGACGGGTGGCAGATGCTGCAGCTGTTGACATGTAACTGCAGTGTTACATGCAGCCTAGGGAAACAGGCCTACAGGTGCAGCCTCCCTGTGAGATATATTATAACTGTAATATTGTAGAATTTATCTTCTTTTGTATAAATATTATTTTAATGTAAAACACATACTCGCCTGGATCAAATCTGCCATGAATGTTTCTTTTTATTCTTCACAACCATTCTACAGTGAGCACCATAATTCATTGGACAGTGACACATTTTTTGTTATTTTGGTTCTGTACTCTACTCTAGGGTAGCTGCGCCTAATCTCGCCACCTGATCCCAAACTCGCCTTTCCGCTAGAGGCGCTATTTCCGTATCCATCGTGTTACTCCACAATCAACACCATTCAAAAACGTAAACTTTTTCTTTAGCAGAAACATTTAACTGAATCTGTGAATTTCATGAAGATTTACTTACTTTTGATGTCATGAAGTTTATATAAATCTCTAGATCACGTTGATCTTAAGGTTAATCATTAGAATTCTATTGGCGATAGAAATTTAATACGAGGCGACACGAACAATGTTTGCGGTTTTCTGTCTCCTCAGAAAACTAAACGTCTTTCATTCATTTGCGAAGCTGTCAAAAAGCTGAGCAACATTACGGAAGCTGAAATAGACTATAACGAACTAATGAGTAAACTATTGGTTTAAGTTAATTCAGAAAGTACATTAAAATAGGAAAACGTCTACTTGCTGAATCTCGCCAGAAGCGCTATTCTATTGTTGGGTCATGATGACTTTATGTTGTTGCCATGTAATTTTACAAATTGTGAGAATTTACTAATCATAAACTAATAAATGGAATATAATAATTTTGTTACCATCCAAATAAATAAATACTCTCCATTACATTACAGGCATATAGCAGACGCTCTTATCCAGAGCGACTTACACAACTTCTTATTACATTTACCCATTTATACAGCTGGATATATACTTAAGCAATTCAGGATAAGTACCTTGCTCAAGGGTACAATGGCAGTGTCCTACCTGGGAATCGAACCTGCAACCTTTCGGTTACAAGACCAGTTCCTTAACCATTGAACTACACTGCCACCCTATAAACACATAGGGCTCTATTTTCAAACCAGCGCAAGGGGACGGTATAGTCAAACGCAAGCTTGTTGACAGCATCAACGTCTTAAAACTGGCGCTATGGCGTTTCTCAGCAATACCGCTAGGATCAACAAATTCTCAACATAACATCCTTTCGCTTGCGCTGCAGTGGGATGGGTGGCGCTGTCTGGGGCGTGTTCTAAAATACTTTCGGCTCAGTGACAATTTGAACCAACGAAAACCCATTGCGTTATGATCAGCTGGAACCACCTCTTAGCGGGAACGCAATAGACTCTGGCAATTTGGCAACTTATTCGTCATGTAGTTCTATGTAGTGTCTATAGGTGATGCCAACATTACACTTCCATTTAATGAACAAATAGCCTATAATTATTATTAATTAATTTTAATTTAAACTACTAGAATAAAACAGGACAGCTTACAAGAAACTTGCGATCATGTAGGCCAATAGCCTATAATATATAAATTACACATTGACACAGTTGAATCATAAGCCTACCATTTGAATCATAATTATGCCTACATCACCTAATGTAGGCTAATTAATGCATTCGCCACCTCCTCCCGTGCCTTCCGAACTTCTGGGAGACGAGGTGGTGTGGATTGTGATCCATAAATTACTACAGTCCTAGCCTGTACTTCTGTTGCAAGTATGTGATTCCTGTGCGGAAAATCGCTCGTCGTTGACGGTCCAGTGTGTTTGGGTTGCTCATTATGAAATTGCATGGAGCGATTGCGTTCCAACTGGCTTTTTTTTAAAGCATGAGAACAACAATTTGATTGGCTACCATAGAGACACACCTTGGACATTTAAACCCAGCCTTTTAGCAATACCGCCATAAGGTGCGCCAAGATTGCCGTCATGAAATTACCAAATTTCTCGCCGACACGCCCTCAGAGCGATACCGCCAAGCGATTACTCTTGCCTTCACCATTGCGTTTGGTTTATTAAAATAGAGCCCATAGGGTGAAGTCAGCAAAAGTGGTACTTCAGGTAAAATAGAAAAACATAAATAAATACAATTCTAGGTATTATTCTATTATTCTAGGTACTCTTTAATAACCACTTAATAATAACCAATCTGGCTTTCAGTTATTGTGACAGAAGTACTTGATATGATAGTTTTTATGGGTTTGAGGTAACAATTGTGGGCAGGGTTAAACCTTCAGCACAGGTTCGTTTGAAGATGCACATGAGAAGACCTCTGACATATGATCTGTCACTTAAAAATAAAGTTACTAAACTCAGATGTATTAACATACAACACTGTATTATAATGTAATTCATGTGAAAACTGCATTTAAAACTGCATTTAAAAAGTAGGTAATTTGTTTTTAATAAAGTGTGAAAGATTTACTTTCAAGAATGTTTTAAAAACATGGATTAATTAATTAGGGTTTGTCAGGTTTGTCTACTAGATAGTGTCCACAAATTTGGTATTGAATTAAGTCATGTTTTGATACAAAAACTTGTTGTATGTGAATATCTTTAAATTGGAAAAGGCAACCATCCCAAATCCTCTACTGTTTGAGTAATTAACAGAAAATGAGCTTGTTAAAAAATTACAAGAACAACAAACTTTATTTGAACAGAACATTGTGATAGAAAATAATGCAAAAAGGGAAGGAGTCTGTTGAAAAGAAAAAGAGAAAATTGGAAGAACCAAAGAAAAAAGCAAAGGCAAAGAAAAGCAGCCCAGCACACCATATTCCAAGAGCAGGGATAGATGACAGCATCTGTGGCGAATGTTGCCTACCGGAGCCTCCTCTGGACTGCAGAAACCCCATTGTGGAGTGGACCGAATGTGAAGGGTATGGCGTGTGGTTTCATACCGCATGTGTGCAGTGGGACCCCAAGGAATCAACCGTTTTCTGCAATTTCTGCAAATAATGATCACTGCCATACCCCCCCAACATTCAGTATTAGTTCAATTAGCGTTACAGGTCATTCTATTTTATTCTGGTCTTATGTATTAATATCTGCATTGTAACAGATGTGCAACCTTTATTCAATAACAATTACTAATTAATAAATTATAAAATAATAAAATAATGTATTGTCTCTTTTGTTGGAAATGCATAATTTTGAAGTGCACAACCAAGATTTTCCCCATTAATATTTTTATACTGTTGAACAAACATGGTGACCACCTAGCATTTTATGCTATACTGTGAACAGTGGTGCAATACGAAAAACAAAATACATGCGCATGCACCGAACGCATGCACCAAATGTACTTCGAAAGGGGCGCACTTACTGTGACCCATCATGCACATTTCACATGCTTCTTTCATGTCCCTAACGTTACCATGCTAGCTTGGCGACTAGACCAGAAGACTAGCATAAGTCTTTTCATATATAAAACTCATTAAACTTCACGGAAATATTGTATATAATAATATATTATTATATACAATATTATATATAATTATACAATTACAATATATATAATAATATTGAGTCATTATAAAATAAAATAATTGCTCGCCCGATTATTTTCATGTCGCTATTATTTCTCCCTTTTTCAGTCTCCTCTGTATTACTCTCCGGCTTTGAGAGTAGGAGCTGTTTTTTCTTTAGCTGTTTTTTCTCCCTTATTCACGGATTCTGTCCGCTTTATTGGTGTTCTTCGTTGAACACTTAAAGAATCCCTTTAGTCGCATCTGGACCTCCAAACCATTCGCCTCCCCCTTACAGAACAACCAAGCCTTATGGAGGTGCCAGCTAGACACGTAGCCGCTAACCAGGAAGGGGTTACCTCGATAACTGTACTGAGTGCTCATGAGGAGGGTCTTCGGGCTCTCTAGACTCAGCAGCAGAACCTGTCGGTTCAGCAAGGCCAATTAATGACCCAGCTTTGTGTACAGGAGGGTTGGTTCTGCAAGTTGGCGGAGAGTGTTCGCCAACTTACCCTTGCCACTACAACACCCAGTGCACAAGCATCCGCCCCCGAGGGTATCCCTCCCCTTTCGCCCATCCAATTCACACGGAAGGAGCCCAAACTCCAAATGCCTCTCCGCTACGACGGGCAGTCAGGGAAGTGCAGTTTTTTTTTGCTTTTTTAACGCAATGCCTTATCTTTTTTAAGGCTCAGCCCTTGCGTTTTGACACACAAAATTCCCGGGTAGCCCTTATTCTCTCGCTTCTCACTGGTTCCGGTCTCGACTGGGCTAGTCTCTTGATTCGGGCTAATAGCCCTATTATGAACGTTGCGGAGAAACTGATGGACGAGAGGGAGTTAGTCTTTGATCATGACATCTCTGGGCAAGAGTCCGCCATGCGACTAACCCATCTCCGCCAGGGTAACGATACCGTAGCAGGTTTTTCCATTGGGTTCCGAGCACTGGCCGGAGAGACGGGGTGGTCTGAGGGTCCTTTCATTTCGCTATTTATTAACGTGCTATTGGACCCTATTAAAGATGCCCTGCTGCTACATTTAATGCCCTGGTGTCCACAGCGGTCCGCATCGATAACCGTATCAGGGAACGAAAGCGAGAGAAAGAGAGAGGTAACAGAGGAATTCTAGCTAGCCGCTATTTCTCTTCTCCGATGGCAGCATTTCCAGTTGTCCCTCCCTCCCATGTCCCCATTAATCAGGAGGAGCCTATGCAGGTCGACGGCGCGTCTCTACGCGAACCTCGGCAGTCTAGGTCCCAGGTAGAGTGGTGCCATTAATGCAGGCGCAAGGGGCATTTAAAAGACCAATGTCCCAAGCTACAGGGAAAAGGGGGGTCTCGCTAGGGGGACCGGTGTCCTTAGCGAGACATCATGATCCTGTGCCTCGGACTATAATGCATGTTCAACTGCTCTGGAATCAGCGATCGACTAATGTCGCCGCTTTTATCGATTCCGGAGCAGTTGAGTGCTTTATGGATACCAAATGGGCTAAGGAACATAGGGTTCCTATCCACCACCTCGGGTGGCCCCACCTAGACGCGTCTCTCGACGGCTGCCTATTAGGCACTGGCACTATTAAAGAGATCTCTGGCTCTTTAACCATGCGTGTTTCACTAAATGGTAATTCGGAGCTGATTCAGTTCCTTTTAGTAGAGTCTCCAGCCTACCCTAGTTTAAGGACATTCCTGGCTGGTTCGACACAGCATGTTTATTGATTGGGGCAATAACGATGCTGTTATTATTCAATGGGGGCCTCAATGCGTTTCACACTGTCAGCTAACTGCGCCTCTCGTGTCAAGGGGGTGTGGTTACGGTTATGCGTCCAGTTCTTTCAGTGATGTGGAGGAGTTTAGTTCCTCATCTGATCAAGAGGATCCTACACCTCTCTCTGAGGCAGATGAGGAGAGTTTGGCTTGGGATTCCCTGGCCGACGGGTATTCTCCCTGGGAGGAGGCATCTCTTGAGGAGCTCTCTGAATCAGAGATCATGTGGTCTCCCGTTCCTGATTCGCCTGCTGAGGTAGAGAGTATTGAAGTGGCAGGGGTGCTTGATTTTCCTTTGCCAGCCAATGTACCTGTGGAGTGCACCACCCTGGCTGAAGTATTCAGCAAGCAATGAGCCACTACCTTACCCCCGCACCGATCTTATGATTGTGCTATAGATCTGTACCCGGGCACTGTTGCCCCTAGAGGGCACCTATACTCCTTATCGGCTCCTGAGAGCTCTGCTATGAAGGAGTATATCGAGGAAGCCTTAGCTAATGGTTTTATTAGACCCTCCACTTCACCAGCTGGCGCTGGTTTTTTTTCGTTAAAAAAAGGATGGAGGGTTGAGACCGTGCATAGACTATCATGGCCTTAATGAAATTACCATTAAGAACCGGTACCCACTGCCCCTTATGAATTCCGCATTTCAGCGCCTTCAAGGGGCAACTATTTTTACCAAACTCGACCTCCGCAACGCTTATAACTTGGTGCGTGTGCGTGAGGGCGATGAATGGAAGATCGCATGGAAGATCGCTTTTAATACTCACAGCGGCTACTACGAGTACCAGGTGATGCCGTTCGGCCTCACTAGCACCCCCTCTGTCTTCCAGGCTTTGGTGAACGACGTGCTTCGAGAGATGCTGGAGAGATTTGTGTTAGTTTATCTGAACGACATTTTAATTTTCTCTTCTAACCTGTCGACTCACATTTCCCATGTCAGGCAGGTTTTGACAGTTATTTTAAAGGCATGGCTATTTGTTAAGGCGGAGAAGTGTCTTCTTGGGTTCATTATTTCGGAAGGAAAGGTCCATATGGATCCTGAAAAGGTTTTGGCAGTATTAAACTGGCCCACTCCGTCATCGGTAAAACAGGTGCAACATTTTCTGGGCTTTGCTAATTTTTATCGTCGGTTTATCGCAATTTTATTGCAGTAGCCGCACCTATCACAGCTCTAACCAAGAAAAGGCCTGTTTCACGTTTTCAGTGGAACCCTAAAGCCGAAGCTTCCTTTAATTAACTTAAGAGAATGTTTAGTTCTGAAGCCATTTTAATTACTCCCAATCCCTCTCTCCCGTTTGCGGTACAAGTGGATGCCTCGGAGTTAGGGGTAGGTGCCGTCTTATACCAACATTCACCCCTAGACTGGAAAATGCATCCGTGCGTGTATTTCTCTCGTGCTTTGACACCTGCCGAGAAAAATTATGACGTAGGGGATCGGGAGCTGTTGGCTGTTAAGCTGGCTCTTGAAGAGTGGCGTCATTAGTTGGAGGGTGCCGAGCATCCCTTAACGGTGTGGGCCGACCACAAAAATTTAGAGTACATCCAACAAGCTAAGACACGTAATTCGCGGCAGGCCCGTTGGGCGCTGTTTTTCACACGTTTTAATTTCCTCCTGACGTATCGCCCCGGGTCTAAGAATGTTAAACCGGACGCCCTCTCGCGCATTTACCGGTCTGACAGGGACCCTACTCCGGAGTCCATTGTTCCCACTACTCAGATCTTGGCCCCAGTGTTGTGGGAGGTTGAGGTGGTGGTTCAGAAAGCACTGCGTCGTGACCCGGGTCCAGGTCTCTTTGTGCCGTGTAATCTAAGATCTAAGGTATTGCAATGGGGTCATTCTTCCCAGCTGGTGGCTCATCCAGGCGTTCATAGGACCAGGGATTTCCTGTCCAGACATTTTTGGTGGCCCAATATGGAGAAGGACGTGCGGTAATTTGTTGCCGCTTGTGCGGTCTGCGCCCGCAACAAGGGTTCTCAACGCCCACCCTTAGGGTGCACGGCCTTCCCCAGGACATGGTGTCAGATCGTGGCCCTCAATTTGTCGCTTAGTTTTGGCACTCTTTTTGCACCCATTTAGGGGCGTCGGTCAGTTTGTCCGGTTTGGGTTCCACATTTTCGCGCCATGGCTAGGCAGAAGGTCTCTGCCGACAGGCATCATCCGGCCCCGTCCTACCGGGTTGGCTAACGAGTTTGGCTTTCTACTCGAGACCTCCCATTGAGGGTGGAGAAACTCGCCCCGCACTACGTCGGTCCTTTTAAGATCGTGCGGAAAATTAACCCAGTTACGGCGCGTCTGCAATTACCGCGTGCACCTGTTTAGTGAGTGCACCTATTTCAGATTTCCTGCTTCTATTTAAGCCCAGGATTTCCTTCTTCCGGTGCTTGGTTGTTATTTGCTCATTTTGACACTAAGCCAGTAAGGTATAAGTAGGCACTCTTGGGAGACCTTTCCTTCATTGCCCTGCTTTGGAGTTACGAGGGACTTGTAGTTTTCAACATCTGATTCAATTTCTCGGAAGGTGTCATCATCCATTGCATGGTCCAAGAAATCGTTAGAAGACATTGTACTGGAATAATTGGGAACTTAGCTAAGAACTCTTTGAGCTAGGTAGCAAGTTAATACTGTTTACAGTTGTAACACCTCTCTCTGTGAGTTTGGTAAACACCTCCTTCGCATAGCATGGGAGGTATCTCCAAATTCAACTTACCCGCCCACTGTTGTTTTTCAAAAATGAGGAATGAGTCAAGAAATTAGTCATTTTGACATATACCTCTCCCAAATGTACACCTTTCACTGTCAATATTTCTGTTCAAAGATCATTTTGACAAGCCAAAGAGTTGTGCCTTGATCTGTTAAATAAGGTTAATGCTGTTTTTCAGTGGAAATCCCCTTTAGGTATTTTAAACCGTGATCTAAGTTTACTTCTTGGAAAGTAAAGTGAAAGTGCACTTTAAGTACACTACCTGGGATTTACTTCAGAAAAAGTGTACTTCAGGCACAACTGAGCTTTGGTAGAACCTTGGGTTGTGTAGTTACCTGGTCATGATATGAGTCCAAATGGTGGTGAAAAATGTTCGTTAGTTGCTCTGTGCTACCTTGGGGTGATAGTGCACTTCTATAGGGCAGCTAAAAAGGACAATTCTAGCACGTACACGTACAGGAACAAAGGGGATTCTGTCAATACAAACAATAACCAGTCCTCATATGCATTTATTTTTGTGTAAATACAATTATTTATAAAAGTACTATTTTCTTCAATGTTGTTAGCAAGCTACCAGAAAAGACTAGCAAAATGTCGGCAGGTTGGTTTGTTTACCATAGATATATACTACCAGGAACGCTTGCTTCCGTGGAAATGTGGACCAATGAGTGGTTTCTAATGCATCGGCGCATTAACGCTGTTTCTGGCACAAGAATTACCTACCGGATATACGTTCCAAATAAAATATGAAAAAGCCAGGAAAGGGCCATTTAATTTAAAAAAAAACGTACATGCAATGGTGGCGTGACCTGTGATAGGAGGGGCCAAACGCAGCAAGGGGGACTCATTAAGCACTAGGCCACTAGGACGGGAAACCCTGTAATTAAGGGAAGGGAACACACGTACCAAAGCTACTAACCGGCTCACTGTCACACACCAATGAGTAGAAGCGCAAACGCCAGGTTTCTCAGAAAGAAAACCAAATAAGGCTAATGGAACAAAGAACTGCTACCCTATACTTCTAACTCAGTAAAAGCGTGAACGCCCGATCTCCCAGGAGAGAGAAACATTTTACAGGCGAATAGAGCAGAGATCTGCGGTCCCATACCTCTACAAGCTAAGTAACTAAAGGGCCAGCAATAATAAACGCCCTACCTCGGTAACGAGACACATAAGAACAGGCGAGTAGCATAAATGGCACAAATAAAACACACAGCCAACAAACCCTGCAAAATAATACGAGATAGTATACGAGGAGGCGAAAGGAACAGAGATCTAACGTTCCAAGTCTACTCTTAGACTCGCAGTCACACACAAACATGTCCACAACATCGCCCAGTCTTCCCTATAGGAAGACATGTACCGAAGGACGAAAGAGAACTACAGTTCTGAACAAAATCGCCAAAAGCTCCATGTACGGAGACAGGTACCGAAAGGAACGAACAGGACAGGCTGCACCGGACATTTACCGGCTAAAAGACTTACGCGAGATTAGTGGAAAATAAACGCCCTACCTCTCCGTAAAGAGGAATGTAACAAGGCGACAGGAACAGAGATCCAACATTCCACGGCTACTTCCATAAGCTCGTAGTCACAAGCAGAAAACATAAAGGGGGTAAACGCCCGATCCCCCAGGAGAGAGAAACATTTTACAGGCGAGCCGACGGTAAACCGCCGTCCCATACCTTTACTAGCAAAATGACTAACACAAGCTGCGAAGAAAATACACACCCTAGCCTCTCAGTAAAGGGGAATGTAACGAGGCGAAAGGAACAGAGAGTTAACGTTCCAAGGCTACTTTCAGAGACTGGCAGTCACACACAAACATGTCCACAACATCGCCCAGTCTTCCCTATAGGAAGACATGTACCGAATGACGAAAAAGAACTACAGTTCCGAACAAAATCGCCAAAAGCTCCATGTACGGAGACAGGTACCCGAAGGACGAACAGGACAGGTGCACCGGACATTTACCGGCTAAAAGACTAACACGAGCTTAATAGAAAATACACGCCCTGCCTCTCCGTAAAGAGGAATGTAACGAGGCGACAGGAACAGAGATCCAACATTCCACGGCTACTTCCATAAGCTCGTAGTCACACGCAGAAAACATAAAGGGGGTAAACGCCCGATCCCCCAGGAGAGAAACATTTTACAGGCGAGCCACTGGTAAACCGCCGTCCCATACCTTTACTAGCAAAATGACTAACACAAGCTAAGAAGAAAATACACACCCTAGCCTCTCAGTAAAGGGGAATGTAACGAGGCGAAAGGAACAGAGAGCTAACGTTCCAAGGCTACTTTCAGAGACTCGCAGTCACACACAAACATGTCCACAACATCGCCCAGTCTTCCCTATAGGAAGACATGTACCGAATGACGAAAAAGAACTACAGTTCCGAACCAAAATCGCCAAAAGCTCCATGTACGGAGACAGGTACCCGAAGGACGAACAGGACAGGTGCACCGGACATTTACCGGCTAAAAGACTAACACGAGCTTAATAGAAAATACACGCCCTGCCTCTCAATAAAGGGGAATGTAACAAGGCGAAAGGAACAGAGAGCTAACGTTCCAAGGCTACTTTCAGAGACTCGCAGTCACACACAAACATGTCCACAACATCGCCCAGTCTTCCCTATAGGAAGACATGTACCGAATGACGAAACATAACTACAGTTCCGAACAAAATCGCCAAAAGCTCCATGTACGGAGACAGGTACCCGAAAGACGAACAGGACAGGTGCACTGGCCATTTACCAGCTAAAAAACTAACGCGAGCTTGAATAGAAAATAAAGCCCTGTCAGTACGATAAAAACGCCCGGTCTCTTAGTAAGAAATTACTATACAAATACACCCACAAACAAACAGACTCCTCTTGCTTTCACGGAAGAAAGCAGACAGAGAGAGGAGGAAGAGACAGAGAAGGCAAAAGGTCTAGGCAATGGAAGAAAGGAAAGACCAGGAAGTGGAGACAAACAAAAGCCAAGGGGGAAAAGTCCTAATATATCCACAAAAGCAAGTCCCGCATTACTCCAATGAAACACTCTGGAGCAAAAATGGTCTCCTAAAAAACCTAGACCTAATCGTACTGGCTAAGCAATCAAAGGGCAAAATAATACCACACACAAAACAATGCAAATAATGCCAGACAATACAAATTAATATCAACACCCAGAACGGAGGAAAACATGGGCTTAAATAGCTCCAGGGTAACCACGCACAGGTGTGATGCTGAGAGAAACTCCGCAATCAAGACGTGGCGGAGCAAACATCCACTAAAAGGGCAGCGCCCTCGCGTGGCTACCAAGTAAACTGACCGCAAGGGAAAAAAGGGTCACAAACTATGACAGTACAAGGACTGGTTATTGTTTCTATTGACAGAGTCCGCTTTGTTCGTGTTCGTATATGTACTAGAAGTGTCATTTTGAGACCGTTTTAGCTGCCCTATAGAAGTGAATGGAGAGCGACAAATACCCTATTCTGGATTATCACTCCAAGGGAGCACAGAGCAACTAACGAACATATCGCGCCACCATTTGGACTCACGTCATGGCCAGGTAACTACACAACCCAAAGTTCTACCGAAGTTCAGTTGTGCTTTAAGGCATACATTTTTAACTCCTGTTTTGTAAGGGCTGTTCCACAGTAATGGGATCCCAGTGTTCTTACATTCTTACATTCATTCATGAACCATGACTACGTGAAAAATACCTGACATTTAAATATCCTTTATCTTAGTTTTGCAATGTCTTCCATGACACCAGGAAAGATGTTGACAGGATCAATTAAATGGAAAATATTTCTTGAAATATACTGCTACAAAATAAGTTTCAGAGTAAATCTAAGGATTCTACCTGTGTATGTATTCAGTTTCTGAACTGTATAAAATACTTTACAAAATATATTTATTTCATTCCGTTACATTGAGGGGTAGTTCAGGTTATTGGACATTATCTTTGCAGTGAATAATGTTTTTTTACCCTGTTAGAATGAGCAGTAACGCAAAACAAATTTCTGAAGTTACCGGAAATAATCACTGTACTGTGTTTTGAAGAAAAAAAGTGAACATTCATGACAAATGTTGATTGGACCCAGGCCAGTATGTGTTTTATATAAAAATTATATTTACATAAAACAACAGTGCTACAATATTGCAGTAATAATATATCTCAGAGAGAGGCTGCACCTGTGAGCGTCGTTCCTCAGGCAACACTGCAGAACAACTTGTCAAAAGCAGCAGTCCTGTACCGTGTTTGGGAAGGGAAAAACAATGTAAAAAAAATCATCATGACAAATGCTGATTGGACCCAGGCCAGTATGTGCTTCATATTAAAATAATATTTTTACAAAAGAACAGAAATGCTACATTATTAGAATAATATATCTTGGAGGGTGGCTGCACCTGTGGGCCTGTTTCCCTAGGCTGCATTTAAAACATGAGAGATTATGAAAAGAAAGCCGCGTTTTAAATACGTAGAGCCAAAACCAAAGGACCGTACTGCGTCCATAGTACCTCTAACCAATCAGGTGCCAGCTATTTCAGTTGTGGGCAGCAACAATTATCCATATGATGCAGAGGATGCGTCCCAATACTCAAAAAATGCACCCTCCCTTCCTCCACTACCACCTCCTCTACTCCGTGCCCCGGAAACCGATCTTTGTGTCTTCCCTCCCTCCACTGTCCCAATATTAGAAAAGACGAGCGAAGTGGTTTCAAACTCGGGTTCTCCTCCCCTCAGGCAAAGCATACATCGATGTATCCTACTGCGGACGTTTTTTCACATTTTTGGGTGACATCATCGTGCTCACGCCCACAGAAGGCAACAGTGATGATGTGTAGCTATAAATTATATATGAATACGAATATTAATTTTCCCAAGATAATGATGCCGCAATGCGAGATATTTATCCTAAATCGTGTGTGCTTCCGTAGGTTATTATCACACATAGGACATAGCATCCTACAACGGATAACAAAATGCCAGTCCGTTTTTGTGGTTCATATCCTACATAAAAATTCGGCAATTTAAGTCGGGGAAACAGCTTTATTTATTTGCTTGCGCATTAATGTTGCTTATTAACATGACTATACATAAATATAGCCTAAGCATGACAGCCACCATTTCAGTATGTGAATATGCATTAATGAATGTATTCAACCAATTTCCAAAGGACATTTTTAAATTTTATTTCAGATGTTACAGTGGGAAATAGGCCTAATTGTTTTTCGATGTGACCACTATGAACTATGAACATTGGAAATAATATCTCTGAAAATATGACGATAACTTGTTTTACTAATCTACGGAAATGTTTCCGAATTTGCCTATGTGTGATGCAAGGAATTGGCAAAGTAGGCAATAGTAGGCTGTAGTGTAGCTATAGTAGCCTATATGAGGTGAATTAGTGCTCGGTATGTTCAGGCATCGGGAACATCGGGATTCTGGAATTACAGTAAATTGTTATGTTTGCATACACTACGTGATGTTTACTTTGATCTAATGTTTCTGATTACATATTAATTAATGTCTCAACGCGAACTGCAATGTCAGGTAGGCTACATGTTCATAGTTACTGTTACTTGGCTACTTCTACTTGAAACCTAAAAGATATTTTGCAGCTTTAAATGGGCTGGCCGTGCATAAGATCTGTGATTGGCGCTGGGACTCATTGTGGGCTCGGTGACAGTCAAAGTTATAATAAGGCAACTTCATAAATAGTCGACGGCGATATTGATGACGATGAAGCGGATTAGCTGTCCCAATTTTATTCACTGCTCCTTGTTCTATCCTTTCCTCCACTCCCCTCCTCCCCTCCATATGCTTCCGGGTAGGAGAGGAGGGGTAGTGGGGGAGTGGAGGAAAGGAGGTGGGGAGTGAAGAATATTGGGACTCAGCCAGAGGCACCTCCAAAGAGGTATTTTGACATCAAGATTGGGGCGGGGACAGAGTGGGGAGCAGAAAGAAAATTTCAACCGTTAGAGGGAAGCACCAAGATGCTTTTCGACCAGTTTCTTGTGATACACAATATTATTTCAGAATTGTTAAACAAGTCAGAATACGTTTCATCCATTCACTCCATAAGGTAGGTATACAAACACATTTACAGGTAAAAAAAAAAAAGATCTAGAGTGTAGTTACCCAAGGAAAGCGGCATGTGAAAGACAAAGTATGCTCGCACGTTAACAGATTTGATACCTGAACTACACTTTCTTTAAATGCACAAAGAAGCCAAAGGCAAAAGAGACAAGGGCTAGTGGACGTCAAAATTACATACAGTATGCTCCTGGGAAATCCACCACAGGTGTCTGCAATTTCAATCAAGACTGAGTAGAAGGAAACAAGTCAGCATACCGAAAGAATCAGAAGGGCGCCCTCATGGGGCAGCATCGAGAAGTGACATTAGGGGCCCTATCTTACACCCAGCGCTAAACGGCGCTAAACCAAACGCAAGTGTCTTTGCTATCTTACACCAGGCGCATGGTTCATTAGGGGACCGAGCAGCGTAGCTGCTGGTACCTTATTGTATCTGTTCAGATTTTATTATTCATTTATTTTTTCTCAGCTTTCACCTAAAATTCCTGTGAGCTGGTTTGGCCTAGAATCACCAAACGTGGTAAGCTTGTTGGGATTGCCAAACTCTTGGATCCTCTATATTATGACGCAGATTGAACACCTGTTGGCGCTGTAGTGCACGTGACAAAATTTTGACATTGATACGCCCACTGCCGACGCCCCGTTTCACCTAGAGTCACAAGATTTGGTATACAGGTCCCTTTGCTCATTCTGAACAAATTTGCCTCAAGGAACCATCAAGTTAGCCCTATTAGATTTTTCGCTAATTAGCATTACTTGTAAAACACTTAAAATACTACTCCTCCTATAAAATTTTACCAATTTACATGAAACCTGGTAAACACACTCCTTACACCATGCATCATAAAACATAGATACAGAATTCTGATATTTTAAAAGATGGCCGAATGACGAGCCAATAAATATCCAGGGGGCTAATAATTCCAAAACCATTTCACAGAAAGTTATGGAACTTGGAAGGTCTTTTAAGAGTAACATCTGGACCTGACCTCTCCAGTTTCAACCCAATCGACCCACGTGGTGGCGCTATAGAGATCCAAATATAAGAAAATATTTTAAAATTCACTAAAAATCATTGACACGCCCACTGCCGACGCCCCGTTTGATCTACAGTCACAAAATCTGGTGGATACATCCCGCTACTCCTGCCCAACAAAGTTGCCTCAAGAAACCATGAAGTCTGCCATCTTCGATTTTCCGCTAATTAGCATTTTTTGTAAAACACTTAAAATGCTACTCCTCCTACAGAATTAGACCAATTTGCACCAAACCTGTTCAAGGGACTCAACCCGCATCCCTACATCCATGCCTTACTTTACTAAGGCGTATGTCAAAAATTGGCCGAATGAGAAGCCAATGAATTTTGCATTGGGTGTGGCGTATCGCACAAATGCTAGTACTTCTAAAACCGTTTGATATAAAGTTCTGAAACTTGGTGGGTTTATTGAGTTAGATCAAGACTTGAGCCCTGCAGTTTTAGCCCAATCAATCTGCGTGGTGGCACTAAAGAAATACAAATGTTGGGATGGCAGGTATGCCATCTGCCAAGTACACTATCTCTGCTTAACAGACTGTCTACCTACTATACCAACTGTGAAAGTTCCTGTAGCTTAGTGGTTAAGGCATTTGACTGCCGTGTAGTAGGTTGGTGGTTCGATCCCCACCTGTTCCCAAGTTTTTTTTGAGGCACACAATGTGCAGTCATTGTAAGAATGTTCTTTTTATTGCAAAGGCTAGGAAATTTCACAATATTACCTGTTATCTGTTTGAATTATGAAGTGAGTAAGCCGAAACAATCTGATACCGCAACACACAAGTCTTATTTGGCCTCCTCATTTCTGTTAACCTGCTTTGGCCTAGTGGATACAGTATTGGCTTTCCATGTCTGTGTTCAATTCCGGCTTGGTACCAATGGATAGGTTAATGCTTGGCAAAACTATTGTGCAAATGCTGTGCTTCTTTTAATGTTGTTTTCACATTAAGAAACACCTTTGTATTGCAAAAGTTAAGAAATTTAACAGTATTAACCTGTTTGTGCAGGTTTAACCTGAGGCCAATTTTCGCCTGTTTTGCACTGTTCTGTTTAAGCCTTTATAACTAGTTATGCTCACCACACACACTTGTTCAATGGCTTAAATTGAAGAAGACCCCTGTACCTTTGTGTGTCTTAGCTTAAAATAATTACTTTTCATAATCTTTATATACATTATGGGCTGTAAATGCACAAACCTTTTGCAAAAAAAAAAAAAAACGAGGTTGTAATTCTTAGTTTACAGTGAACCTCTGAAAGACGTAACAGGTCATACTTTCTATTTCCTGGTGCACACACCACTTGTCAACATGTGTACAGTTTTGTGAATCTACTCAGGTTCTATAAGCTAATTTGTAAACAGTGTATCCTGGTGTCCCTTAGGGTCTCCAAATCTATCCAAATGGATAAAATGTGCATCACAGTAAATCAAGAAATAATCAATTTTTTTTCAACAGATAAAGTATTCTGGCTCATAGAAAAACATGTTTGTATCAACTAGATGAGGGAATTGTCACCTTTTTCCAAATAATTTTGGTTTGGATATATAGGGGTCCAAAAACCTATCCGAAAATGAATACAGTGCTTTTTTGTCCAAATGAAGCATTTTATTATGTCCTTTGTGGTAGTAGGAGATAATTACAATCACTTCACATTCAGAAGGTGATACATTTATTAGCTCTAGTTCAGCTAGCCAACACAATTTTTAATAGAAAATGCATGTTGCAGCGTTGACTGGAGAGGATATAGTGTGCTGTTACCACCTCCTACGACGTGGACGAGGGGCAAGACCCAGGTACAGGACGATGGACAGATATTTTAGCATGTCCTCGGCATCCACATCAGACCATGGCGTATGCAGTCCCTGAGCATGTTTGCGGGCTGCGTTGCCATTTGTGTTGTCACAGAGGAGCTTGAGGACTTCCGTGCTAAAGAATAGCCGAAAGAGATCCAGGGGGCTGTAGTCCTGCTGAAGGTCCAGCTGCACTTCTGCGGTCCTCCAAGGGCAGAAGGGGAACTGATGAGGCTCTTCATCCTCATCCGCCATGTCGTGCCATCCGTCCTCAGACTCGGGCTCTGGCTCGCTTGGTCTTGTTTTAGCTCCTTGTGGTGAACGAGAGCAGGGCCTCCTTGACCTCGTCACCAGAGTCCTGCGGGGATGAGGAGCAGGTGCAGGTGCATGAGCAGGAGCAGAGGGTCCAGGACTGTCCAGAGCAGAAGCATCTTCTACCCTGAATTATTTAAAAGAAATCAAAATAAAGTGTACAATAAGAGCCACATAATGTACTATGTTGCGAATCAAAAATAAATTTTTTTTTAAAATAAATGCTACATTTGACATAGAGACTGTGATTAAAATTTACCCTAAATTAAGTTAGTTTTGTTTATTTCGGTTATTAACATTTTCTTTATAAAGATGTGTGCACAAAGATATAATTAAATAAGTAATTTGACTGAAAAGGTGTAGGAAGAAGCCTTAGCTTATTTGACCTACCCTTCTTACAATATACATTTTACCCTTTACAGAATTACAAAAATTTATTAGAATTACAAAAATAATTACTTTTTCTAATTCTTTTTTAAATTAAGTTCTTACTTAAGTCTTATAAATATCACAAAAATCAATGCCAACCAGTGACACAGGATTACCATTGACAAGCAGCTAGGGTTGCACGGTATACCGGTACTAGAAAAGTACCACGCTACTCTGCCGTTAAAAACGGTACTATACCACATTCATTTAGTATCGGTACTTTAGAAATGACATGAGTTGCGTCAATGTGCGGGTTTGACAGCGGCGCAGTGTGTGTGCAGCTTGAAGGCTGAACGCTCTGCTTCAACTCCCTGCAGTGGGCGTGCCAACAGCCCTCCCCCTCTCTCACTCGTGCTCAGCCTTGACACAGCGAACATGGCTGCTGCGAGTAGCTACTACAAGCGGTCTTGTCAGCCGTCCACAGCTTGTGGACAAAACGGACGCACGGAGCGAAATATGGAAAACGTTGCCGACAGCCATGGCAAGCCCACGGACACATCAAAGCCCGTCTGTAAACGGTGCTTCAAATCTACGCAGGCGAAGGGAGCCAACACATCCAACTTGGCAAAGCATCTCGCCGACAAACATCCCGACATATTCAAAGAGTTCAAAGAGCGACAGGTTAGCGAATGTGATGGATAACATAATTACATGCCCTCAAATAAGTCAAACGAGTGTGATTTATTTTGTGACAAGCGAACTTGTTTCACCATCGGAGTTTGACGAGGCAATTAAAGGCAATGTGCTCAGTACGAGCACAGACCCAAGGCAAAGAACTGGCAGCAGTGCTGTTGTCAAAAAAGCACCAGAGTTTTGATTCTTGCCTTCAATACTCTTTGCCCAAGGAGCATGGACGGCGCTACACCGGGGCAAGGGTGGGCTAATAGCCCCGTCACAAATTTGCTTAGCCCCAGTTTAGCCCCCCCAGGCATTTTAATAACATTTTTATAATTATAATAAAAAAATATATAAAATTAAATCAACAATTCTAATCCCTTTCTGATATTCACCCTGGCTACGCAGCGTATGTAGCCTATGCTATGACGTAGGCTACGGGTATGGGGGGGGGGATTTCTAACGTTAGCAAACCAGTGTTTCCCATAGCCTACAATACATCAGGCCTACAGAGTTCGCCACCACGTTAAAAAATATTAAATGGAAACGTCATTGTTTGAAAACTAATTTACTATCATTTTAAAATCAATAGAAAATGCGTTCGCATAAGCTCTCCATGTGATCCGTCTTCGGAAATGATCAACTACTCAACAGATTTGTGGAGTATGTGGACCTCCCTACGTAGCAACTCCCAAGTGTAAACTACAGTGTTTTGATTGGCGGTAGACTAATCTCACAACATTGGCTGCTTGGCCTTGCACAGATGAGTAGATTTGGAAAGCGAATAACTAACCTAAATTAGCTAAATGATCATTTTCAATCTTCGTCTTCTCGACTTCAGCTAATAAGAAGAGCTTGCCTCCAAAAAATGGTCAGGTAACGTTAAAGATCTCATATTTCTTCCATGTAGCTAAATGTATAAGCTAAGCCTAAATTAAATGGGGGAGAATGGTGACAGTGGAAGCTGTTCTGATAATACAGAAAACAACGCAAACGTTACGGTGCAGTTTATGAAACACGCCGGAGCGTAACTAAATCATAAGTAAAGTTTGCGATCTTTGTTAGATAATGAAACTCCTAAATGTCCCAATCACAGAGCAGCGGTTAAACAACGACATTTTAGCCATCTTTTTTGACATAACGTTACACTGATAATTTATCCTCTCTTCTCACATCCTTTTTCATTATTTTCCGGTGTCTTATTTTCTTTGATGTCTGATATTTTTAAGTACTCGTATTGATGAAGCCAAATGACATTTGTGATGCCATTTCAATTTACAGAATTATACAATTCTGACTGTTGTATGGATGCTCTGCCACTTGTGCTTCAGAACGAGTGTTCAGCACATCAGGCATCATCTGCAGTCCTAGACGCGTTAGGCTGATTGAGGAGCACATTGACACACTTGTTTTCCTGGCTAAGAACCTTGAAGTGGCCAAAGAACTGTCCAGAAAATAAGTCAGAGAGAGAATAAGAGAAAAAAAGAGAAATAAACATGTTCTGGTTTTCACATGTCCACGTTCTGTGACAAAAATATTTCTATTGTGAACCCATTTTTATTTTTTTAAACATAAAGCTCAGCAGCTGCAACAGAATAAATTTTATTTTTTAAAAACATTTTAAATAGCTATATAGCTCAGCAGCTGTGTGAAAATATATTTTAATTAATTTATTTTGATTATTATTATTATTATTATTATTTGTAAGTTTAAACAGGTCACATTCCTGTTAACTCTTAGTTCACTTACCAAAAAGTAGCTGCAAAAGCAAAATATGTTTGTTACAATTTAAGTAACCTGAATTCCTGCAAAAGAGTGAATTATCAATAAAAGAATTTTAAGTTCCATGTTCTGTCATCCATTATTCCACTACTTTTCCTGATGTTTTAGGTTTTTACCGTGGTATCGTTTCAGTATCGGTATCGAGATATTTAGGCAGGTATCGGTATCGAACTCATAATTTTGGCATCGTGACAACACTACAACCAGCAACAATGCCATAGGTTAGTTTATGGCCCATTTATGCTGGTGTGCTAAAGATACGATGCATGCTAATGCATGGCTACGCTATGTATCAACAGGCCTACCTATTATACAATACATGATATGACTTATGCCATTTAGCCAGAAGAAATGAGATAATAAATGCTATATTTTACATGGCTACTGTGACTAAAATTCAACCTATGCACAAACAAAATTATTACTTAATCTAATACAGGTAGTACTTACGTGTCAACAGCCACGTCTTCGCCCTGGGCAAAAGCATCTTCGACAACAGTCCACAATAGTGATGGGCATTCCGGCTCTTTTCAGTGAGTCAGATCATTTGGCTCAGCTCACCAATAAGAGCCGGCTCTTTCGGCTCCCAAACGGCTCTTCATTCACTAGCATTTCCGGTTTTTCAAAATCGGCCAAAGTTAGCGACATTTTGACCTATGATTGGTGTTTGTGCACATCTATCACTAAAATTGTTCAAAGGAATCTTACTCTACCTTCTAATTACCAAAATAACATTATTTTACATTTTGTTTGTTATGAAAACTATTTAAATAAATGCAAAAACAGTAAGTCGCTATTACACATGTGCATTGAAAGTAGGGCATTTTTACGTCTTGAAATAAATTGCACAATAAACACAGTGTGTAGTTGAACATTTAAAAACAAAAGAGACACTCACAAAATAGAACATAATATTGCGTCATAACAAAGAAAAATAAATAAATGCATAAAAAAATTAGCAAAACTGCAGCATCAGAACAATTAAACTGACCAACAAATAAACTTGATTTCAAATTATTATTAATGTTATTTTCTTATAGTGGTTTTATTCATATTTGGCCTAAAAATTATTCTCTGTGATTACAGATGGAACTTGAAGAAAAAAAACTAATAAAAGTTCCACCAAGACCACAAGCACTTGTCTTGTGTTCATTTACAAAACAAATCGGCTCTTCAGATATGCGAGCCGGCTCCCAACGTTCACCTAAAAGAGCCGGCTCAAAGAGCCGACTCGTGCGCGAACAACACACCACTAGTCCACAAGACAACAGACTCTTTGCTTTCAGCCTCAGAGCCACTTTCACTCTCTCCCTCCGACTCACTCCTAAAAATCTCCACTACATCCGACAGGGACATATATTTTTTTAAATATATATATATATATACTGTATATATATATAAAATAAAAATTACAAGTTCGAAAATGGCTGTGTTGTTTTAAAAAACATTTACTCGAATCTCCGTGTAATAATGATGACGCACTGTGCGCGCATGAAGCAGGCCAAATTTTGATCCAAAATGGCTTCTGAATGTGTGCAACCTAGTCCTGTGTTACGCATGGATAGCGATCAGCTGGTTAAATATACCTATGGGACTGCCATACCATTTCAGAAAGCTTAGGATGCGCTCTATTGGATGATATAAGTGTCAATTAAAATCACGTTTGTTTGAAGGATTTACAAGTGTGTCTTTTGAATTCGGTCATTTACGCACGGCCAATTTGGAGCATGGACACATGTTGAAACAAGGATTGAATATTAAAAACGGGTCAACCAAGGGAAAAAATTACCTCAGATTCTTGCAGGGGACATCTTAATCTTCATAACCAAAGGTATCATAACCAGAGTGCTGCATAACCAGAGTGCTGCATAACCAGAGTGCTGCATCTTTCCTCCGTATCAAGAGCTGTTTTAACCGTCCCGCGTAAGGTAGTGTCGTTTTTAAGCGTACTGGCCGCAGTTTGCGTGATTTTAATTAGACCTCGTTGAACACTGATCACATTATTTGCATTGGTAGTTTGTGTTTGTTCCGCGATTGGCTGTTTGTTAGATTGACTAGGCTGTTAGTTTTGCGTTATTGTGCTTTTTAACTGGTAGTACTTATTGATCCTTGCTTGCGAAGTGTCTCACACAGCTGTTAACCACTTGCAATCAGCTGTGTGCATTTCAAAAGACATCTGGAAGAGCGACACTAGTGTCACTCCGTCCCAGTTTATGTGTGTTCACCCTATCCCTCTCACTATCCCTGTCTGCTCTCTTCCTTTTAGAACCCGCTTCCGACGACGTAACCCGTCCAACCTCCGCTACCCCTCGCTGACTCCCTGCGAGAACTTCACCGTCGCAGGGGGGCTCTGGAACTGCCAGTATGCCACACGGAAAGCAGACCATCTCCGGCTATGCCTCCTTCCTGTCCCTCCCGTTTCTCGCCCTCACCGAAACCTGGATCACACCGGACAACACGGCAACTCCCGCTGCCCTCTCCTCCTTGTCCTTCTCTCACACCCCCCGGCCGTCTGGTCGCGGAGGTGGTACTGGTCTGCTACTCTCCCCCTCATGGTCATTCTCTGTTCTCCCCCTCTCTGATATATCTATTGCTAGTTTTGAATACCACTCTGTTAATCAACCACCCTATTAACCTGTACATTATAGTTGTTTATCGCCCTCCAGGTCCCCTGGGGTGCTTCCTCGATGAGCTCGACACCCTGCTCAGCTCCTTCCCAGAGGACAGCACCCCGCTGATCCTCCTGGGAGACTTCAACATCCATCAAGATGCCTCCCAGTCTGCAGCCTTCCTACCACTTCTCCGCTCCTTTGACCTCACCCTCCAACCCTCCCCCCCAACCCACAAGCCTGGCAACCTCCTAGACCTGGTCTTCCAGAGGAACAGCCCCTGCTCTGATCTCACTGTTACCCCTCTCCATAGCTCTGATCACCACTTAATTTCTTTCTCTCTTCCTCTTGTTCCACACCGCCCTCCCCCTCCCCCCACCCCCACTGTGTCTGTCCGCCGTAACCTCTGCTCCCTCTCACCCTCCTCTCTTGCTCCCTGTGTCACTGCTTCCCTCCCCCCTCTCAAATCCCCATCGACTCTGCATCCGACACCATGCTCACAGCTCTCTCCACAACTCTCTCTGCCCTCTTGTCTCTAGACCCACACGCCCATCTCCTCCCTGCCCGTGGATGTCCGATGCCCTGCGCATCTCCAGGGCCGGTCTTCACGCCGGTCTTCCTCCTACCAGTCTCTCCTAGCGGCGTTCTCTACAGCAGTCACCGCTGCCAAGGTAACTTACTATCACACAAAAATTCACAAATACTAACCCCCGTCAATTGTTCTCCATCTTCTCCTCCCTCCTCAGCAAATCCCCTCCTGCTCCTCAATCCTCGTTCACTGCCGACGACTTCGCAGATTTCTTTGATGAGAAGATCGCAGACATCCGCAGCTCTTTCAGCCCCTCAGCCCCTCTCTATGCCCCCCCCCCCCCCCCGTTTCCCCACTCCCCCTCCCCTCACGGACACAGTTTTCCACTCTCCTCCTCTCTCTACCCCTTCTGTGCCCCCACCCTGCTTCTCCACCTTTTCTCCCCTGTCTGATACCGATGTATCCCACCGGACAGCTGGTTAGGGTGACAGTTAGCCTCGTTTCGTTTATTTATATTGACCATTGATCTTTCCAGAGAGGGCCATTCAGATATGGGTCAATGACATGACGTGATTATTTTGTGTCCGAATTCATTACTTTCCTAAAAACAATAATAAAAAAAATGTTATATATCAAATTGCACTACAATATCTCCTTTATGAGAAACCCTTCTCATTTTATTGAAATTCAATTGATTTTTTAGAGTTTTGGTGTTCTAAAGTCCCAAAATGTCAGGTGGTGCGACCGTCCGAACATACATGCAGAGAACAAAACTGCAATAAAAAGGATAATTTTCTCAATAAAATTCCTAATCAAATAGTTTGGCATGATTTTATGTTAGATTGCTTATAAATGACGGAAAGTAGTTTAACAGTCCTATTTCAAAACTATTCTATTACTTAAAAAACCTTTGTCTCCAAATGTCAGGGGGGGGGGGGGGTGACCGACATAAAAACATAATTTTATGTACTGTGCCTGTAAGAAAACGATGCAACAGGGTGTGACATCACACAGCAGACCCCATAGGACCCCTGTCATGCAGTAACAAGGTTAATAACTCTCCCACAAATATTACATAATTTGACGTTTTTGAGTAATGGTGAGGTTGGTTCAACTTACCATGTCAGGTGGTATGACCCCTGGAAAACTATGAAAATTAGTTTTTATTCAGAAAATGTGCATTTGATTGAAAAAAATATATGTATAACCTTGAGTTCAAGGACAAAAATGTATATAGGTGTTCAAGTTAATTCCTGTTAGATTTGAATTGAGTTTGAAAAGTCAGGTGGGGCGACCAATATGTCAGGTGACTAGAATTACAGTTAAACCAATTGAAAAAAGTGATGTTAATGAATGTGTTTGAAGATATTAAATACATTTTCTTAAATATATACATCTTTCTGTATGATATTAAGTTGTTTAAAGGTGAAAAAGTCCTACTCTTCAAGAATATAGGACTATATAACCAAAATTGATACTCAGTTGCATATTGTACCTTTTAAGTTATTATTTTTTCAATCATTTTTGTAGATGCCATTATCAAGCAAAGAAATAACAGCACGGCATAGAGATAGTTTAAAAAATGATCCAGTTGCATTTCATTATTGAAATGTGTTCCTTGAGACTTCATGTTTCGGTTTTATTTTTAAAGCATTGATCAAATGTTGTCTTGTTGACATTACCATTGCGGCAGTATTGTTTTAAATGTTGAATGTGCAGTATTGTTTTGAATGCTGACCTGAATGAAATGTAGTCCTCATTATTGAAATGTGTTCCTTGAGACTGGATGTTTCAGTTATATTTTTTAAGCATTGATCAAATGTTATCTCATTGACATTACCACTGCTGCTGGCCTGAATTAAATGTAATTGTATGATTAAGTTCCAGTATAAAATGCTCAGGTTTCAGATAAAAGCCAAATGAAACCAGAGTAAAATGCATTTACATATCTTTCTTTTTATTTAGTGAATTTCAATCGTTATCGAGCACAATGTCAGGTGGCGCGACTGGTCATGGTCAGGTGGTGCGACCAGCAAATTTACATTTAAATGTATCCATTCCCATTGCAGTCTGCAAAATTAAATCAGATATACACTGCCTGGCCAAAAAAAAAGTCGCCGTTGCACCCGTCATGCATAGTGCCCACTGTACAAGCCTCTGGAGGCAGTGTTATGATCTGGGATTGCTTCAATTGGTCAGGTCTAGGCTCAGCCACGTTATGCAGCAATAAAATTAAGTCAGCAGACTACCTGAATGTACTGAATGACCAGGTTATCCCATCAATTGGCATATTCCAGGACGACAATGCCAAGATTCATCTGGCTCAAATTGTGAAAGAGTGGTTCAGGGAGCATGAGGAATCATTTTCACACATGAATTGGCCACCAGAGTCCTGACCTTAACCCCATTGAAAGTCTTTGGGATGTGCTGGAGAAGACTTCACAGAGTGGTTCGACTCTCCCGTCGTCAATACAAGATCTCGGCCAAAAATGAATGCAACTCTGGACGGAAATAAATAAATGCATAAAGTTGTCCACACAATGCCATGACAAATGCGCGCCTTAATCAAAGCTAAAGGCGGTCCAACAAAATATTAGTGTGTGCAACTTTTTTTTTGGCCAGGCAGTGTATAACTGAAAATCTTTAAATAATGTATACAATTAATTTTTACTGTTAGAATTTTTGTTTTCTTTCTCTCAAGGGAAAATAAGGTGTTTCAAAAGAAAAAGAAGTGGCCGTTTCTATAAATGGAATAAAACTGCCATAAAGAAAGAAATTAAAGTGGAATTTACCATGTGATGTGTATTTTACACACTACAATGATTCATATTTGCAGGTTTTCAGTAGTGGTAAATACATTAAAAGTGTATTATTCAAAATTCATATATTGTCGCGCCACCTGACATTTCTGGGTGGTAAATTCTGAAATCTTGTTTAAAAAATTTTTTATATCACCTTAAAAGCTATGAAACAAATATAAATACACAGGATACATTCTTGTGGAATTAAGAATGTATTTAAAATCCATTTTGGTCAGTATTTTTTATTTTTTATTTTGAAAACCTTATTTGTCATTGACCCATATGGTAAAATTAGTGATGCTGAGGCAAAATGGCTCATTGTGAAACTCATTTTGAGTTTGTTTTATTAGTTGTTTCATAAAGAAATGGCAGAAAAATGTTTGGTGTAATGGTTTTAATAGAGTGATAGTGAATAATAACATTATTCCATGCATCATCAGAGGTACAGTATTTGTTGCATTTTGTCAAGTGATATACACACAGTAGAGCCCACGAAATGCAAACAGAGGTACAGATTCACAAGAAAACCACGCAGGCTATGAACCCATTTTCAAATAATTTCGTAAACAATACATATTCTCTTTTTTATTATCACTGGTTGTGCATTAAATGAAAACAAGTCACACTTCCCTTTGATAAAAACAGGGCAGACACTTCTCCCTCTATAACAGTATATTGGGTCCATCTAAAGGTAGGGCTAGTTGGGTGAGTTTTTCTCATGTAGAAAAAATAAGTCATGTTCTGAGATTCAGCTTTGATTATCGGTCACTAATTTCTACATTTACTAATTTCTAGCCTCAAAATTAAGAGTCTGCTTACAATATAAGACCACAATAATTCATGTGGCCAATAAATGATTCACATTAAAATTGGTGCATTTCAAATTAACTTTAAAAGATTTTTCAAAAATTTCTGAAAAAAACATTTCCAGACCACCCAATTCCTAAGGTTTTCATATCTAAATGTATAAATGACCGTGTTAAAATTGTAATTTTCATGGCATCCAGTATACTGTACCAAAGTTCAGAGGCAAATTTTCTAATTACCGGAGCTGGGTTTCGAATGAAGTATCTGCACAATCTTGGTCTTTAGTTCCTTGGTGTGCAGGGCATATACGATGGGGTTCATGTTGGCGGGAACGATGTGAAAGATAATAAACGCCGTCATCCGGTACCTGATGTGGATCTGGAGACGATGAGAAATGATGATGAGGAAGCCAGTCCAGAGCATGATCATGTAGAGGAGCAGGTGGGTGGCGCAGGTCTGCAAGGCCTTTCTGTTCACCTCCTTGTTCTTTCTGGAGACACAGCTAACCAGGATCCTGAAATATGTGAAGGCCACGCTGCCCATAGACAAGACAAGAAGTATGACGGTGATGATCAAACCGCAGATGTTGTTGATGCTCACATCCTGGCAGGAGAGCTTGAACAGGGACGGGTTGTCACAGAAGCCACTCAAAATGACGGAGCGGCAGCGAGTTAGCCGGACGCTGAGGCCCACAATGACGGATACCGGCATTATAGACAAACTCCATGCAGCTACAGTCAGCTTAGCCACCATGGTGGGGCTCATGATGGAGGCGTACCTGAGAGGGTGGCAAATGGCCACATACCTGTCGAAAGCCATGATCATCATCACCGTATGGCAGGATGTTGCATAGGTGTGGCCAAAGAAGGCCTGAGAGACACAGCAGTTGTAGCTGACGGTCTTCTCGGTGGAGACAATATCCAACATCAGCCGGGGCAGAAGCACCGTGCTCCCCAGGACGTCGTTGAAGGACAGGTTGAAGAGCAGCAGGTACATTGGCTGCTGCAGGCTCCTTTCCATCATAATAAGCAGCATGAGCCCTATGTTGGTGGTCAGGATCATCAGGTAGATGACCAACAGCAGGGCAAACACTGGGTAAATAAAACGATGGGGTACATCAATGCCCTCGATCAGCAGGAAGGGGCTGTTGTAGGTCACGTTATTCATCCTGGTTTTTCTGGGAAATTCTCTCAGACTGGGAAAGAGAAAAGAAAACAAATGATTTTTTCAGGTTAAAAAAAAAAAAAAGTATCTATTAATACTGCTTTAAAATACATAATTTCATTCCAATATTATAGCATGCATTTTGGAATGTCATCCAGCATTAAAATCAATCAATGCATCCTACTTATATTTTAAATACACCTGCCTTTTTTAAAAATACACCTGCCAGTTGGTGTGGGAAAGCCATAAACCAGATTAAAATGAATGGATATAAATAATATTAAGTTGTATTTTGAAAAAAGCATGACTGGAGTATTTTCCACATTAATGCAAATAAACACAATATACAGCTATGTAATGCATTCTAGTGGCAGCAACTCCACTGAGTCTAGCACATTGTGCAGGCTAGGCTTAGTTTCTTAAAACCACAAGAAATTCACATTTGCAATCAGAGAAATCCCATTATAGCTACAATGACATACAATCTCTTCTTATGCACCATATTCTTGGCTGTACTTGGCTGAATGTTGTAAAGGCGAGGTCTTACCTGTCTCAGGTTTAAGGCTGGCAGTCCTCTCTTCCTTGTGGGTTTTCAAATACAATCGAATATAGCGAATACTTTCAGGCTTTATCCTGCCCTCCCCTTTTTGTCCTGTCACTCATTTTGGAGGCAGGAGAGGACCGCCCCCAGACTCAGTGATGATGTAATGCGCTGAAAGACGGGTGGCAGATGCTGCAGCTGTTGACTTGTTACTGCAGTGTTACATGCAGCCTAGGGAAACAGGCCCACAGGTGCAGCCTCCCTCTTTTAGAAATTATAGAACCTTTTGTACGTAGTTATTTCAGGTGACTTTAGAAATCACGTTTTGTTTTGTTTTACTGCTCATTCTAACAAGAAAAAAACATCATTACACTTCAAAGATAAAGTGCAAATACCCCATCAATGCACTGGTATTATATACAGTATTTTATACAGTTCAGAAACTGAATACATAGAATTCTGAGATTTTGGAGAAATGTGTTTTAAGAAGTATTTTTTCCATTTAATTTAAATTCAAAGTTTCAATTTAAAGTCTTTCCTTGTGTCATACAAGACATCACACATCGAAGATAAAGGATATTTAAATGTCAGGCTGAATGAATGTAAGAACCATTGGATCACATTACTGTGGAACAGCCCTTACAAAAAAGAATAAGGCTTCGGTTTTTCTGAACCAAATCCCAGGTAGTGTATTTAAAGAGGAAAACTTATATCATGGATTAAATACTTAAACTTTACCCATTTAGGATGCAAGTACTTAAAAATATCTATAAAAAGATTATTCAAAAAAATAAGTTGCACTTCAGTGTAATTACAAAAAATAAACCTTTATGTCCTATTTTTTCATAAGGGTGTGCTGGTTTAGATTGTGTAAAATAAATTGGTCAGTATCTGCTGGCAATTTTAATAGAAAAAATCTGTTAAACAGACGGATCTGAGGAACTGTGCATTTACAGATACATACATTCAGTGGGCAGTTTATTAGGCACATATAATACTACCCTGTATCTAGTACCGGGTAGGGCCCCCTTTTATTACAAGGCTCAGGGAAGGATCCAAATGCAGAGACAGAGGTAAGTGAAACAATGGAGGACTTCACTAAGAACTATGAACATGAGACAAAACAACAAACAAGTTGAACACGGGGAGGAAACTCGGAATGAGCTAGACACAGATTGACTAGTGGCTGGCAGTATGCAAGCAAAACACAATGACTAAGCGAAGATACAATGGGAACAAGGGACTGAAATACACAGGGGAACAGGTGAAAATAATAATACCCTAACAATCAAGAGTTACCAAAAATGTGACAGGGGGCTGGGGAACTGGTGGCCTCTGCTGATCACAACTAGGGACTGTGACAGGACCCCTTTGAAAACAACACTAGTCAACTAGATTTTAAGCAGTCTATAATGTCATCCATTTTCATTTCACTTGGGATATGTTTGAAGTAAGTATACAGTAAAATTGTTTTTAATTTAGAATTTATTTGTGTCTCTCCTATCAGGTTCTAGTTCCTAGGTTTTCAAATACAATCGAATATAGCGAATACTTTAAGCATTCATAGAAAAACCCATTGAAATAATATTTTTTTAAGTTTTGTTTTTCCCCAAAATTTGCAAGAAAGCAAGTGACATTATCTTAAGTTAATTTGAAGATCTCCATTCACCCTGCACCGCACAGGTTCATTTTGTTTTGCAAAAGAGCAATTAGAAGTGTAAATAGGATCTTAGGCTCTGAAGGAAAAACTATTTATTTTTGGAGCTCTGTGACCTACCAGCAAGCTCTCTCTCTCTCATATGTAGGCTAAGTATAACAATGTTGCTGTGTGTGTTTTTATTTTAATATATCCAGTGTTTGAGAGGTCAAATGACCACCCCCACTGTTCCAGTGATCTGCTCTAGACCCCCAGGACCACAGTGCAGTATAAGAATTACCAACAATAATTACAAACAGAAAAAAATACAGGAATGAATATAAATACTCTCTGTAAGGGGGCGTGACGTGTGAGGTTCGAAGGGACCACACGCAGCGAAGGGATTCGAAAAAGCTCTAAGAGCCACTGAGATGGAGAGACCCCGCATTTGAGGGAATTTAAACAACAACTCAAATAACCTAGTTCCCACTCTCGACTGGAGGGAAATAATAAGGGAACTAGGAAAAAGGGGACGTAACAGAAATCGACCCGTATAACCGGGCAAACATCACACGAGAGCAAAGAATCTCGAGCTCGGTAAACACAATGAGCTAACGAACACTAAATACCCAAACAGTATAAAAAACAGTGAACAACGAGATGCTAACGTGAAATGAGAGAAGGAGCTGCCTCGGAGGTAACACAAACAAAGGAACATAAATTAGAGCTAAGCAAAGGGAGAAAGCGACAAGCGAAAAATAACTCCTTAGCTCGAAACGGAGCATACTGCTTGCTGCAGGAATAGAAGAGAAGCAGTCTCCATATCCTAACCTCTACCGCCAGTATGCCAAATGCCAGACATGCGAAAAATAAAGGCCCTACATCTCAATAAGCGGGAGGGTACGAGAAGGCAAAAGGAACAGAGATCTAACGTTCCATGGCTACTTTCATAGGCTCGCAGTCACACGCAAATATGTCAATGAAATCGCCCGCGCTCCCTGTAAGGAGACGTACCGAAAGGCGAACAGAACTACAGTTCCGAACAAAATCACCTGGTCTCCCTGTAAGGAGACAGGTACCGAAAGGATGAACAGAACAGCTGTTCTGGATATTTGCCGGCTCAACGCAAGCCTAGTAAAAAAATACACGCCCTGCCTCTCAGTATAAACAAATGCCCTGCCTCTCAGTAAGAAATGACTATATAAATATAACCACAAACAAACAAAGACTCCTCTCGCTTTCAAGGAAGAAACAGACAGAGAGAGGATTGAGAGACAGAAAAGGCAACAGGACTAGGCAAAGAAAGAAAGGAAAGACCAGGAAGCGGCGAGAGCCAAGGAAGAAGAGTCCTAATAGCTACATGCAAAAAGGCAAGTCCCGCATTACTCCAATAAAACCCATTGGAGCAAAGAGGTCTCCTACAGTGTAATGGGGCGTGACGTGTGAGGTAGGAGGAGCCAAACGCAGCAAGGGGATTCTTTAAGCCCTAGGGCCACTAAGGCAGGAAACCCCGCAGATAAGGGAAGGAGACAAGACAGGGAACACACGTGCCAAAGCTACTAACCGGCTCACTGTCACACACCAATAAGTAGAAGTGCAAACACCGGGTCTTTCACTAAGAAAACCAAGCCAAGCGAATGGAACAAAGCACTAGGCTCTCAAACTTCTACAAGCTAAGAGACTAGAGAGCAAGCCGGAAATAACAAATGCCCTGTCTCGGTAACGAGACGCATAAGAACAGGCGAGCAGCACAAAGGCACAAATACACACCAACGTACCGAAGCTACGAACCGGCACACTAACACGCGAAATAGTAGAAGTACAAACGCCTGGTTTCACAGCAAGAAAACCAAATAAGGCGAAGGAGAACAAAGAACTGCTACCCCATACTTCCACGTGCTAAGTAAATAAAAGGGCAGCAATAATAAACGCCCTGCCTCAGAAATGAGGCGCAAGAAGAGGCGAGTAGCATAAAAGGTACACATAAAACATATAACCAACAAACACAGAAAACTAATGCAAATTAGAATGCCAGGAGGCGAAAGGAACGGAGATCTAACGTTCCAAGGCTACTCTCAGACTCGCAGTCAAACGCAAACGTGTCCACAACATCGCCCAATCTTCCCCACAGGAAGACATGCACCGACAGACGAAACAGAACTATAGTTCTGAACAAAATCGTCAAACTCCATATAAGGATAAAAGGCACACAGGGATGAAAGGACAGCTGCACCGGAATTATCGGCTAACTGACTAACACGAGTATGGAGAATAAACGCCCTGCCTCTTGGTAAAGAGGAATGTAATGAGAAGACGAAGGAACAGAGATAACGTTCCATGGCTAGTTTCATAAGCTTGGCTAGGGCGTGTGTTTTCTATTTTAGCTTAGTCATTCTGCTAGTAAAGTTATGGGACTGCGGTGCTCCGTCGGCTCCCCCTTAAAATGTTTCTCCCTCCTGGGAGATCGGGTGTTTACCCCTTTATGTTCTGCATGTGACTGTCTTATGTCCAAAAACGGGTCAGAAAATAAAAATAGCTTTTTTAGATTCCAATCGATAGTAAATTACAGTTACTTCATAACTGCGATGAAATGAGTGAAAAATAATGTAAATTGAGACATTTATGATGAAAAATGTGTTTTGGGGAACAGGAAAAGACATAAGACTATAGACTACTTCCAGAGACTAGCAGTCAAACGCAAACATGTCCCCAACATCGCCCAATCTTCCCCACAGGAAGACATGCACCGACAGACGAAACAGAACTACAGTTCTGAACAAAATCGTCAAACTCCATATACGGATAAAGGCACAAGACATGCACCGACAGACGAAACAGAACTACAGTTCCGAACAAAATCGTCAAACTCCATGTACGGATAAAGGCACACAGGGACGAGAGGACAGCTGCACAGGAATTATCGGCTATCTGACTAGCGCAAGCTCAATAGAAAATACAAGCCCTGCCTCTAAGAATAAATAGAGCCCTAAAGTCAGTATGATAAAATGCCCGGTCTCTTAGTAAAAAGACTCCTCTTGCTTTCACAGAAGACAGCAAACAGAGAGAGGAGAAAGAGACAGCAAAGGGCAAACGATCTAGGCAAAACGACAAACAAAGGACAGACCAGAAAGCGGCGACTGAAATGAGCACACAAAACAGGAATTTACCTGAGAGCTGAAAGCTCAAAGCACAAAGCCAAGTCCCGCAAAACTCCAACAAAGCACAACAGAGCACAACGGAGCAAAATGGTCTCCTTAAAACACTAGATCAAATCATACGACTAAAACTTTAAAAGGGCTAATTAAACCACACACAAAACAGCACCAATAATACCAAACAACACACCACAGCACAAACAACAAACAATCAATATCGAAGCCCAGAGCGAAAGAAACATGGGCTTAAATAGCTCACCCCAAAGCACGCACACCTGTCTCGGTAATCAGACTTCTTCCGTGAAAGACAAGACGGAGCCAAAACTCCAGTAAAGGAGCAGCGCCCACGTGTGGTGACCGAGAAACATGACCGCGAGGGAGAAAGGGTCATAAACCATGACATACAGAGCCTAGACCTAACCATACTGGCTAAGCAAACAAAGGCAAAAAATAATACGGTAACACCAAACAATACAGAAGCCCCGAACGAAGGAAACGGGAGCTTAAGTAGCTCAGAGGTAACCACGCACAGGTGTGGATGCTGAGACAAGCTCTGCAAAAAAGAAGGGGCGGAGCAAACATCCACTAAAAGGGCAGCGCCCTAGCGTGGCTACCGAGGGAAACGACTGCAAGGGAAGAAATCGTGAAAAACCATGACACTCTCTCTCTCTCATATGTAGGTTAAGTATAACAATGTTGCAGTGCGTGTTTTTATTTTAATATATCCAGTGTTTGAGCGGTCAAATGGCCACTCCCACTGTTCCAGAGTCCACAGTGCTTCGAGAGATGCTGGAGAGATTTGTGTCAGTTTATCTGGACAACATTTTAATTTTCTCTTCTAACCTGTCGACTCACATTTCCCATGTCAGGCAGGTTTTGACAGTTCTTTTAAAGGCATGGCTATTTGTTAAGGCGGAGAAGTGTTCATTTCATTCTAACACTGTTTCCTTTCTTGGGTTCATTATTTCGGAAGGAAAGGTCCGTATGGATCCTGAAAAGGTTTCGGCAGTATTAAACTGGCCCACTCCATCATCGGTAAAACAGGTGCAACATTTTCAGGGCTTTGCTAATTTTTATCGTCGGTTTATCGCAATTTTATTGCAGTAGCCGCACCTATCACAGCTCTAACCAAGAAAACGCCTGTTTCACGTTTTCAGTGGAATCCTAAAGCCGAAGCTTCCTTTAATTAACTTAAGAGAATGTTTAGTTCTGAAGCCATTTTAATTACTCCCAATCCCTCTCTCCCGTTTGTGGTACAAGTGGATACCTCGGAGTTAGGGGTAGGTGCCGTCTTATACCAACATTCACCCCTAGACCGGAAAATGCATCCGTGCGTGTATTTCTCTCGTGCTTTGACACCTGCCGAGAGAAATTATGACGTAGGGGATTGGGAGCTGTTGGCTGTTAAGCTGGCTCTTGAAGAGTGGCGTCATTGGTTGGAGGGTGCCGAACATCCCTTTACGGTGTGGGCCGACCACAAAAATTTAGAGTACATCCAAGCTAAGAGACGTAATTCGCGGCAGGCCCGTCGGGCGCTGTTTTTCACACGTTTTAATTTCCTACTGACCTATCGCCCCGGGCCTAAGAATGTTAAACCAGACGCCCTCTCGCGCATTTACGACCGGTCTGACAGGGACCCTACTCCGGAGTCCATTGTTCCCATTACTCAGATCTTGGCCCCAGTGTTGTGGGAGGTTGAGGTGGTGGTTCAGAAAGCACTGCATCATGACCCGGGTCCAGGTCTCTTTGTGCCGTGTAATCTAAGATCTAAGGTATTGCAATGGGGTCATTCTTTCCAGCTGGTGGCTCATCCAGGCGCTCATAGGACCAGGGATTTCCTGTCCAGACATTTTTGGTGGCCTAATATGGAGAAGGACGTGCGGTAATTTGTTGCCGCTTGTGCTGTCTGCGCCCGCAACAAGGGTTCTCAACGCCCACCCTCGGGCCTGTTACGCCCCCTACCCATCCCTAGCCGCCCGTGGAGCCACATCGCACTGGATTTTATTACCGGGTTGCCTGCTTCACAAGGCAACACGGTGATCCTAGTGGTTCTGGACAGGTTTTCGAAGGCGGCACATTTCATCGCCCTACCTAAACTACCGTCAGCACCGGAAACCACTCAGCTGATGGTAGACCATGTATTTAGGGTGCACGGCCTTCCCCAGGACGTGGTGTCAGATCGCGGCCCTCAATTTGCCGCTCTTTTTGCACCCATTTAGGGGTGTCAGTCAGTTTGTCCTCTGGGTTCCGCTTTTGCGCGCCACGGCTAGGCAGAAGGTCTCTGCCGACAGGCATCGTCCGGCTCCGTCCTACCGGGTTGGCTAACGAGTTTGGCTTTCCACACGAGACGTCCCATTGAGGGTGGAGTCTCGCAAACTCGCCCCGCACTACGTCGGTCCTTTTAAGATCGTGCGGAAAATTAACCCAGTTACGGTGCGTCTGCTATTACCACGTTCCATGCGCATACGGGGTTTTCTTTCTTTCCGGCACTTAGTAAGTGCACCTGTTTCGGATTTCCTGCTTCGATTTAAGCCCAGGATTTCCTTCTTCCGGTGCTTGGTTGTTATTTGCTCATTTTGACACTAAGCCGGTAAAGTATAGGTAGGCACTCTACGGAGACCTCTTTCCTTCATTGCCCTGCTTTGGAGTTACGAGGGACTTGCCTTTTTGTGCTTTAGACACATATAGGATACACCTTTGCATTTAGGATCTCCTTTGCATTTTCTGTCCCTCGCTCCTGCTACCATTCTAGTCTCTCTGAGACAGCTTTCAATTCCGTTTCTCTTACCTCTCTTTATTTCCTTGTTTTCTCTCTATCGAGAGTGAGAGGTGTTTTCCTTTATTTTTCTCGAGCCTACGAGTCTCGCTCGCCCGATTATTTTCGGGTCGCTATTATTTCTCCCTTTTTCAGTCTCCTCTGTATTACTCTCCGGCTTTGAGAGTAGGAGCTGTTTTTTATTTCTCTGTTTTTTCTCCCTTATTTGCGGATTCTGTCCACTTTATTGGTATTCTTATTTGAACACTTAAATAATCCTTTTAGTCACATCTGGACCTCCGAACCATTCGCCTCCCCCCTTACAGTGGCGAATTTAGGCTCATGGAATGGCGAGATTGGGACCACAGGCGGAATCAATATGGAGGCGGCACAGACGGTCTATCGAGTCCATTTTAAAATACAAACAACAAACTAGTATACATACAGTAATCGAGTTTGATAGTCAGTAAGTGACATTTCAAAATGGGGCACACAGTGTACCTTTGCTTTTTTTAAAGATGTATTTTTGAAGGCAGGAGTTATGAAAAAGTGGCGAGATTAGGCGCAGCTATGCGATTGTATCCTTTTAGGATACAATGACAATGAGGCTGAATTGCAGACTGTCGGCTTTAATTTGAGGGTATTTTCATCCACATCGGATGAAACGTTTAGAAATTATAGAACCTTTTGTACGTAGTTATTTCAGGTGACTTTAGAAATCACTTTTTATTTTGCTTTACTGCTCATTCTAACAAGAAAAAAACATGATTACACTGCAAAGATAAAGTGCAACTACCCCCTCAATGCACTGGTATTATATGCAGTATTTTATACAGTTCAGAAACTTAGAATATACATAGAATTCTGAGATTTTGGAGAAATATGTTTTAAGAAATATTTTTTCCATTTAATTTAAATTAAAAATTTCATTTTAAAGTCTTTCCTTGTGTCATACAAGACATCACACATCGAAGATAAAGGACATTTAAATGTCAGGCTGAATGAATGTAAGAACCATTGGACCACATTACTGTTACAAAAAAGAATAAGCCTTAGGTTTTTCTGAACTAAATCCCATGTAGTGTATTTAAAGAGGAAAACTTATATCATGGTTTAAATACTTAAACTTTAGCTTTTTAGGATGCAAGTACTTAAAAATATTTTTAAAAAGATTATTCAAAAAAATAAGTTGCACTTCAGTGTAATTACAAAAAATAAACTTTTATGTCCTATTTTTACATAAGGGTGTGCTGGTTTAGATTGTGTAAAACAAATGGGTCAGTGTCTGCTGGCAATTTTAATATAAATAATCTGTTAAACAGATGGATCTGAGGAACTGTGCATTTACAGATACATACATTCAGTGGGCAGTTTATTAGGTACACATAATACTACCCTGTATCTAGTACCGGGTAGGGCCCCCTTTCATTACAAGGCTCAGGGAAGGATCCAAATGCAGAGACAGAGGTAAGTGAAACAATGGAGGACTTTACTAAGAACTATGAACATGAAACAAAACAACAAACAAGTTGAACACGAGGAGGAAACTCGGAATGAGCTAGACACAGATTGACGAGTGGCTGGCAGAATGCAAGCAAAACACAATGACTAAGCGAAGATACAATGGGAACAAGGGACTGAAATACAGGGGAACAGGTGAAAATGATAATACCCTAACAATCAAGGGTTACCAAAAATGTGACAGGGGGCTGGGGAACTGGTGGCCTCTGCAGATCACAACTAGGGACTGTGAAAGGACCCCCCAGCCCCCTGACGTTCCTCCAGGATAACCAGATGAGCTCCTGGATGAGTTTGGGGTCTTTGAAACTTAGAAAACAACAATAGTCAACTAGATTTTAACCACAGTCTATAATGTCATCCATGTTAATTTGACTTGGGAGTAAGTATACAGTAAAATTGTTTTTAATTTAGAATTTATTTGTGTCTGTATCAGGTTCTAGTTCCTAAGTTTTCAAATACAATCGAATATAGCAAATACTTTAAGCATTCATGTAAAAACACATAGAAATATTATTTTTCTTTTTAAAATATATTTTATTTTTAAGTTTTGTTTTTCTCCAAAATTGGCAAGAAAGCAAGTGACATTATCTTAAGTTAATTTGGAGATCTCCATTCACCCTGAAGAATCCCTCTCCATTTAAGATAAGGTCAGCTGCACGCTTAGCTCCAACTGGAGAAGCTGCCGCCTCAGGCCTTCGGCTAATATCCTCGGCTGTCTATTCGGCCTCAGAATAGTAGTTTTCCACATTTGATTCAATTTCTCGGAAAGTGTCATCATCCAATGCATGGTCCAAGAAATCGTTGGAAGACATTGTACTGGAATAATTGGGAACTTAGCTAAGAACTCTTTGAGCTAGCACGCAAGTTAATAGTGTACAGTTGTAACACCTCTTTCTGTGAGTTTGGTAAACACCTCCTTCACATAGCATGGGAGGTATCTCCAAATTCAACTTACCCGCCCACTGTAGTTTTTCAAAATTGAGGAATGAGTCAAGAAATTAGTCATTTTGACATATACCTCTCCCAAATGTACACCTTTCACTGTCAATATTTCTGTTTAAAGATTGTTTTGGCAAGCTGAAAAGAGTTGTGCCTTGATCTGTTAACCCTATTTACTTTGGCCCATTTTGCCCAATTTTCGCCTAGTTTTTACTAGTGTCAATTAAGTGCCAATATCTCAAAAACTATTCACTGCACATCCATGGTTGAAAGTTTCAATGAAAGAAGAGGCTTGTACCATTCAGAAATTTGCATCAGAATAAATTTATGTAAAAATGGTCACATACAGTTTATACATAATACACATAAAAAAACAAAAAAAAGTACAAAACGCCTTGTGTTTTTACAGTTTTGCACTGACTATTTCAACTTCAAAGTACTGGAGCAAGCCAGAATTTGTTACACTAGTGCACTGATATGTTGTCCACAAGTGTATAGAATTTGGTAAAGATATCTACAGGCTTTCCTTATCCATTGGTAATTTTTCCAAAACTGTGCCCAGTGTCCCAATATTTATCCAAACCTCTCCAAATATAAAACATGTGCATATCTTTCTGTCCAGGCATGTCAATCATCAGAAAAGTTTATCTTTCTATTGAAACAGTTTTTGTAATACAAAATGTAAAGAAAATAAACCTACACATGTTTTGTATATATGTGTATGAGAGTATGCTCTTACAAATTGTGCCGAAAATTGTGCCCAAAAGTGCCCAAATACCTCTCCGAACAGGATTACTTGCCCTAATGTTATCTAACCAATCTGCTTTACATTTAAAATGGAAATACTGGAAATAAATGGAAATACATTTAAGTGAAATACTGTAAAAATAAATAAAATTATATATATATATATATATATATATTACATCCAGTGCTTCTGATATTAGCTCCCACATAATTGGGAATTGTAGCCAACTAGGATTTATGGATTCATTTTAGATAACTAAAAACTAAATTACATTATTATAATATTATATCTTGACTGAAATCGTGAAATAAAGCACTGAATGGCCCATGGGTTGGTTTCTGCACAAAAAAACGGACAGAAAATGAACGCTGCAAACCCAATGTTTCAAGGCGCAGTAATGTCTACTTCTGTTCCATTTCTTCCCCTCCCCCCTTAGCAGGCAATGTGCTCCTCTCCTGCTTGTCACAACATAACAGCTAACTAGCGAACTTCTGCGACAATCCATTGATCATGAAACTAAAAATACTCTAGATAATAGCGCTTCAGACAGTTGATACTATAATAATAATAATTATTATTATTTGTGTGTGCATATATATATATATATATATATATATATTCAAAGAGAACAGAAATGGGTCTTGCCTTCCTCGAAGGCCGCTTCTGCTACAGAGTCTTTACTCTCTGCCCCTGAGGACTCGCCTTCCTCACCGCTGGAATCACTGTGGTCCAGCTCCTCCAATACCTGAGCAACCGTGAAATAAACGGTCTTCTTGGCCATTTTCTCGGATAAAAACTATAATTTTTCGCTCCAGCAACGAAATGTGACCAGCGCAATTGCTCAGTACAACAAACCACGCACGCGTAAGAGAAAATGTAGCCTATATTGTAGCCTATATGCAGCTAACACAGGGCTAATTTTATCTGGATAGGCTAAAAGCGTTCGTGAACAGCAAGGAAGTCCATCCCTTACTGCACAAGCTCAGAAATAAAGCGCATGTGACTTCACGACAAATTTGATGCTAACTTCACAGTCATGGGGCCGATTGCGCATACCGCCATTACCCTATGGGCTGTCGTTACGCGTGGATACAGCGCCGTTCCCAGTCGCTGGAATATGACATCCTTTACTTCATTTAAAGGGGTAGAAAACCCCGTCGAAGATAATCTACGTGTTTTATGTTAGATCATTCCTGAAGCAGTCTAGTAATGTTTTTACGCAACGGTGGTAACGTAGTACAAAGGCAAATGCGATTGGTACGCACTGTGGAAATGGAGATTTTGCTGGGCAATGGATTAATGGATTACGAAAAAGCGTTCAGGATTCTTCAGAAAACAGTTATAACTACATAACCAGGTAAAATATTTGGTTGATTAAACATGTTTACGAAGAGATTTTGTAGAAAATAAAATATATTTATACAAAACCGGAAGCACATCGGTTGTATGCATAGTGAAGTGAGCACAGGGAAAAAACACATAATGTCTATTTATACAAATTTTCAATAACATACAATTGTTCCTAAATCGGATCTTGATTTTTTAGCGTGTAGAAACTGTACCAAAAGTTTTTGTGATATGCATTTTATTGCCTGTGACTGCGGCGAGGTGAAGGCTGTAAACAAATAAAAAAAGTGGGTTGGGCTATAAGCACCCTGCTGCTTTATGGCTCTGTAGTGTAACCTGAGAGCTGATAAGCATATAAACGAATGTGTTCGCAGGCTGTGACTGTTTTTAACAATTTTGCGTCGAAAGTTCCGTGTTTTATTAACGTTATAATTTAGAATTTAATAGAAATATGAACACTATAAAAAATTGAGACGGATACGTCCCACCACTAGGGGGCCAAAGCCCATAGAGTTAAATAAGGTTAATGTTGTTTTTCAGTGGAAATCCCCTTTAAGTATTTTAAACCGTGATCTAAGTTTACTTCTTGGAAAGTAAAGTGAAAGTGCACTTTAAGTACACTACTTGGGATTTAGTTCAGAAAAAGTGTACTTAAAGGATAAGTTCGCTATTTTGGACCTTGGACCCTATTTGCGGTCTGTCTTCCATGAACCTGACACATTGAGTCCATATTTTCGCTGATCGGTCCAGTATTGAGCTAGCTACAGATTTCCTGTAGGCTCTCACTGGGCTACAATAGAAGTCAACGGGGCAATTCGAAATGTTATGGAAAAACAACGATAAATGTGCTTTCATGTACAATAAATGAGACGGGAAGCTCAGGGTGTATTGTTACCGGTCTCAGTATGCTCTCCATGTATCTCAAACCGAACATTTTTACGTGCTTGGCATGGCTTGGAAGTAAGCATTTCTCTGTTGCTTGTTTTCGCTGCTCCCGCGGAGTACTATGTGTCGGGGGTGGGGGAGCGGGAAGGTGTGCCGGCCGTTTACGAAACTATCTATGTGAGCAGTCTGCGTTTGTTTACCTGCAGCAACGTAGGCTACAATTTCCACAAAAAAACTTGGATGATGGATGACTATAATGATTACGAAGACGAAGAATTCGATTTTGACTTTGACGTTACTGGCTACAGATTTGAGCCAGAATACACGGACACGGAACTACAAGAGATGGATGATAATGTTATCCGAAGTCAGTGCGAGGTAGTGCGGTCGGAGAAATAGTTCTGTTTCAAATGGAATTGTTGTTTCAACGGTCGGTTTGCGTTTGCGATAGCCTACATTTCACAGGAGAGCATACTGAGACCGTAAGAATACACACTGAGCTATAAAAGCACATTTATCGTTGTTTTTCCATAACATTTCTAATTGCCCCGTTCACTTCTATTGTAGCCCAGTGAGAGCCTACAGGAAATCTGTAGCTAGCTCAATACTGGACCGATCAGCCAAAATATGGACTCAATGTGTCAGGTTCATGGAAGACAGACCGCAAATAGGGTCCAAGGTCCAAAATAGCGAACTTATCCTTTAACTCCTTTGCGTAGAAGGTGACACCGGCGGAAGCTTTTTGCTCAACTGAGACATTCGTTGCTACTGCAGCCGAACTATTATTGGAAATCACAAACTCTGCGTTTTAAATTTATTGGTAGACGGTTCGTGACGATTTCTGCCGAATACGTAGTTTCTAAGTGTCGCTATTTCCCTGTAGCAAGTCCATTTATCAAGCAACCCCCCACCTAGTCTATACCTACCTATGCGTGACATAGTGGATAATAGCGGCTATGTTTGAGTTCATAAATATATTTATTCATCATATAAAATTAGAATAACGTCATAGCAACTAGATAAAACCAACAATAGCCTGATCGTATGCTAGAAAAGCCGTGAAAAGCCCTGCTCACTCAAATGCAAAATAAACTGAAAGTACTCTCTCGTTCTACCATGTATTCTACTAGCAATATATGCTACTAAATATGAAATAAATATACAATCCTACCATTGGGTTTACACATCAAGATGTTCCTTTCAAAATTCAGTTGTCATTTATTGTCTGGTACAATCGGTTTGAGAAATATACAACACTTTATACTGCTATTACACTATCTGAAACGTCGCCGTGTAATACCCCCATGCCCTGTAAGCCTGTCTCACAGTTCATTCTGGTTTAATTGTCGGCTTTTTTATCCAATAGAGTACATTATAACCTTCGCAACGGTATATGCCAAGTCTTTTTGGGTGCTTTGAACAATTTACTACAGCCCAGCGTAACGGCAGTTTTCGTTTTAACTGTAGTATTACGCAAGCTCTATAGAATATGCATTATGGAGGGGAGTTTCCCTTTTGCGATATGTAAGTATTTTTGCATCTAAAATACCGTTGGTCTCGCTGGCTACATATGTACGTTCGTGTTTCCACTCGAGCACTGTCTTTCCAATATGTTTGATAGCCCTATTGTTATTTTCGCATTTTGAGTGCATTTCACAGACTGTAGTGCAATCGTTAAATGTATTTTTGATGTAGGCTACCGATGTTCATTGAAGATAGAACATTTGCCAGCATTTTGCAGATGGTGAAATACTATTTTATGTTCATGTTATCATACATAATATAGGCTATGGCGTATACTAGTCTCTTAGGGCATGACAAATGCTCATTCCAATTTACTGTGCGCTGATATGTGGTAGATTAAGGTAAACATTTCCTTGGAGTCATTATGAATAGGAAAACTTAAAAGATTAAAAGAATAGAGAAAAATGCAATCCCAGGACAAAAGTATACATACTGTATAGTACAGGGACAAGTGATGTTTTATTGAGGTACAAGAGTGAATGATTAGGCAACATATTTAGGTGTATGTAACACTGTGATATCAATGTTTTTCATCTTAAGCCATCAGAAGGAGCAAATGTATTTGTTTTGTAATGGACAAAACTAATTAATTCATTTTATGACATGTTTTGCATAGGGGTTTTGGACCCATAGATATCTACCCCCCTATACCGATGAAAATATAGTAATTCCCACTTGAAAATGATGCAAAAGTGAGTTTTATGAGCCAAAACTGTTGATTTGTAGTTAAATATATCATAATTTTTTTTTATTTAGAGCAGTGCACAATTTAGCCATTTGGATAGATTTGGAGACACTAATGGACAACAGGGTACACTGCTATATTTTGCATCATAGACTTTTAGTAGTTCTGCATATCATCCTCAGATTTTGCTAAACTTGTGGACATGGAGTTTATGATCCAGGAAATGTATATATATTACCGATTTCACTTATGTAGCTCTCAGCAAAATAAGAAAAAACTATTATTTATTTTTTCCCCCCCAAAGTTTCTTTGCATTTGCGGCACTTCATTTTGAATTAAATTATGAAAATAAACAAATATAAGTTTGTATTGTAAATGGCACACCTGTCTTCTTTCATTTAAGCCATTTATTTAAGTTTATGTGATGCTCACACCTGGCCTTAAACAGAGCACCCCCTAAATAGGTGAAATTTGCCATCTGCGCCAAGGGGTTAACTTGATTGTGCGAGCCCCTAGTGGTTGAGACGCAGGCGTCTCAATTTTAAAAACATCACATATGCGTTGCTAGTTCCACGAGAATACGGATTTTATAACCATAAACCACATATCATGATAATTAGTACTTAATATCCTATCAGCGTGCGAGATATCACATTCCGATCTGCCACCATTAGCTTGTAATTCATGAAAGTAGCATGCTATGCTGCTACACTGTTATCTACAATGGACCCGACCACATGTAAGATAGCAGACATTTAAACATATTTGAGAGTTAATTAAAGTTTTTATTTTATCACCAAAAAATCGTTTACTATCACAGCCGCAAGAAACACCTTCCAAGATCCTGAATACACACAAGTAAAACTGTCAACATGCCTACTCACTCCACAGGAAAAAAAACGAGTGGTATTTGTTTGTCACCACATAACTTTCGTTTGCTATAAAAAGCTCCGGTAAAATATGAAATTAAGTCGTAACCTTACCTTTGGTTATGAAGATTAAGATGTCCCCTGCAAGAATCTGAGGTTATTTTTTGACTTGGTTGACCCGTTTTTAAGATTCAATCCTTGTTTCAACTAGGGATGTGCACGATTTACAGACTAGTCGAGTAACCGACGGGAGACCTGCTACTCGGCAAAGAAAATACTAACCGGTTAACCTAAATCTTACACATTGCTTTTATTTCACTCAGATCAGTCATACATCTTCTTAATAAAATGTTACAGTATCTTTCTCGCCTAATGTTATGAGCATAGAGACAACGGATACGGATAAATATTGGCCAAAATTTATTTTTGCGGAAGGACATCTGACTTGCGGCCACTGCAGCTCTGGGTGCGAGAGCGAATCGCGATCACGTGATATAAATAATACACGTGTTGCTGAGTGAAATGTCGCGTAAAAGTGTGGTGTGGAAGTATTTTGATCGTCTTGAAGACGATGGGAATCGGGTTGTATGTCGGCTTTGCAAAAGCAAATTAGTGTATAACCACTCTACCAGTGCCATGTTGAACCATGTCAAATATCGGCATGTCGGTGTTACTCTAACCACCAGTGAGGCTGCTAAGGGGGCGAAGCAAACGGCTATTACTTCATTCACAGACCCGCTCAGTAGACGGTGTGATACTACCAGATCGGAGGAAATTACAAGGCTCATAACAAAAATGATTGCCAAGGACATGCTACCTCTTAATTTTGTTGAGGGTGGGGGGTTCAGAGACTTGATGGAATGCGTCGAACCAGACTACAAAGTCCCCTCACGCAAAACGGTGACTGCTAGGATGGAGAGCGAGTATGAGAAAATGGCTACAGAGCTCAAGTGGAAGATGCAGAGAGCAGAAAACATTGCTATCACATCAGACGGCTGGACCGCACTGACGACGGAATCTTACCTGACTATAACATGTCACTTCGTTGCTGAGGGAAAGATGGTCAGCGCTGTACTGCAGACACGGGCGATGGAGGAACGCCATACAGCGGAAAACTTAGCAGAGCACCTGAAAGCAGCTACACAGGAATGGGGTCTTCTCGGTAAAGTCATCGCATGTGTGCACGATAACGCCACCAACATAGTGGTTGCAAACCACCGCTTGCTGGAGTGGGAGTCGGTGCCCTGCTTTGCGCACACGCTTCAGTTAGCCATAAACGATGGTTTCAAGGCAACTGCCATAAGTCGCTTGATTGGTACCTGTGCTAGGCTGGTTGGGCACTTTCATCATAGCACTGTCGCCACCGTTGCTCTCAGGAAGAAACAGGAGCAACAAGAGCTACCCCGCCATAAACTGATCCAACCGTGCAACACCCGTTGGAACTCGGTCAACGATATGCTTGAACGCCTCCACGAACAGCGCTGGGCAGTCACTGCTGTGTTGTCCGATAGGACAGTGACCAAACTTGGGGATGCGAAGACTTTGGAGCTCACCGATGACAACTGGAAAATTATTGAGAACCTCTTGCCTGTGCTCAACTCACTGAAGACCTTTGGTACGTGTTTGTGTTTGTATTGACAGAATCCGCTTTGTTCCCCTTCGTGCACATGCTAGAAGTGTCCCTTTTAGCTGTCCTATAAAAGGGCATTATCACCCCAGGGTAGCACAGAGCAACTAACAAACATCTTTTGCCACCATTTGGACTCATATCATGACCAGGTAACTACACAACCCAAAGTTCTACCAAAGCTCATTTGTGCCTTAAAGAAGATGGCACAGCTCAATTTGTATGCCAACATTTTAACATTCAGCGGCATAAGATTTCAAACTGTTTGCTAATAGGCCTACTTCTCATTCATTATCAGATCGTTGGTGAACAATACGAGGTTGATACAATGAGCAGAGTGGGAGAAAACAGGTTCTTTGTGCCAGCCATGCAGTTTCCAGGGGACAAGGTCTGGTACTATGAGTCGGACATCAAAACTGTCATCCCTGTGCCCATGCCTGCAACATCCTCTGCCAGACACTTCTGTGTGCTGCCTGAAATTTGGGAGAAGTACTCCACAAGAAAAACCTGAAATGTCTTGAATCGAGAAATGATAAGAGAGTGTGTGTGTTTGTCTGTGTGTGTGTGGGTGGGTGGATGTGTGTGGATGTGTGTGTGGGGGGGGGGATAGGAATTTCAGTTCAAAGTTCAGTGCATTCAGTACGTTTTCAGTATGTTTAGGGACAGGATGTGGTGGGTTGGGTCAAGTGAGGGAGCACAACTGGGGGAGGTTACTGTGGGGTGTTTTGCCTGTCATTTTTTAATAATTTTTGAAATAAAAGGAAAGGTTTACCCAAAATCAATATTGTATCGTGTTTTTCCCTTTCCAGGTGATGTTCAAGTTCTGAGAATTTAAAAAAAATTATTATACATGCATGCTGTCCAGCCTGGCCACTCCAAAAGCAGAGCATGTCATTTTGGTCATAACCTTGCCCATTTTCTCCTTATAAGGATAAGTATGACATAATACTGCCTAAATGTACTGCATTTGGAGTGGCCAAGCTCTGGACAGCAAGTATGTAAAAAGAATTAATAAAAAAATTCTCTGATCTTGTTGAACATCTAGAAAGGGCAAAACACGATACAACATTGATTTTGGGTAAACCTTTATTTGAATAAGTTGGGGTTCATTACCGAAACATGCTCTTTCATTACCGTAATGTCAATTTCATTACTGGAACACTCCATGTTTGACAAAATATACAAATTACACTAATACAATACCTCAAAAGTTTAAGCTGTGTTTGAAATATGTCCCATGCCCTTTCTACTATTGTTATTGTTTAAAAATAAAATAAAAAAATACATGGGAAAAACCAGCTGTGCGTTACGGTAATGAGATTGTTCTTTGAATTGAAAATATGTGTTTTTATATAAAATACATTTTAGGATGAAATCCTGTTATTTGAGCATGTACATTTACATTGTGTTAAAATCTTCGAAATGCAACTTTGTATTATTCTGTTATTTGCTACTTTAAAATGTGTTACGGTAATACATTTTTTTTTTTAGACAATGTACCAGAAAATGTCTGAAAATGCTTTAAAATGTATACTAAAACAATGAATTTAACATTTATAATACATTTAGATCATATTTGATGAAATGGGAAAGATCATTATTGTCTCTATCTTCTTAACTTTTACTATATGCAGTGCCAAGTTCGTGAGAATCACCCCCCTGTCCTGGCATCCTTGCACTGGCTGCATGTAAATTTTAGAATTCCGATTTAAAAATTTTACTAATCACTTTTAAAGCACGTCTCGGACTGGCCCCAGGCTACATTTCTGATCTTTTAATTCCTTATGAGCCTGTTGGCGACCTGTGGTGTGCGGGGAAGTCGACATTTTTTATCGACTTTTAAAACACTTTTAAAGACCCACTTTTTTAGACTGGCTTTTTTGTAATCTTTTGCTCTGTTCTTTTAAGATATAATTTTTCATTTAGCCTCGTTTTTGCGTTGATTTGTCCATTTTATTATTGTTTTGTGTTGTTTTATTGCTCTCACTGTTTTATTGTGTTTTTGGAAGTTCATTGTTACTAATCATTTTATTGTGTAAAGCACTTTGTAACCTATGTTTTAAAAAGTGCTATATAAATAAAGTTTATTATTATTATTATCATCTATCAAACGCGTTCTCATTATTACTCAATGGACTGCTTCATGTACAATATAATAAATCTGAGAAGAGTGCTCCGCCTCCAATTCTGAATGAGAAGAATGAAAAAGAGGAAATGCATCAGTAAACTCTGCGAAAACAGCTAGCCTGTCAAAAATAGCCGAGTTGAATTTTGATTGGATTCTCATCGAGAATAAAGATAAAATATAGCCGCAAGCGGCAATTGGGGGTTTGAGCCCTTAAAAGCCAAAAGAAAGTCAAGGATATAAGACATTTAAGAATATAAAAGCAATATGACATGCAGCTGTGCAATGATACACATTCTACACAAATCAGAAGAATATTTCCTGTTTAACATCGAAAAACAACATATGTCTATGGGAATTTTCGTGAATGTGAATTTTTCTATTAAAAAGTAAAGTGTATTATTACATTGTATTATCTCAGTAATTTACTGTTATTGATTTCTTATTGCCAGAGCACTTTGTCCGACAGTGATTGTGTTTTTATTGTAGCCTATTGCACAGCCTAAACCTGTTATTAATCTGTTACCATAAGCTACTGATCTGCTGTTTTTATAATGACCGTGTTTAACTAAATATCATTTTCGAAATAACTGCCGTGCTATGTAATGCTGTTGCTGTGTCGAGCTTTCCAAAAAACGGCGGCAATGATACAATGCAGTGTCGTTATTGTGTTGGCTCTATAATAGGCCTATCGAGGGCTTATACCCTTCATTATCATCGCAACTACAGAACGCATTCGACTATACAATGGCGCCCCCCACTGGATCTATAATGAACTGCAACTGTTGTGCTTTGATTACCCAATATAGACTACTCTTATGAAACAACATTAATATTGCGGTTCAAAAAAAACAAAAAAAAAGTGTTTTTAATGAGAGCGAATATTCTGAAATTCGTTCGGCAACACCAACGAGTATCTGAAGCCTATAAAATGATATTCAGGTCAGTCCTATTGCTCATACATGGGTACATTAAGTGGCAAATGCAGTTGTGTATTGTGCTACCAGGATCATTTACAGTGGCCAAGATGCTTTTTTGAACTTTTTTTGTTACCTTTGTCCTTAAAGGAGCTATATGTAACACAGTATGAGGGTTTTTCTCTCCTACTAGAGTTTTTACCTCTGCTATCTGGGGGCTTAGAGCTGGCTTAGAGCTGGCATTTCCCATTTCCCCCTTTTCTCCCCTTTCTGTTCTGTAAAGCGTCTTTGTGACAGTCATCTGTGAAAAGCGCTATATAAATAAAATTGAATTGAATTGAATTGAATTTACAGTACTAAAGCATAAAATGACCATGATATGTCATCAGAGATTAAGGAAACATGCTAAGTCGAAATACTGGCTTCTCCGACAACAATGCTACAGCCAGTATGTTCTCCTTTGAAATTTCCATTCCAGGTCGGAACGTCTGCATTTGTTTTGGCCTGTGTGATTCACTATTCTCCGAGTTGACTCCACCCACTGCCCATTACGAATAACCAGATGTACTCCGCCACTCCGACCAATTTACGAATGGCTAAGCTAAGTTCAACATTGTTTTCATTTAGCTAGCTAGCTAAAGATTTAAATATCTATATGTATATAGTTACTAGCTAAACATACCACTAATGTTAGCTTATATCTGTGTGACCGTTAACATAGCCAGCCATGCATCTAGCTAACATTGACAGAGTTGACAAAATCTACATGAGCTGGTTTATAATTTGCAAACAATAAATTGCAAACGTATACATTAGCTGATCAACTTACAGTGTAGGACTCGTCGTCGCTTGTCATTGTCAAAATAGAATAAGCTCGTCTCAAAATATAATGTTGCGCTCGGCTCGTCTTGCGCTCGTGTTCATTCAGTGTCCTCAACCTGGCAACCCGCGTGAGCTTCGAGTCTGGGGAGGAGGTGGCGGGCGGAGAGAACTCTCCAATATTGTGAATTTGGACTGCAGTACCCATTTTAAATGCTCGGTGTCAAAGTTACATATAACTCCTTTAAAAGGTAGTCACAGAGTTCAGTAGAATCATGACCTTTTCACTGACACAATTTTGTTTTGGTACTGTTTCTTACATTTGGCAATCGGTAAAAGAAAATGTAAACAGACCCTGATTTCGGGGACTCTGCACCTTCTATGGTAGCTACATTACATTACAGGCATTTAGCAGACGCTCTTATCCAGAGCGACTTACGTAACTTCTTATTATTACATTTATCCATTTATACAGCTGGATATATACTGAAGCGATTCAGGTTCAGGTTAAGTACCTTGCTCAAGGGTACAACAGCAGTGTCCTACCTGGGAATCGAACCTGAAACCTTTCGGTTACAAGTCCAGTTCCTTAACCATTATACTACACTGCTGCCCTTTGGCCACTACATTGGCATTTGGGAGGAAGCACCACTTACAATGTTCTTTTTTTAATAGAAAGGAATATAAAAAATATATTCTATTATAGCTGATTCAACACTGAACATTTTGCAGTGTTGGCACAAATAATGTAATTTACAAAAAAGAGGGAGAAAACCTGCATATCCGCTCTGTACTCTTGATCTATGTGTTAGAACAGAGCCAGAGAAATATGGAACAGACAGTGCCACAATAATAAATAAATAAATAAATAAGGAAATAAATAAAAGAATAAATAAATAAATGTGGAAATATAAAAATGATTAAATAAAATGATTTGGAAATAAATAAATAAATCTGGGAATGAATATAGAAATGTAAATGTATGTGCAATTAATTTAAGTTATTACATTTATTTTTTTATTTATTTTCAAATATATTCATTTATTTATTTCCATATATATTTCCCAATTTATTTCCCTATTTACTTATTTATTCCCATACATATTTACCGATTGTCATTGTCAAAAGAAACAAAATAGAAATAGAACCTGTTACCTACAGCTCTAGGTGCAAAAGAGCTGAACAAAAGGTAACAGATAGAGGAGTATAAAGGAATAACGAGAAAAAAGGAAACAAAAAGACTAAATAAATCTTTACCCTAACTCTAACCGGACTACCGACGTTTCTTATTTATAACAACCAGAAACGTAGAGACCGCAATCCTATACCTTACCGACTTCGATGTCAAAATTACAAAGACAATATCGAAGCACAGGAAAGCAGAAACCCTGAGCTTATAGCCGACAGGAAACTCAAAACAGGTGAGAGGAATCACCGCCGAGCGATAGCAAAGCACCGAAATGGAAGACAGAAAATCCGTTAGATGCCCTGACGTCACCAAAAGAAAGAACGACTGCAGAAACAACCGGAGGCTGCCAGAAACCATGACGGTATATCAAAACACGTCATAATGGTTTGTCCGAATAATATTGATCCATATAGTCCTTGCTCGCACACTTTAACCTTACGCACGAGCAGGTCTGCTTCGCCAGCTGTAAATTGCTCTTTTTGCAGTCTTATTAAATCCACCATTATATTAGCAATCTGCCAAGGTGCAAACGCAGGTGGCTTTTAAAGGAATGGGAGATGACACTGATTGGTTTCTTGCATGCTACGCCCAAGACACACCTATAATTAATGAAGAGGCTAAGTTCAGCCCATTTGAACCTTGCCCCTTACTTTGTGCTCAAAATATGTACCCTCGAACTAGCAAAAGTGGTGTTGGACAAGCCCTAAATGCACTTGCACCATGCGTTTTAGACCATGCGCTAAGATCGTCAAGATAGAGCCCATTGTGTCATGGTTATCTGCAGCCTTTGCTGGTCTACGTTTTGGTTTCTTTTTTGGCGTCGTCAGAACGCTCTATCGGATTTTTTCCACTTCCGTTCCGGTGTTTGTAGCTTACCCGACAATTATTCCTTACGGCTGTTTTGCGTTTCCTGCCGACTATAAATGACCCAGGACTTCCGCATTTCCGACACTTCGATATTGTCTTTGCTATGTTGACAAACTAAGTCGGTAAGGTATAGGAATTTCAGTCGCTGCATTTCTGGTTCGTACTAATAGGAAACGCAGCAAGTCCGTTTAGAAGATTTAGGATTAGATTGGTTTTCTCTTTCCTTTCCAATATTTCTTTATCCTTTATTCTTTTCACCTTTATTTTTGTTTTGGACAACAATAAATCTGAACATTTTAGTCTAAAAAACTAAACATTTTTGTTGACAAAAACTCGTCTAATTTTCGTCAGATGTGTTACTTATATCACCACAGACAGCTGAAGTAAATATCAATACATTTTAACTTCATGCAGGAGCAGGTCTGTTTCCCCTGCTGTAAAACAGGATTTTCACAGTCTTCCTGGGAAAGTGGATTGTTTTAAAGCATTATGCTACCAGTAAAACAGGTTGGTCACATTTCCATAAGCAGGACATTATAAAACAAGGTAAAATATGCGTGAACCTATGGGTTGCCAACCTGACAGTTTTATTGTATTTATTGTCATCATTAAGGCAAAATAACGGTATTTATATTACTAATCAATATTAGAATGCAGGTAATGAACTTCGGATGAAGCTTGAACTTCGAGAACTCCATGAGAACATCCTCATTGAATTGATGTTTACAATGCTCCATTGCATAATCAAACGAAGGCTAATTTGGCGTTTTCTAAGGTGAGACGGAAGCATTGGTCGCTTATTCTCAGCTGTTGCAGGTGCTTTTAACGAAATTTAACCGCATATTTTGTAAAATAACAGCACTGTCGGGAATTACCGGGAACTCATAATGGTTAGTCCGAATAATATTGATCCATATCCATATAACCTATTCCTTGATCACCCTAAACACACACGAGCATGTCTGTTTCGCCATCATATAAGCAATCCGCCAAGGTGGAAAAGCAGGCTTTTAAAGGGAATGGGATATGACATTTTGATTAGTTTATGTCATGTCACGTTCAAGACACACCTATAATTAATGAAGAGACTAGGTTCATAGCCCATTTGCACGTTGTGCCGTGCTTCGCTTTCAAAAAACACGCCGTCAAAACTACCAAAAGTGGACTTGGACACACTCTAAATGCACTTTACGCCATGCGTTTAGACAAAGCGCTAAGATCGCCAAGAGCCCCTCATCAGTTGCGCCTTAATCTGTTAAATAAGGTCAATGTTGTTTTTCAGTGGAATTACCCTTTAATGACTTGTTAAAATAAATGTTGTCTTCAAGTGTTTTTATTGTTAGAAGCTAAGGTTAGAGTTTGTGTTCACTTCTTTGGTGGTTTAGGCTATTGTTGCTAGTTTCGTTCTCTTTGTCCAGCCCGACAGTTAGATTGGACACGTACACGGTTGATCTGTAACTTTGACGCTCCGGTTTGGGAGCATGCTATTTTACTGCCTCCTAAACAAAAATCTTTTTTTTCTTCTTTTATTGTTGTAACGTTTTTTTAAATTAAACAATATCTTATAGAATCAAATGTCTGTGGTGGCCATATTATAATACACTATATTAATGTCGCTTGTAACACATGGTTAACCACATATAGCAATTCTAGCTTTTAGTCCTTCAAGCTAGCTAGCTAACGTTAGAAAAAAGTGTTTAAAAACGGAGCTGTGTGCTACTGCTAGCGTTATATGACAACGTTTGGACACAACGCTGCTCGTCCGGAGGGAATTATGGGACGTCGAGTTTTTAAACAGTGCCAGCGCTGGTATGTTCACAAAAAAATACTAAAATGTTAAATATACTCAAAGCTGGTCCAGAAAAACAACATAGTTTGCGAACGGGCGTTATACTGAACAATCCAGGAAATTGACGGTAAGACTTAATCACTAGAAATGGTTTAAAAGTAAGTTTTAGTTTATGTCCACGCTCTAAATGAATGGGGAATTTACTTCAGGGCACATGAGGACGAATCACGATCATCTTGACCAACCAATATCGTGTTGCATGATAACATCATCATATCGCCCAAGCCTAGTTTTAATAGAATACTTTTAAAAATGCCTGTATTACAAAAAAATTTCCACAAAAATGTTGGGGTTGTGACATTGCCGATTGCAGTCAGTACCTCATCTTTACAGGACTCCAGAATTATTAATTTGAATCCCTATTACACATTCCATTCCAGTTTGGTTAAATTAATTATCTAAATTATACTTTAATCTATTTCTCATACTTCTCTCTTTATATCATCTTAGTTACAGAATACAGTTCTTTACAACTCCTCTATGACAGAACAAACAAAATGCTTCAAATGCACCAAAATATCTTAGTAGAAAAATGCAAATAGATTCAGCATATAAACTGCAAGTTATAACAGGAAATGAGCATTAGCACCGAAGAAACAAAAACAGAATTGGGATGGCAGGTATGCCATCCGCCAAGTTACGGCTTGGTGGGGCATGCCCCATACCTATACAGCACCGAGAGTTTGGCACTTTCCAGGGTTTCCTACAGAAGTAACCACAATGACCATAGACTCTGAGCCCTTAAAAACATTAACTTCTGTATGTTCTGACCTCATGTAACCACACAGCATTCAGATACAACTTCACACATCCACACAATAAAGCCCCAAACTTGGGTTATTTTGCCGTTTTTCTCCTTCCTCTTCCGCTTCTTCTTCCCATTCTCCTGCCAAACTGCCTGCCTCCGTCGTGATGTTATCCAATGGGGAGAATATGGTCCGTATACCTGCTCATCAAGCTTATCGCCCAATAAAAACGCTTCATACTAATGATTTTTTATGTTAATACAGCTAATGGCTTCATGCTTTCCAAGAAGTTACTGTGGCCTAACGGATAGAGGCGCCGTCTCCCACACAGAGGATTGTGGGTTCGAGCCCAGCAGGGCACATGTTTATTTTCCACAAAACAATGTGCACCAGTTAAGCACTTTTAATTTATTAGACTGTTATTATTTTCACATTAACGTATTTTTATTGCAAAGGCAAAAGAGGTTTCCAATATTAACTGTTCAATGTTTCACTGACACTTGACGCTCGCTCTTGTCGGGTTTGGGGAGGGTGTTAAGCTCTGCTCTCGCGGTCATGACTGACTGACTGTGGAACCGAACCTCAACGTACCCTTGCCTCGGTCAACATTTCTTTATTCTTGTACTTGTAGCCTGTTAGTTAAACAATTCAGTCACTGGACACCACGACAGTAATGCAATAGGCTAGCTAACGTTATGGGAACAGGCATCCCATGGCCATTTGTCAAGCAAAGAAAAACGTTTTAACATCGTGTTCTTGCATTAATGTAAAAAATTAATTCTATAAATAACTGTGCCATTGGCTACATGTTTTAATCTCACACAAATGGCGACAAAAAAAATTGTATGTGTGGAGTCTGCTGTCCTCTTCCGCTGCGGTCATGTCTGACTCTGTGGAAACCCGAACCTTCAACGCTCGCCTCGGCCAACATTTCTTTATTATGTCTTCATTCATTTCTTCACTTCAGCTCTGTTCAGAAATCCTTTTCACACTAAACACAATGTCACCTTAAAATTAACTACTAGGAAAATTAGGAATTTACGATAATACATTAAGAATAGACGATAGCCTACTATAAACTGCAATCCCTTAAGACATCGGATTTATAAACCTCCAATTCCATAAACATATGTGATTCATGGTTATTCACTTCTTACTGCAAACACTTTTAATTATAATATATAATATAATATATATAATAATATATAATATAATCAGAAGAATAATCTCTGGTAGGCTACTTTCTTAGTAGCTATCTATTGTTTTGTTGCTGGCTAAGATTCCTGGGAAATATGCGTTGTCCAATTAAGCTTGTTAGCTAACGTTAGTTTTGCCAGAGAAACGTCAGTCAGCTGCTAGTCAGGAAGCAGGTACAAGCTAAAAAGGTACAAGCTTAAAACCGCGAAGGTATTATGCTGTGCTTATGAAGTTCGGCATCTCGTTGCCCAGACATGGAAGCTTGGAGTTACGCATCCAACAAGCCAGTGTTGAATAGCCTAATGTTCTTTCTATAGAATACTAATATGCCTATTTTACAACTGTATTTCCATATTTTAGGCTGTATGTATTTCTTTCAGCTACAATGTGTTTGCGTCTAGCCTATTGTGCGTGCATGTCTCCATATAGACTTGGTTAATTAATTTACATGCTTCTTCATGATCCATAGTTCAGGTGGTGCTGTTCATTGTATTCCATTAGACATTAAATACAGCTCATCTACAAACTCTTTTAATGTAATTGTGGGAGAAATGTTATCATTCTCGTGAGTAGAGGTATGGTTATGCGAATGTCTGCATGCATTTATTTGGAATGCATGTACTATTCTGTATGCATGTCTCTCCCGACGTAAAAAAAAGCCAAGTTACTCACGCATAGCCTACATAGCGCTGTCTATAAGTCCTTAATTCCAACTTGCAAAAACTAGGCCTGCCTTTAAAAGTATTGATATCAAAATGTGGCCAAGTTACAACTAACAATATTGCCTATTGTAGCTCACACTAAATAAACTAGCTCTATTCCAAAGCAATGCTATCCAAACTTTCCTAAATAATTTAATGCAACTTGGACCTGTGTTTCTTCATCTTACCATCTCAAGAGAATGTGGTCAATGAAACTGTATGTTCCACATCAAACTGCAAAATGAGAATAATTTATAGTGGAAAAAATACTCTGATTCAGATGTGTTGGACTTAGAAATTAAACAGAAAAATTACTACACTATAGGGCATGTTTGAATAATTGTCTGCATCCACTGCTTTGGGTCTATGAAAAGCACAGAAGTAATAAAATGTATTATTATTATTATTATTTATTTTGAAAATTTGGATTTCTATCAAAACCTGTGTACAAAATTCTGTTTGCAAATATAACTATTATTATGTCAAGAAAATTAATACTATTACTTATTTTCCATCATCTGACCCACAAACATGTCTGGATACGTTTGTAAAAATGCTATATACACTTTAAAAAAAATATTACTTATTTTTAGCTGCATTTATTTATTCATCCCCCCTTTCTCAATTGTACATGATGTTTCTTGATATAAATGCCTGCTTGTGAATAGTAAAGAAATCTGTAGCAGCAGTTAACATTTTAAAACCTGTACATTTTCTAAAGTAAACTTGCCAACAAAGTATAACCATATCCTTTCTGGAGTGTAATTATTCATCAACTGTTAAAAAATTAATTGAAATCATATGTTGTTCCTTGAGGCACAATCTCTTCATATGCTAAGATTAAGAAACACAGGGCCAAGTTGCATTAAATAATTTAGAAAAGTTTGGATAGCATTGCTTTGGAATAGAGCTAGTTTATTTAGTGTGAGCTACGATAGGCAATAATTGTTAGCTGTAACTTGGCCACATTTTGATATCAATACTTTTAAAGGCAGGCCTAGTTTTTGCAAGTTGGAATTAAGGACTTATAGACAGCGCTCTGTAGGCTATGCGTGAGTAACTTGGCTTTTAAAAAAAAATTTACGTCGGAGACGTTTTTGTTCAGATACCGTTTTACATGAGCTGGGCTAACGAGACATCACGTAGGCTACATTTCACGTGTACGTATCGTGATCCTAAAATGGCTGTCACGGCTCAGAAAGATAGTATGTATTGCTAGCATGCATTCTAGTTTATACACTCGGTAGAAAAAATCGCATTTACAAATAAACCACAAACAAGTGCAAATAACGAATCTCTCAACTGCACGTTATAACAGTGAGTGAGCATAAACGCCAAAACACAAAGAAAGGAAAACACTGTGCTAACGAGACATCATGCACATTTCATGAGGGCCTATTGTCTTAAAATGGCAGCTCAGTAAGCTAGCGTGTATTTTCCGCCTAGACACTCGGTAAAAACTCCAGAATTTACTTCACCAACATCACATACCAACTCCGTTAGTATTTCCCCATTCACACCGTTATATTTAACTCCATTAATAGTGAAACTAAAATATCATACCTGAAAAGGGGGGAGAAATATGACAATCGCGATACTGGCATTGTATCCTCAACGTGAGCTTCATCATGAATGAGGAAAAGGCCGCGATCTCCCTCTAGTGTATGGACGAAGGCATGAGCAATCGATCCAAAGTTAGCGTAAGGCTTTCTGCTAGATTACCAACGTAATGAAATGCCAATAAACCTGAACGTTTTACTGTTTTAACTTTTCTTAAACAAGCATTAAGTTTTAAGTGGTTCTGTCACGAATTCTTATGATTTTACCCAATTCTAATTAACTTTCACCAGATATTCTTGTGAATTGCCTTATGCATAGCTTTTTAGATTATGGTTTTAAACGTGTATTCACGTTATAAATTTACATGTCATTAGAACAGTTTTTTCTTCCTTTACAACTGTGTGGTTCAAATATTATTTTAACTTGTCACACTATAGGCTGCATCTACTGAGCAAGTGCACAATTAAGTTGTAAGCTGTACAATTTTATTGTAGGTTTTGTGGATTTTAATGTCACAGCTTTCATACCACCTGATCATATCAATGAGACTCTTTGCTTTTTCAAGTCAAGTCAAGTCAAGTCAAGTTTATTTGTATAGCACATTTCATACACTAGGCAACTCAAAGTGCTTTACATAAGACATAGAAAGACATTATATAAAAAGTAAATTAGAATTGAAACAATGTTAATAAGAAGTTAAAACAGTTATAATAAAACGCAATACTGGTTGGGCCCACAAAACAAATACCCAACAAACACTCCTACCACAAACAGCCTGCTACCTGCAATCTGCTACGCACCGTACAGCCTCTCTCTCTGGGTGATATTATACCTGCCAGGGCCGCTGCAGGTGCCTGCCAGCTACGCTGCAGGACTTTTGTAAAAATATTATTAGCCCATGGGTGGGAGCAGCATACAGCCTCCACAGTTTGAATCACTCCACAGAGTGACGGACCCGTCGGTCACTAATCAAACTTTTAAGTTGAGCGCACTACAGCCTCAAGTTGAGCGCACTACGGCCTCTTTTTACGTATTAGCCCATGGGTGGGAGCAGCATACAGCCTCCACAGTTTGAATCACTCCACAGAGTGACGGACCCGTCGGTCACTACGATTAACAACGAAACACTTTTTCCAGTGGAGTATTTGCACTTAAAGGGTAAGTTCGCTATTTTGGACCTTGGACCCTATTTGCGGTCCGTCTTCCATGAACCTGACCCATGAAGTCCATTTTTTCGCTGATCGGTCCAGTATTGAGTTCGGTACAGATTTCCTGTAGGCTCTCACTGGGCTACAATGGAAGTGAACGGGGCAACCAGAAATGTTCGATAAATGTGCTTTCATGTACAATAAATGAGACGGGAAGCTCGGGGTGTATTGTTACCGGTCTCAGTATGCTCTCCTGTGAAATGTATCTCAATCCGAACATTTTTACGTACTTGGCATGGCTTGGAAGTAAGCATTTCTCTGTTGCTTGTTTTCGCTGCTCCCGCGGAGTACTATGTGTCGGGGGTAGGGGAGCGGGAAGGTGTGCCGGCCGTTTACGAAACTATCTAGCTGAGCAGTCTGCGTTTGTTTACCTGCATCAACGTAGGCTACAATTTCCACAAAAAAACTTGGATGATGGATGACTATAATGATTACGAAGACGAAGAATTCGATTTTGACTTTGACGTTACTGGCTACAGATTTGAGCCAGAATACACGGACACGGAACTACAAGAGATGGATGATAAGAGAGCAAGAGAAGAGAGAGAGGCTGAAGTTGCGCAGGTAATGTTATCCGAAGTCGCTGCCGAGGCTAGACCAAGAATTTCGGGGGACTTTTGGTGTTCTTGCAAGAGGTGCAAGCAGATGCCCAGAGAGGAGGAAAGTTTGTGTTGTAGGGAGTGGGATCTGTTGCTACCGAATGCCATTGAAAACCTGGATGTATCCGTGGATGACACTGGATCAACTCCATTGATTACCATTACACTATGACTGCCAACAGATATGTGATAGATGAGAACTTTGGACAGGACACCATGCGTCAAGCATTTGTAAATAAAACATTATAGAATTGTAAAAAGTTATAGTTGATGAACGTTTCCGACAGTTTTGTTACAAGAAAACAACTTATGTCAAGCTCGGATTTTGTTAGTTGGTATTGAGTGCTGGGTCAGAGGACGCGCTCAAAAAAAATAAAAATGTTAGTAACGTTATAGCTAAATATAACTTACCTCCGCTCCGGTGCTTGATAGTGCTGCAGGTCCGACACGAGGAACAGCTGTGTTCTTTAGAAACCAGTGTTTTGCTTCTGATTTGCGGTTACAGAAATCAGTAGCGTCGAAATGCGCTCCACAAACTCGCGAGTCTGCCAAACGGAGTTGATTGACTGGAGTGTTTATGTCGATCCGTAAGACAACCAGCCAAAGTCTCAATCTTTCTGGGTCAGAGAACGGAAGCCTGTGAAAACTGGTATTTGAGCGTCCAGACATTTTATTCCCACAACCGGGGACTGCACATTCGCGCACCATTGCTGTGATGAATTATTACAAATGATGATTACAAAAACTGCGTTACAAATATTTCTGCTGTAGGCTACTAGCTAGTAAACTCCAACGGGAGGTCAGGATTTGTGATCAACTGCTTTTCAAGCGCCCCCCCCCCCCCCCCCCCCCCCCTCTCTACAACGTAGCTAGACTGCGGAAGTTTACAGTGCGAGGTAGTGCGGTCGGAGAAATAGTTCTGTTTCAAATGGAACTGTTGTTTCAACGTTCGGTTTGCGTTTGCGATAGCCTACATTTCACAGGAGAGCATACTGAGACCGTAAGAATACACACTGAGCTATAAAAGCACATTTATCGTTGTTTTTCCATAACATTTCTGGTTGCCCCCGTTCACTTCCATTGTAGCCCAGTGAGAGCCTACAGGAAATCTGTACCGAACTCAATACTGGACCGATCAGCGAAAAAATGGACTTCATGGGTCAGGTTCATGGAAGACGGACCGCAAATAGGGTCCAAGGTCCAAAATAGCGAACTTACCCTTTAAGAATGCATCTATTAAATCTTGAATGACATCCGGACTTTTCCCCTGCTGACAGATGATTCCCCTTCGGTTTTGATCTAAAGCCTTAATCCATGTTTCTTAGTTTTTAAATGGCAGCCTATTGTTATCTTCTTGGAAGTTATTGTTGAATTGCAAGTTGTGTAAAATAAATTCAATCGGTTGTTACGGAGTGTAGCCTACCATGTTCCTTCCTCTAACTCTCCCCATATTAGATCAACTGATTGTTTTTTATAAATGTCCCATTAAAACAATTGCATGATTACTCACTTGACTGTAGGCCTACCGTTGAAGTGCCTTTGGTGACCACTGGAGGACAATCACTGAAATACAAGTTTTAATCCCGGCAGGTCACGTGGTGGAGACAAACTAGTGGATCTACCTATGATTTAAGAAAAAAAAGAAATAAGAAAGCTGACATGACATATGGCGGCGTTGATTGTTGGTACACTTTAAAAAATCGTTTTTTAAGCGTATAAACAATCATCTAAAAATAATTTTAAAAGGAAATTGCCTTCAAGATTAAGTATGTCAAATTTAGTCATGTGAGAAACATGTAACGTGATTAATACATTGTTTTCCAGCAAGTAACAAAACAAAGTATTTTGTAGCAAGATGACAGGATATTGTTTTGATTTTTCCTAATGAAGATCAACTAATTAATTAATTTCTATTCAAGGGCGCAGGGATGAGGGGTGTGTGGGGGACCCTAAATAGAAGGGGTAGTGGAGTAGGTGGACAGTCAAAAGCGAGAGGGGCATCACAATGCATATAATCAAAAGGTGCTGGGAGTTGTGCCTGATATCAATGTCAAGTGTTCTTTTGGAGAAAATCTGGTACTAAGCTTGGATTGTTTTCTAGTTAATATGAATGAACATGTAATGTGAGTTTCGTAACATGAGTAACATGACATTGGTTGTCTGTATATATAAACTATAGGCTATGTCAATAGTTTGGTGCTGTTATAACTTTAGTAAATAAAGTTTCTGATAAAATGCATCTGTTTTGTTGTGGCATTTATAGTTCTGCAAGATTTCTAAATCAAACTTAAATGAAAAAATGCCATGTGACCTTGCGTAACGTGAGTAACGCAGACAAAAGTTATTGCCACACAATAACCAACCAAGAGTTTTCTTGTATTTTCAAAAGTACAAAAATAAGTATGTTCCAGCAATTCACTGCATATAAAAACAGGTGTATACAACACCTACTCACAGTAAATGTTCCAAGAGTAACGCTAGAATTACCCTGTAGCATTTAAGAGATATGATGACCATTGAAGTTCATTATAACTATATGGGCGTATATGGCAACACTATATTTGAGAGTCCATTACACTGGATTCATCCATAATTAGTCCTCACTTTCAACTGATTGGTGGTTAGCAAGGCCCATAATACACTGCCTGGCCAAAAAAAAAGTCGCCGTTGCACCCGTCATGCATATAGTGCCCACTGTACAAGCCTCTGGAGGCAGTGTTATGATCTGGGGTTGCTTCAATTGGTCAGGTCTAGGCTCAGCAATGTTATGCAGCAATAAAATGAAGTCAGCTGAGTACCTGAATGTACTGAATGACCAGGTTATCCCATCAATTGGCATATTCCAGGACGACAATGCCAAGATTCATCGGGCTCAAATTGTGAAAGAGTGGTTCAGGGAGCATGAGGATCATTTTCACACATGAATTGGCCACCAGAGTCCTGACCTTAACCCCATTGAAAGTCTTTGGGATGTGCTGGAGAAAACTTTACGGAACGGTTTGACTCTCCCGTCGTCAATACAAGATCTCGCCCAAAAATGAATGCAACTCTGGATGGAAATAAATGTTGTGACGTTGCATAAGGTTGTCGAAACAATACCACGACGAATGTGCGCTGTAATCAAAGCTAAAGGCGGTGCAACAAAATATTAGAGTGTGTGACTTTTTTTTTGGCCAGGCAGTGTATATCTGTACCAAATATTAAGAGGTTTTACTGTGGAAATATTGAGATATGCCCATTTAAGATCATTATAACTGTATATGGGCATATATCACATTTATCAATGTACAAAACCTTTAGCTACATTTTTTGTATATTGAGCGAGATATTTTGTACATTTAGCTGCGTGGTTTATACTTTTTTAAGTTGTATTTTTAGGGATCTTCAGTGTTTTCTGGCCTGGTTCTTCGTATTCTGCCTGGTTGGGACCCTCGTCATTCTGAATGTGAGAACACCGCTGTGTGGGACGTTAATCAAGCACATCTACTGCAGCAATCGATCCATTCTGAGGCTGGCATGTAACCCCACCCGTCATCAACATCTATGGTTTGTGCACGATTTGGTTCTTAAGTACGGGCTCCTTCTTAGTCATGAACTTTACCTATGTGAAGATCCTCATTGCGTGTGTGGTCAAACAGGAGTAAAACAGTAGGAGCAAGGCCATACAGACGTGCGCCTCCCATCTCACCATTTATATACTCTTTGAGCTCTCCACCTTCTTCATTGTCATGGCTTGCAAGATCCAGGAGATCAGGCCTCTGCCTGCATTCCGTCGAGGCCTGAAGACACACCTCTTCAGACTCCACCTTGACTGATATCCTCACCTAGGAATATCAGTTCCCTGTTTACTAGTTCCCTGTGTTTTCCTGTTTGTTTACTATAGTTTATAATAGTATTTAGAATAGAAGTGTAGTATTGCTGATTTACCCACAGCTTACTGTGAACTACAGTCAACGTTCATTACTAGGGATAGCTGCTACATTATGGGAAGGATGTGCTTTGTCTTGTCTGTTCTGTAGTGATCTTGATGATGTCTCTGTATGCACTTACTGTACGTCGCTTTGGATAAAAGCGTCTGCTAAATGAATGTAATGTAATGTAATGTAGATCAGCCCCAATGCCAAGAAGTTCTGCGCAATTCTGTTTCTCATTGTGCCCCCCACGGTCAACCCAATCATCTACGGCATTTCCATGAAAGATATTCGCAAAAACATTGTGAAGTTTTTTAAATCCACTGTCTTGCTGAAATAGCGAAACCAGTTACCCAAACAATTTTAAAATGTATATTTTAGGTTGAGGAAATTTTTTATTTTTTTTTAATGTTCTCATCACACCTACATCTCTACAAACAATTATCATTGGAATAATTTTTCTACAGCATTGAAATTCCCCACAACCTTACAAACCTTTACTGCGTCATTGTAAAAGTTGAAATAAAGTTTTGTGCCAGCTGGGCAGAGGACATTTGAAGTGAAATCCAACAAGGGTTTTCCTTTGCTGTACTGAGGATGATCATGTCCTGTATTGTTCTGGCACAATGTGAACCATCCCCTGTGTTTCTCCCATGAATCTTTTGCATGATAAAAAGCATATATACATTAAAAAAAATAATAAGAAGCAAAGTACTTTTTAAAATAAATAAAGCATAATAATTGAAATCTTGTGTTTAGTTGTGTTGTCTGTTGTCGTATTTTATTTATGTGAGTTAAAAATAAGAATATTATCCAATAACAATAAAAGCATTAAACAGTACACAATATGTGTAAGATTGCATCCATATACCTGCTCTAATTGCCCCTTCCTGCTTGTACTGTACTTTTTATTGACTTGGGTATTTTCTTATGTAATTTCTGTTTTTTCTGTAAAGCACTTTCAACACTCTGTACAAAAAGCTTCATACACAAAAAGACAATTTACTCTCCCAGAAAGAAGCTAAAGGTGGTTAGCATTTCAGCACACTGTTACATTGTAGCAGATCAAAGGCTGGGAGATGATGACTGACAGCTCCAACCATATTAAATAAGGAGGAATGTCAAGTCAACAGACACCCAACTTGTCTTGGAGTTTGGACTGATCAGGAAATATACAGTGTCACAATGGTAAATTGCAGTAGATCAACAAAACCGTGTTTTTTATCCTGTTGACCAGAAAATGCCAGATCAACATACTGTATATAGAATATATTTTAGCTTGGTGTATTAGGAAGCACAGGCTTCATACAGAGAACCTTGTTGTTTGTTTGCTGAGACAAAAATTACGTTTTCCCTTGTTTTCAATTGTGCATTTAAATTCAGTATGTGCCATAACTATAAACCTGTCAAAATGTTTTCCAACATGAGAAATCGTTGGTGTAACAATCCCTTATTATGAACTCCGTATGACGAGTTACACACTGCTTTGGCGCCCCCTAGTGTAAATATTTTGAAATCACACCAATGGGCACCATTTTCCCTCACTTGACTTTATCCAGGGCTGCGTCCCAATATTCTTCACTCCCCACCTCCCTTCCTTCACTCCCCCACTACCACTCCTCTCCTACCCGGAAATATGCAAAAGTGCCTGAACGTTTCGAGTACAAGTATTTGCATGTACAGTGTACAATGTACCTGACATTGTGATTTGCGTCGAGACATGAATTAATATGTAACCATTAATACATAATTAAGATGTAATCAGCAACATTAGATTAAAACAGAAAGATCTGTTTCCGGGGCACGGAGGAGAGGGGGTGGTCGTGGAGGAAGGGAGGGTGAATTTTTCGAGTATTGGGAAGCACCCCGGGGGTAGGGTATACACTCAGCTTGGAAACACTTTTATTGTGATGAGAAATTCATATTTACATCTAATTTGTATTAAGTTAAAAAAGTTCATATTAAATAATGAAATATAATTTTTACACAAAAGTAAATGATACTCGGGCAAAAAGGATTGATAAATGTCATAGCATGTCAGTTTTGGTCATATATTAATCTGATGGATACATACTGACTACAAACGCATCACATAGTTTATTTTTTGATGCAGTTATTCATGTTAAATATTACATGAAAAACATACAAATATGCATATCCCTGTCAAGATATATTGTTTATATTTTTCTATATTGCCATATATTATTTAAATAACAACCTCTTATTTCACAAATAAAGTAGTGTCATGTGTCTCAATATTGTTAAATGTGTAGTTAAATGATTAAAATATTAAAATATTATGATATATTTTAATAGTTTTTCAATAATATCTGTCATCAACACATACTACAACACATATTACACAATGTCTGTTCATTTATAAGGAAATGATTCATCCTTGTGCTCCAAACATATATCAGGTTGGCGCATTGGTTTCTAAAAACAATTGCAAGACAAGGATGGAAGCCATTTGCATCATAAAAATCTTGGCAACACTTTTCAGCATTTTATTTAATCATTTTTGGACATTTGGACAATAGAGAGACACACTGCCTTATGATAAAAATGTTTTAAATGAACAGAGACTGCTGTATGCTGATGTTGTATGCTGTGTATTGATGCTGCTGTATGTGATGCTGTATGTCTGTTGATTCTGTATGCTGTACATTGATGCTGCTGTATATTGATGCTGTATGTTGATGCTGTATGCTGTATATTGATGCTGCTGTATGGTGATGCTGTATGTATGTTGATGCTGTACATTGATGCTGCTGTATGGTGATGCTGTATGTATGTTGATGCTGTATGCTGTATATTGATGCTGCTGTATGGTGATGCTGTATGCATGTTGTATGCTGTACATTGATGCTGCTGTATGTGTTGCTGTATGTATGTTGATTCTGTATGCTGTATATTGATGCTGCTGTATGGTGATGCTGTATGTATGTTGTATGCTGTACATTGATGCTGCTGTATGTGTTGCTGTATGTATGTTGATTCTGTATGCTGTATATTGATGCTGCTGTATGGTGATGCTGTATGTATGTTGTATTCTGTACATTGATACTGCTGTATGTGTTGCTGTATGTATGTTGATGTTGTACATTGATGCTGCTGTATGGTGATGCTGTATGTATGTTGATTCTGTATGCTGTATATTGATGCTGCTGTATGGTGATGCTGTATGTATGTTGTATGCTGTATATTGATGCTGCTGTATGGTGATGCTGTATGTATGTTGATGCTGTACATTGATGCTGCTGTATGTGTTGCTGTATGTATGTTGATGTTGTACATTGATGCTGCTGTATGGTGATGCTGTATGTATGTTGATTCTGTATGCTGTATATTGATGCTGCTGTATGGTGATGCTGTATGGTGATGCTGTATGTATGTTGTATGCTGTACATTGATGCTGCTGTATGTGTTGCTGTATGTATGTTGATTCTGTATGCTGTATATTGATGCTGCTGTATGTATGTTGTATGCTGTACATTGATGCTGCTGTATGTGTTGCTGTATGTATGTTGATTCTGTATGCTGTATATTGATGCTGCTGTATGGTGATGCTGTATGTATGTTGTATTCTGTACATTGATGCTGCTGTATGTGTTGCTGTATGTATGTTGATGTTGTACATTGATGCTGCTGTATGGTGATGCTGTATGTATGTTGATTCTGTATGCTGTATATTGATGCTGCTGTATGGTGATGCTGTATGTATGTTGTATGCTGTATATTGATGCTGCTGTATGGTGTTGCTGTATGTATGTTGATGTTGTACATTGATGCTGCTGTATGGTGATGCTGTATGTATGTTGATTCTATATGCTGTATATTGATGCTGCTGTATGGTGATGCTGTATGTATGTTGATGCTGTACATTGACGCTGCTGTATGGTGATCAGTAGATGAGCAGAATGCTGTATGAAGCGCGCTCAGGCCACCGTGGCGACGGTTTTCCTGGCCTGCGGAGACACGACCCGTTGCCGGCAGAACGTTCTCCGCACCGTGTCCCTCAGCTCCTTGTTCCTCAGGCTGTAGATGACGGGGTTGAGGAGTGGTGTCAGGGCGGAGTAGAGCGTGGCCACCACGATGCGGACATCGGGCGAGAAGTTCCCCACGCGGTACGAGGTGTAGACGAACGCGGTGGACCCGTAGGAGATGGAGATGACAGTGAGGTGGGCGGCACAGGTGGCGAAGGCCTTCCTCCGCACCTCCCAGGAGCCCATGCGGCAGATGGAGGCGCCGATGGCGGCGTACGAGGACAGGATGAGAGCCAGCATGGTGAGCAGCGCCACGACAGGTGGCTGTTGACGGTGATGTTGGCGCACACCAGCCGCATAACGGAGGAGGAAGCAGAAGCAGAAGCAATGCCGTACACGGTTGGGCCCGCTGTTAAGTGCTGGTGGGGGAAGGACCCAAACGCAGGCAGGAGTACAAAAAACCAAAGTTTAATTAAGGGCAAGGCAGCAATCCGTGGTAAAACAGGCCGGGTCAAAAACTGGGGAGATAGGGCAACGGTACAAAACACAGTCCAAAGAGTTGTCAAGGAACAGGCAGGGGTCGGAACCGGGAAGGCACAGCAAAGACACAAAAACAGAATCCAAAAACAGGGTCACGAGAACACAGGCAGGGGTCAAAACCGGGGAGGCGTAGGAGGAACAAAAAGAAAACAAAACAGACTGAATACAAAACAAAAACAACAACAGGCGAAAAACTAGGGATAACAAAAACTAGGAGACAGATACAAAGGAAGAAACAGAAAACTCGGGCGGATACTTGGGCGGATACTCGGGCGGATACTCAGAGGATACTCGGAAAGCAACACAGAAGCAAATAATTAATGAGGAACTCGCGAAGACAGACTGAAATAACAGGGTTTAAATACACAGGGAGAAGATTACACAAAAGGAATCAGGTGTGAAGAGGAGGGGAAATGGGAGAGTACACAGGTGAGAACAATGAGGGTTAACAAGGACCAATAATACAATAATGGGGGAAGCGTAAGACACGGACTGGAATACACATAGACAAATGATAACAAACGGCCTGGGGTTAGCAGGTAGACAAGTGCACAGCTCGGAGGGGAGGAACACGAAAGTGGACACACGTGCAGAGAATGCGAAATCAGATAGATACAGGGATAGGATAACGAGGAGGGAAATGACAGCTGCAGGTAGAAACACAAGATTAATTAATAATTAGTAATGTTAGTAGCGAACTCTAAAACCCTAATGTTAGTAGGTTAGCTGGTTAGTATTATATACACGTTAGTTTGTTAGCAGGTTAGTATTAAATCTAATCTAACAGTTAGTATGATTAGTACATTAGTATTATATACAAATATTAATAAAGCCATAAGGAAGAAAACGAGATACGAAATACAGAGGAAACCCGAATGTTCCCAAAATCACCCGAGTAGTGCAATGACAAAGGCAGGGAGTGGAATCTGAGGAACATGGAATGCGGACTGACAATCGCGAGGGTAATGCGGGAAAATAGGAAAAGAAATCAGGAAACATAATAACAGACTAAACAGACAGATTACAGGATCCTAACACCCGCAGAACGGCAGAGATGGTGGGAAGGGTGCACCCCATGCCGAATCCCCAGGCCTCACAGATGAGGAGCATGCGGACCTGTACGCAAATGCACCAAATACACCAAATGCACCAAATACACCAAATACAGTATATAAATCTCACTGTGACTCACAGGTCACCATTAACATACAGATCTGTTAAACCACGAGTTTTCAACCTTTTCTGATCCAGGGACCCACAATAGCCTGTATGCAACATCTTCAACTTTATAATTTTGGAGAAGCTGTGCTGACATGAATCGTCTCTCCGTCAGAGCGAATATGATCCAGTCACTGTTTATCAATTAATCCATCTAATATGTGTCTGGTATGATATACCAGACGGCCAATCATAGCCTACTTTTACATATTTTTCTTTTAATGACAGCTCTCTGATAATTGCCATTGGTTAATTTAGCTATGCAAGGAAAATGTGACCAATATTATGTTCAAATAACATGCACTCATTCTAATGTCTATTTATGCGAAAGATGCTGTATTTTTCAAAATAATCTATTGGCGGCGCTAGACATAAACTACCCTTTTTCCAAACAAAGTTGCGCGGAAAAAAATTATTAAGTGAAAATTCTGAATATGCATATCTTGAACAACTTGCAGACATGCCTCATTTTCATCAAATCCCCACCCCGCGCGCATAATGCTGCGTCTACTGGAGAGACGCTTAAAACAGCGAATAAGTGAAATGTCTGAATCACAAATAGCTTAAGCTAAATTTCAGGAGTAAGTCCCACTTGCGCGTGCTTATCTCAACTCTGAATCTGGCCCTCAGTATTACAGATATTACTGTATTAGGCCTACATTTTATGTATGTTAGGATGGGGATGAATAAGGGAGGCAGAAGGAGAGAAAATGGGTTATTACTGCAGATGTAAATCTATGCGACAATGTACACGACTGTATTTTTATCAGTTAAATTATTTTTGGTCAAACGTATTCAATCTTTACAAGTTTGCCATTGCGCGCAACCGCGCAACCGCGCACCTAGGTGCGTAGCTACATGCTTAAACGGTTTTCTTACAGGCGTTTACCCAGATAATAAGCCGCTCAAAAAATACAGCAGTGGGCTATTTCCCAAAATACGACATAATGACGAAATAATTACTTCTTGATTTTATAAAGCACAAGGAAAGTGCAAAAGAAACACAAACATTTCAGCCGGGGGACGCAAACCTTCCGGGTCATGATGGCAGTGTAGCGCAGTGGGTTGCAGATGGCCGCATACCGGTCGAACGCCATCACAGTCAGCAGGCCGCGCCCGGTCACCGTCATGGAGATGAACTAGTACATCTGCAGAAAACAACCCGGCACCGAGATGGTCTTGGTCTCCGTCAAGAAGCCAGACAGCATGTTAGGGATGGTCACTGATGTGTAAACAATGTCCACGAACGACAGGTTGTGCAGGAAGAAGTACATGGGCGAGCTGAGCTTGGCGTCCGTCCGTACCAAGTATATTATCATGGTATTCCCTCCCAGAATGGTCGTGTAGGCCAAGAGAAAAAGAACAAACAGGAGTGTTTTCTTGTCCTCGAACTCTGATAAGCCCACGATTATAAACTCGGAGATGGTCTGTGTTGAGTTCATACTGTGGAGACTCCGCTAAGCTGCACAAATACGGAGAAACAACGTACGTTAGCGACTGGGTGCACTCGATGAGTTAAACAAACCATACCATCTCCCTCGGTAGAGGGAAATTAACTTGTATGGTGTGTATTCTACATCAGAATTCACTATGATAGTCACTCTAGCTAAATGCAGTTTAATTGCAATTGATTGTAATTATTCAGTAGCCTAAATATTAAGGTAGGCCTATATTCATCTGACTGCAAGTCACTCGATTGGAGATGAAAATTAAAGAAAAATATATTATGTAAATACATATAACCTAGTAGCTATGTAGGACTTTAAAAATTAAGGTTTAAGAATAAATAGCTGATGCTACATTCGCCCAAATTTAGCTAATCAAATCTTTACATTTCCCCCAACTAAATGACAAACCGGGAGTAATATAAAGTTGTCTTCTCCTTTCTTTATTACTCTCATTTAAACCATTTGAATGCACAATTGCAATTCGTTTTGGAAGTCGTTGCAGCCAATTAGCCTGTCGGAGCGTCTGCTGACTTAATGTAGGCTAATGTAACGTATTTCCCATTCAGTTGTAGAAGATATAAAAAATTCGGTTAAACAGTTAAACAATTTTTTAATGAACTATTTTTCAATTAAACATTGCGCGTGCTCTTTGGGTAATATAAACACCTTGCGTAAAAATCCCCAAAAACGATTTTTTCCCTTTGCATCGACGGCATTGACAACCACGCTGGTCTGTCAGAATAATAATTTATAGGCATCTATAGAGTAAATGTGGGCTAAAAAAAAACATTGCCCAAGTTGGCGAATGGTGTGGATGCCGTAGCGCAATAAAAAAGATTTTAAACACTATAAACGTTACACTTCTGCTACATATTCAGTTCGTATCAGCGTCGCAACTCGCAATATATTTACTCAATTTTGCCAGGACTAAGAGATACACAGTGAAAAGATAGGCATGCATGGCAAAAAGATAAATATAAAACAATTTTTAAGGTTAAATGTAATAAAAGAAAATGTACAGGATTTCACTGTTTTTTTCCAAAACAATGTCAAAGTCATGTAGAATAGCCAACTGAAATAACTAATTATTTAACGACCATCCCATTAAAATAACAGAATTTATACAATAGTAACATACAATTATTGTTTATACAATAATACCAGTTTTTACGCACGCAGTTTCTCCTTTATTAAATGGTTTTACATTGCAAACGTTGCTGCTGTATTTTAAGGGATATTTTTTCCAGTGTGGGGTGACCGCCCCAAAGTTGGCATGGTGCGATTAGCCTATACTACAGTTATGGGATTCCACGAATACACTTGTGCACAATTAAGGCGTGTTTGCCGACTGTGGGAGATCTAACCAATTAAAAGAATATACACTTGCGTGTTTAATAAGCACTTGGCCTATAGACACACTCCAGATGTTGCCCCAATTGTTTAAAAAAAGCTTTGAACAAAGATAGCACACCATCCAAAATTATCGTGATCTGCAGTAGACCAGCAGGCTATTTTACGGAATGTATAATTTTAAAATGTGTTATTTTTAATAATATCTTTCCTCAGTGCATTTACACAATTCACATTCATTTATAAAAATTACATTATAAGCATTACATTGGAACTGGAAATGGCTATAGGCTACCAGGGCCTTGTTTTCCAAAAGCATCTTAGAGTTAAGATCATAGTCCAGTGCTTTGATGCTTTATTCATTTTAGGATTAAAATTTACTGACATTACATAAAACAGATAACAAACATAGAGGGAGAAAGACAAAAAAACCAAATGCCACAAAACAAACAAACAATGAAACTAATATAAAAACATAATTGCCTAAGATCCTTTTGGAAAATGGGGTCCAGTTCAGTATAATTATTTATGTTTTATCCGAATGAACAGGCTCTAGGCTACAGATTGACCTGTTGTCTGAGATTACTTACCAGTACAGAAGCTGAAGTCCCTCGCTCTCTAAGAGTTCAGTGTAAGTGTATGGTCTTAAGTATAGGTGTTTGCATTCATATAGAATCACATACACATTGTTTATCTGCTGGATAAGGAGCTCCAGTGGGATTTTTCTACTTTTGCATCAATTAAAAACTTTTACTTTGCAATTAAATGAAAGAAACTTTAAAATCCCCAAGGAGCAAATGTTTATGATACACTGAAACTGGATGATATCATGCCTCAGCTTCATTATCAAGTCTCAATATTTCATTATAATTGTCTTGTGTGCAGCGGCTTTGCACCAGTATGCAATTAATCTGGTCCCATTCATGAGTAGCTAGGCTGAAATAAACAAACCAATTTTATCCCTTGGTTCTTACAAAATAATAAGCTGCGAGTATGTGTGTGTGAGAGAGAGCAGGTGTGAGACTGAGTATTCTGTTTTAGCGGATATTATATTAATTTAATCTCAACCCTGGTTCCCATTCCCCTCTGCCACATCTACTACTATCTGTTCTTTATCCCCCTCCTCCCCTCCTCCAAAAAACCCTCTCTACCTTCCTTTCCACATGGTATTTCTAGTGACTAAGGATTACCTATCACCGGGTTGTTACGGCCCGACCATTGCACTCTCATTAATTGTTACTTGTGATGTTTTAGGCCGTTTTCTATGTGCACATATTGTGAGTTGCTCTGGGGAAGAGCAGCAGCCTAAAATGTAACTGCAAATTAATTTAAACCTCTAATTTAGCCACCTTTAAAATACACATTTAGGAGAATGATGCATCTGTCCTAAGAGACCTGTGTGTGAGGGAGACAGGGGTTGACAGACAGAGAGAGAGAGAGAGAGAGAGAGAGAGAGAGAGAGACTTAAAGGCGTTTTTTCTTTTTGATATTCAGAAGGGGCAAGCACTTCCTATTCCCTTTTTGATGAGATTTAATTTAACTTTTGGTTTTTCTATTGATTCCTTTAGTCATATCGAAGAGACAGGGAGGTCTGGCACCGGTGCAGTACTATGTTTTGGCTCCACCTTGTGTCATATAGAGGTAATGCAGCGGGGAATGATCTCAAACTCTTGGCTTTGAGTTCTTTTAACAGCAGTTTTGTTGCAAACTGATACAGGTGTCTGTCTGTATAATTCCACTACCTGAACAAAAACACAGACCTGTGACTGATACAGGTGTGTTGGTATCATTCCACTACAATGCAGGGGGTGTAGGTATGGCCCTGAAAGTGGTAGGAAAAGTTTACGCCAGAACTAAGTTCTTGGCCTTAGAGTCAGTGTTCCTGGACAGGGAAAGTCAGAAACTTGTGGCATCCAGCTTAATCCAATGGCACTTTGATTATGCTAGTACATCCTGGTACTGTAGTCTGCCTAAGCTGTGAAAGACAAAACTTCAGGTCTCACAAAATAAACTGATCGGAGTGGTCTTAGGTTTCGGCCCACGAGAGCACATAGGGAGGCACCAGTTCATACAGCTAAACTGGCTCCCTGTAGAGTCCAGAGCGACACTGTTAAAACTCTGCCAGTTTCACAAAATTGTAAATGGTGTAGCCCCAAATTACTTATTAAACTTCTTCCCACAGGTCAGAGAGGCTCATAGGCACAACACCAGGGCTAGTGAAGCAAATCTGTCACTGGTAAGGATTAATAGCCAGATGGGTAAAAGTTTAAGTTTAAAGTTTAAGGCAAAACTGAAACACTGGCTTCTAGACAGCGTACCCCTGTAAGGTCAGTTGTGTAAACAGGGTTGTACGTAGCTCATTTAATGGACCATTTTTATTATAATAGGAAGTGTGTGCTTTAGCCTGTTGCCAGAATGATGCCTGTTAATGCCAAATGTGAATATTTTTTGTTATATGGATTTTGTGATTTTATATGCCACTAAAGCCGTACTCCACTATTTCCATGCGCATGCACACACCTCTACGACATCCACCTACAACAAGGACCACAATGGAAATAAGTCCTGTGACTTTTTGTGTTGTCCTTGATGCTCTTTTAATTGTGCATGTACATTGGTGCAACCATGTAATTGTCATTTAAAAATGAATTGTCAAAATAATAAACTAAACTAAAAAGAAAACACAGATAATTACCTGCGACTGATACAGGTGTGTTGGTAGGCCTATCATTCCACTACCTGAACAAGAAAACGTGTAATTATCTGTGGCTAGTTGACAGTTCATCTTAATGAGTTTTATGCAAAAAAAAACACCAGATATCTTTGTAAAAGTAAGTGGCGGGGGTCTTTGTGAGAGTGATGTGCTCATTCAGATGAATTTTCAATGGAACTGTTGATAATGAGTATTTTGCTCAAGGGTCAGAACAAACATATTGAACACTGGGTTTGAACCCACTTCTTCAGAGGTCTAACTCTTTCGTCTAACTGTAGAATAGCTGACATGGTTCAATCAGGGACATTTGAGTTGACAAAAAAAAACTGAATGTGCTCATAATGGGACTTGGAAGCGCACATATTTAAGAACCCCGTAATCTCATTGATGGTACCGGTACCCAACGGATGGTCGTCGAGAGCCGTCACCAACCGGGGCCGGGTAAGGCGGTGTTCTTTGTTCCCTAGCCCATTTAGCATCTATGAAATACTCAACTGCTCCGGAATCACAGCTGAACCCGCAATAACGTCCGAGAGGCGGTAGCATTATGTCTCGCTAAGGTCCCCGGGTTCCCCTAACGAGACCTCTTATTTCCCCCCCAACTTAGGGCACCGATTTTTTAAATGCCCCCTGCGCCTGCAGTAGCGACACCACTCCTCTCATGGCTTAGGTTGTTTAGGCTCGCGCAGAGAAGTGCCGTCCACCTGCATGGGCTCTTCCCTGTTAGGGGGAGAGTATGTGGAAGAGGAAGCTGGGGCGTTACCGAAGGGGAAGAGAGATAACGAGTGGCACGGTCTCTCCTGCCACCTCTCTCTCTCGCTCTTGCTCCCGGACACGGTTATCGATGCGGATAGCTGTGGTTACCAGGGCATCGAACGTAGCGGGCGTTTCGAGCACTGCCAGGGCGTCTTTAATAGGGTCTGATAACGCGTTGATGAACAATGAAATCAGGGGACCCTCAGGTCACCTTGTCTCGCCTGCCAGTGCTCGAAACACGATAGCAAAACCCGCTACCGTCTCGTTGCCCTGGCGGAGACGGGCTAGTCGCATGGCAGCCTCCTGAACAGAGATGTCATGATCAAAGACTAACGCCATCTCCTCCATCAGCTTATCCGCATCATTCATAATGAGGACTAGCCCAGGCGAGGGCGGTCCCGGTAAGTAGTGACAGAACGAACGCCACCTGGGAATCCTGCGATACGAACCGTGTGGGCTGGACTTTAAAAAAAATGAGACACTGTGTCAGAAAGCCCCGACACTTGCCCGACTCCCCGTCGTATCGGAGGGGCAGTTGGAGCTTGGGCTCCCGCACAGTGAGTGGGACTGGTGCTTGTGGAACTGTGGGTGTGGCTGCGACCGTCATTCGGCGAACGCTGTCCGCCAACTCATGGAACCGGCCCTCCTTAACATGCAGCTGATCCGTTAAGTGCCTCTGCTGCACCAACATGGCCTGCTGCTGCACCTGGAGGGACCGAATACCCTCCTCTTGGGTGGCTAGCGCTCAGTCCTCAGTATAATTACTCTTCCCTCTTTTCAGCCTGGTTTTAATGAGTACCGGTTTAGGCCCAGGGAGAGTTAAGGAACGGCTGTGTGAAACCAGAGAATCCATTACAGCCGATCCCTTGTAAAACCTGGTGACATCTTAATTAAGCCACCTCAATATCCCATTGCAAATTACAAGCTTTCATCTAAATGAAGTCTACATTTCACTGACCAGTCAGTACTGCAATACCTCAAAATAATCTCACATTTCTCTCGCAACTCCACAGACCTATACTACGAAGCAGGATTACTGAGTTACCTGGATAACCACACTGACAAAAACCCGCTTACTTAAGTCCATCTTCCTTTTTGGGAGGGTTCTGGGTTTTACTCAGTGCACTTATCCAGCTAACCCAGTAATCCTGCTTCTTGATAAAGGCCCCAGGGTGGTCACATATTAATACTAACACTGCTACTACTACTAATAATAATAATGCTTTTTGTTTTATGATCTCAGAGCCTTTACCAATGTAAAGGGGGGAGCTCACCTTTGCCACCTCCAGTCTCCAGCCCCACCTGGCCGAAGCACAGCAGCCATTTTGAACGAGCCCTGTTCCCCTAACCATTTTAGTACAGAAATCTCAGCACACATCAGATGAGTTGGAGAGGGAGTTTTCAGAGAGTGAATCAAGGTAATTTCTCATAATGCCTATAGACTAAGATAACTACGAGTGGACTTACAGTCAGCTTAAAGAGGAATAGGAGGCAATTTCATCATCGCAAAACTGCAAGGTGAGCCACTTCACCTAATACTGGCCAAAGCTTTCGTTATGAATCACTGAGAAAGGACAATTCCAGTCAGCTGGGTACATTATGCACCAAGGTCAACTTTCTGGAGACTGATAAGGTGCCATTTACATTGTACTTAAAATGAACATCCTTCAAACGCAGAATAACGGCTGACTTTGAAGGAAGAAAAATCTTCAGTTCTTGGTAACTGAATGGCACGCATATCTCATTATGGCTATGAATTATTATTAAATGTGCTCATGGATTTCATTGGATGTATTATTACAGATATTGTTGATATTGTGAATGAATAAGAGTGTGATTAAGGAAACCTGAGCATGATTAAGTATTACAAATGCTTCTTAAAGTGCATTCTTGGGCTGAAATAAGCAGAAATAAGGATTAGAGACTTTGTATTCAATCGTCCTGCAGGCATATTCAAAGCACTGAAGCATTTCCTTGGTGACATACACAATGCCCTCAACTATATGCTTTCTAATTTGGAGCACCAACTTCAAGGAGTTCGCAATCTATACTGTGGAAGTGTAAGCCCTTACAGAAATTGAATATATTGCTATTTATACAACAGTTAGTTCTGATCGTGCATTGTGATTGGCCGAGACGTGTGCCATGAGTGCTGATATACAGTATAACATCACTTGGACCTCATCACCGGCCAGGATCACTCCACATTGTTCGCATTCTAATTGATACATTGTTGGGGAAAAAAAAGACGATTTAAAAAAAAATTTGAATTCTGAAGGAACTATCTTTCTTTGGCGGAGCCAAATAATCAACAAAATCATAATCTGTTGTCTCAATCATTGCTTCATATATTTTATAGGCTAGTAGAACTGTTGTATAAAAGCTGTTGTATACTGCACTTCAGGTGCTGTTATACTGTATATGTGATTCAGTCGCAGACAGAACTACAGAGGCTACACTGCAAGACGCAAACCGCTAGTATTTAGCCACAAAAACAGGATGTCCAGAGTGCAGTTTGCTAAGGATTACCTAAAAGAGCCTGTAGAGATCTGGAAAAAGGTCTTGTTGACAGATGAGACCAAGATTCATGTGTATCAGAGTGATGGCAAGAGCAGAGTGTGGAGGTCAAAAGGAACTGTCCCAAGATCCAAAGCATACCATCTCATCTGTGATCCGTGGTGGTGGGGATATTATGGCCTGGGCATGTATGTCTGCCGCAGGTACTGGCTCACTTGTCTTCATTGACGATGTAACTGCTGGTAGCAGCATAAGAATGAATTCTCAAGGGAACAGAAACATCTTATCTGCTCAAGTTCAAGCAAATGCCTCTGCTTCATCCTACAGCAAGACAATGATCCTAAACATACTGCTAAAGCAACAAAGGAGTTTTTTCAAGAACCAAAAACTGGAGAATGAGAGACACACATACGGCGCGCGTAAATGGATAGTTGTCAGCAGAAAGGTTAGCGCCTCTCACTGTCATGGTTTTTAACCCTTTTTCCTATGCGGTCGTTTTCCTTGGTGGCCACGCGAGGGCGCTGTCCTTTTGGTGGATGCTTGCTCCGCCCTGTTTGGATTGCGGAGCAATTCTGTTAGCGTCCACACCTGTGCGTGGTCACCTTGAGAGATATTTAAGCCTCCCGTTTCCTTCGAGCGGGGCTTTGAGATTGTTTGTTTTTTGTGTTGTACTGTGGTGTATTGTTGGCTGTGAGTGATTCGTACCATTTGGGCTACTCGCCTATTTTTACGTCTCATTGCTGAGGCAGGGCTTATTTCTTGCTGGCTCGTTAGTTACTTATCTCGTAGAAGTATGGGACCGCGGATCTCTGCTCTATTTCGTCTTTTTTATGCTTTTCTCCATATATGGAGTTTTGGGCGATTCTGTTCGGAACTGTAGTTCTGTTCGCCCTTCGGTACATTTCTTCCTATAGGGAGATCGGGCGTTTCGCTTCTACTTAGTTACTTAGCTCGTAGAAGTATAGAGTAGCAGTTCTTTGTTCCATTTTCGCCTGTGATTGGTTTTCTTACTGAGAGATCTGGCGTTTTAGCTTCTACTCATTTCCGTGTTACAGGGAGCCAGTTAGTAGCTTTGGTACGTTTAATTTGTTCATACTGAGAGGCAGGGCTTGTATTAGTGTTTGAGCTTGCGCTAGTCTGTGCGCCGATAATTCCGGTGCAGCTGTCCTTTCGTCTTTTTGTGCTTTTCTCCGTGTATGGAGTTTTGGGCGATTCTGTTCGGAACTGTAGTTCTGTTCGCCCTTCGGTACATGTCTTCCCATGGGGAGACCGGGCGATGTTGTGGACATGTTTGCGTGTGACTGCGAGCCTCAATATAGCCTTGGAACTTTAATTATCGGTTCCTTCGCCTCGTTACATTTCCCCTTACTGAGAGGCTAGGGCGTGTGTTTTTCTATTTAAGCTTAGTCATTTTGTTAGTAAAGTTATGGGACTGCGGTGCTCCGTCGGCTCGCCTGTAAAATGTTTCTCCCTCCTGGGAGATCGGGCGTTTACCCCTTTATGTTCTGCATGTGACTGCGAGCTTATGGAAGTAGCCACGGAACGTTATATCTGTTCCTTCGCCTCCTCCTTACATTCCTCTTTACCAAGAGGCAGGGCTTTTATTCGCTAAACTCATGTTGGTCTTTTAGCCGGTAATTCCGGTGCTGCTGTTCTGTTCCGTCCTTTGTACTTGTGGGACGATTTTGTTCGGAACTGTAGTTCTGTTCGTTCTCCAGGTATGGCTCCTTACATGGAGCTTGGGCATTTTTGTTGACAGCTTGCGAGTCTGAGAGTAGCCTTGGAATGTTAGATCCCCGTTCCTTTCGCCTCCTGGTATACTAATTCACATTAGTTTTCAGTGTTTGTTGGTTGTGTGTTTTATGTGTACCTTTTATGCTACTCGCCTATTCTTGCGCCTCATTGCTGAGGCAGGGCATTTATTGTTGCTGGCCTTTTGATTACTTAGCACGTGGAAGTATGGGGTAGCAGTTCTTTGTTCCCCTTCGCCTTGTTGGATTTCTTGCTGTGAAATCAGGCGTTTGTGCTTCTACTCATTTTGCGTGTTATAGTGTGCCGGTTCGTAGCTTCGGTACGTTGGTGTGTATTTGTGCCATTATGCTACTCGCCTGTTCTTATGCGTCTCGTTGCCGAGACAGGGCGTTTGTTATTTCCGGCTTGCTTTTTAGTTACTTAGCTTGTAGAAGTATGGGGTAGCAGTTCTTTGTTCCCTTTTGCCTTGTTGGGTTTTCTTGTTGTTAAACCAGGCGTTTGTGTTTCTACTTTTTGGTGTGTAACAGTGAGCCGGTCTGTAGCTGTGGTGTGTGTATGTTCCTTGTCTTGTCTCCTCCCTTAAGGGGTTTCCCGCCTTAGTGGCCCTAGGGCTTAAAGAATCCCCTTGCTGCGTTTGGCTCCTCCTACCTCACACGTCACGCCCCATTACACTCACAGGACCTCATTGGCGTAATGGCTGCTGAGATGTTCCGTAGGGCTCTCTGGGTCTTTCATGTGAAAAGAGCCCCCGTCCCTTCAAACACAGGATGTGCCTTTCCGTTCCCCGTTGCCTTCAGTTAATTAATCACTCATCACTTTAACGAGGTTGTAAACATGCAGACTGATTTAAACACAGACGTGCTGCCATATCTGAACGGCTCATTTTCACTTCGGACGAGTTTGCTCTCGGCTGCGCCAGCCTGCAAACCCAACTGCCTTTAGCATGTACACAGCTGCAGGGTAAAGTTCAGCTAAACCATCATGTAATGGCCAATTACCACTAAACAAGCCCGTTAATCCATAGCCCCGGTGTAGGTTATACTTATGTTTAAGCATTTAGCAAATGAATAAGTGCATACAACAAGACTAGAAGACCTAGAAAATTGAATAAGGTGCATACAAATCCAAGTAAAAGCCACAGTAAAACCGTACGGACATAAGATCATGCAATGATGAGAACAGGCCATTCAATTCATGAAATCTCACCAAATACCTAGAGACTAGAGTATCCAACAATGTGTCAAGGCAGGACTTAGAAATACTGTGTGTGTGCATGTTCTACAGAATAGAATAATGTTTCCAAGGGACTGGGCAGAGAACCCAGGGGGGCCAGTTAGCTGAGTGTCTCAGTGGAGAGGTGGGGCCCCTGGCAGAGGTGGGCCCCCTGGCACCCGACACTGCCTCAGTGAGCCTTTCAACAAAAAATAATATACTTCTGATAGAGGAATATACATTTCTACCCACACAATTAATGATATCCAACTGCTCTTTCATTTTATTGTAGGGTTTACATATTAAGAGATTGTTAAAACCTTATTACTGGTTTAATATCTATGTATTGGGACGCTATTAAATGGTTATTAACCATTCATAAGACAAGAACTGTATTCAGTTATCACCTTATTCATATATTCTTAGCCATATGTCAGTAATAGCGGGAATATTAGTGTGTCCATGTGAGTGTGTAAGCTACTTGTGATGCAGTTGCGTGTGAGGGAAAGTGTGTTTTCAAACCATTTGTGTGTGTGTGTGTCCAGTCCAATACTGGCTCCCAGATTATCTGATTCCTATTAGTCTGACCCATTTAGTGACTCAGAGTGTAAATCGTGCTTGAGTGAGTGAGTGAGTGAGTGAGTGGACTTCCACACATAACTCCAGCAATAATGTGTGCCCTGTAATCTCGTTTCATCTCCCCCACCCCATCCATTTTAAAATTATCCATTTCTAGTAAACATGTTAATGAGGGAGTTTGCCCATTTCCTTCAAAATGTACAGCTTGGCTCAATTTAGAATGTCTTACAACATGATTTATACAAAAACTAATTTAGAAACCTGAATATAAAATACATTACAACATTCACCACACACTCGTATCCAGAGCAATTTACACAGATTGTATTTTTTTTAACATACAATCAATTTAGACCGTTGGATACATTTACTGAAGCAATCTGGATTAAGTACCTTTGCTCAAGGGTTCAATGGCTGTGTCCCACCTGGGAATCAAACCCACAACCCCTAACCATTATTCTACACTGCTGCTGTTCCACCAAATTAATAGTGGTCAGTCACTAGAGCATAAAGTGTGACATCATGAGGCGCTGTAATGGCGACATGTAGTCCAGCTGTCTCTTGTGTTCGTGTTTGTTAATTTTAATGTATTTAGTTGTGTCGGGCTTTTGTCTTTTGTTTTTTTTTCATGCACTGTGTGTCTGTTGTGGGACGGGGAAGCGGGCTGGAGATTGTTCAGGGCACTCATGCTGCTCGTTTTGATAATATTGACGAATTGTATATTTTTAATCATGGCTGCATTCCACTTTAATTCACTTAATTAGTTTAATTAATGCAATGATTATATTGAATGTCTTTGTTTGATATGTTTGTGTGGTGTGGGTCTGCCCCACTGTCGATGTCATTTTTGTTGTTGCTGGGGCTACAACTGAAGTTCCCTAGTGAGAAAATAAAAGTTATTCTATTCTATTTTATAAAGTGTAAACTCATACAGTTTATTACCTGCAAACCTACAGTAATTCTGCCTGCTGTTGTGATTGCTTATTGCCGATATCTTTATGAGAGGAACACAAGGGGGTATGGAGTACGAGGCGATGTGCCTTTGGCTCTCTTTCAAAACCCATGATATTCATAAAACTGCATGCAACAGTCCAGTACATGACTGTGGGGCTGTCCGGCCTCCCCTGGTGTGAGGGTCAATCTACACACTATAAAATAATGTTTAAAAACTGTATTTTTACGATAAAATGTTTGCAAGAGATTTACAAAACTATAAGGGGTTTTCCTGTGTCCTGAGACACAGAGAATATTATGGAGGACCAGGGGCGATAGACCGGGTCTCTCAAAGTGTCCACACGTGACACCACAAAACGGAATATATTCCGTAGGGGAAAGGGAACAGAGAAAACACAAAAGACAAGAACAGAAGACAGTCCCTCCCTCTCAGACAGAGATATAAGTGAAGAGACTGGAAAACATAAAGGTCCCCGACAAAAGGACGAGGAACTCGTAACTTCGAGTAAATAAACAAAAATAACAAGCGATAGGCTTGTAGACCTCCAAAAAACAGAGGAGAAATAAAAGGAAATTAAATAACTGAGAGTAACCCTAAAACTTAGGGTGAGCAGCACTTGTAGGCTTGAGTGTAGGAAAAAAGAAAAAGATACGGACAGGTAGCTGGACAAGCAGAACCTCTCTAGCTCAGTGGTGACGAGCTAGACCGATGAGAGGAACTGAATAGAGCAGAAAAATAAGGAGATAAATAGGATAGAGAGTTAGACTAGCACGGAAAAGAAGATCTAAAGATCTACCCTAAGTACTAACTTTCTACGGGACCTTCCTGCTTTCGCTTATTTGAAACAACAAGCCAAAACAGTCTCCCAGTCCTATACCTTACCGGCTACCAGAAATACAAGATAACATGGAAGCGCCGGAACAGGAAGACGCGGAGTTTAAATAGGCAGCGGAAGAGCCGAACAGGTGCAATCGCTGAGTAGCGAGATGAAAGGAAAACCCGACATGGACAATGAAACAAAAAAAAGACGTCCTGACGGCGCTTAAAGGGGACGAGAGAGTAAAAAGGAAAATAAGCCTGCAGACTATGACAGGACCCCCCCTCTAAGGGACGACCCCAGACGATCACTCAGGCTTATCCTTGCGGAAGTCCCTGATGAGTTGAGGATCTAATATATTCCTGGACGGAACCCAACAACGCTCCTCAGGACCATAACCCTCCCAGTCCACAAGAAACTGGAACCCTCTGCCTTCCGTCTTTTAGCCAGCTGCACATACTCGAGGTTCTTATGATCCGTCCACACAGTGAACGGATGCTCAGATCCCTCGAGCCAGTGACGCCACTCTTCAAGTGCTAGTTTTACTGCTAGCAACTCCCGGTCCCCTACGTCGTAATTCCTCTCTGCAGGTGTTAATGCACAAGAAAAATACGAGTGGGGTGCATTTTGTGATCAAGCAGGGAGTGCTGGGAAAGAATGGCTCTGACGCCTAGTTCAGAAGCGTCCACCTCAACCACAAAGGGGTTGGGAGTTATGAGTATAGGCTCGGAGCTAAATCTCTTCTTTAACTCCGAAAATGCCGCCTCTGCCCTGGAGTTCCATTGAAAAGGACCGGGGAGTGTTTTCTTGGTGAGCGCTGTAATAGGGGCCGCGACTGCACTGAAGTTGCGGATAAACCGCCGATAAAAATTAGCGAACCCCAAAAACCGCTGAACTTGCTTTAGGGAAGACGGAGTAGGCCAGTTCTTTACTGCGGACTTTACTTTCTCCGGATCCATCTGTATCTTGCCATCAGCAACAATGAATCCTAGAAACGAAACTGAAATAGAATGAAAGACGCACTTCTCCGCTTTCACGAATAAATGAGCCTTAAGAAGGGCTGACAGAACCTGCCTGACATGACCGACGTGTGTAGAGAGATCGGAAGAAAAAATTTAAATATCGTCAAGATAAACAAAGACGAACTTTTCTAACATTTCCCTAAGCACGTCGGTCACTAGCGCCTGGAAAACAGAGGGGGCGCAAAGTGAGCCCAAACGGCATGACCAGGTACTCATAGTGGCTGCTGTGAGTGTTAAAGGCCGTTTTCCACTCGTCACCCTCGCGTATGCGAATAAGGTTATACACGTTGCTTTGTAAAAACCGACGCACCTTGGAGATGTTTGAACGCAGAGTTCATAAGAGGAAGAGGGTACCTGTTCTTTATAGTGATGTCATTAAGAGACCGATAGTCAATGTATGGTCTAAGTCCCCCGTCTTTCTTCTTAACAAAAAAAAACCCCGCCCCCGCCGGCGAAGTGGAAGGTCTAATAAACCCGTTGGACAGGGACTCCTCATAGCCGCATAGCCGCGCTCTCCAGGGCAGACAGCGAGTAAAGGGACCCCCGGGAGGGAACTGTGCCTGGGTAGAGCTCTATGGCACAGTCATACGGCCTGTGTGGTGGTAGCGAAGTAGCGCGCTGCTTACTGAAAACCTCAGCGAGATCGGAGTATTGATCAGGAACATTAACAGGCAAGGGAAATCGGCAAAGGACGACCGTCCAGAGTTATATAAACTAATGTTTGTTTTTGTTCGGGGAACTCCTAATCCTCTGCGTAGGGTAAAGGACCTCCCGTTGGCGTCAACACTTAATAAATGGTTAAACTGAATAGAAGACTCTGCTATTTCCTTCATCTTCATCTTGAGAATTCTCCAGCTCAAAACCCATCTCAAATTGAACCTAATGAGGAGAGAGTAAAGGACTTCCCTCCGCACTGGGTGAATTCTAAAACCCGTTGCCAACCTCTCTCGCTCTCTCTCCCGAATGCGGTTATCCACATGGATGGCTTTGGAATCTAAGGCACCAAATGTGGCGGGTGGTTCGAGCACTGCTAACGCGTCTTTGACAGGTTCAGACAAAGCTTTAAGAAAAAGGGTGCTAAGGGGGCCATCGGCCCACCCCGTCTCCCCCGCCAGTGCTCGAAACGTGATGGAAAATGCGGCCACAGTATCGGTGACTTGACGGAGATGGGTCAGTCGCATGGCCGGAAACGTCATGATCAAAAACTGACACCATCTCCGCCATAAGCCGATCCGTGTGGCTCATGATGGCAGAGTTGGCTCTTAAAAGTGGGTCGGCCCACGCGAGAGCAGTACCGGTTAACAGAGACAGAATGAAGGCGACCCGAGCCTCTTGGGTATAGAAGCGGGTGGGCTGAGCCTTAAAAAAAATTTGACACTGGGTCAAAAACCCCTGGCACTTCCCCGGCTCCCCGCTATACCGAGTACTCCACTCCAATGTTTTCTCACCTCCCGGAAAAACACCCACCTCAATGCCTGCTCCTGCAGAAGAAGAACCCATGCAGTTGGGCAAGGTATCTATCGATGCTGAAGAACGCCGCCGGAGGATCCGCACCAATTCCTGCATGTACTGCGGCAATCCCGATCATCATTTAGCCGCTTGTCCGATTCGCCCAAAAGGCGCGGCTCGCCAGTAAGACTGGGCATACTCAGCTCAGCTCAGAACCGAGTCGAACTCAAAGCAACCCTTCTTTGGAATAATCAACTCACATCTTCATTCGCTCTGGTCGACTCAGGAGCCGACGCCAATTTCATTGACTCTAACTTTGTTAAAAAGACCGGAATTCCTGTGGAATCCCTGTCCACTCCCATTTCTGCACTCGCACTGGATGGAAGAAGCCTGGGGCTAATCACACAGTCCACCGCTCCACTCCAGCTTGTGCTGTCCGGACATCACCATGAAACAATCCAATTCTACTTGATTCACTCCACTCAATCTCCCTTGGTGCTCGGCCAAACCTGGCTACGCCTCCACAACCCGCACATCAACTGGCACACAGCTCAGGTTCAGGACTGGAGCTCCCACTGCCTGGCTAATTGCCTACGATTGGCCCTACCACCCTGAACCCGATCTAACCTGTGTACCTAACCATTATCATGATCTGTCCCAGGTCTTTAGTAAAACCCGTGCTGTGTCCTTGCCTCCCCACAGACCTTACGATTGCTGCATTAACCTGCTGGCAGGAGCTAAACTGCCCTCTGGTCGACTCTACAGCCTGTCGGGTCCTGAAAAAGCTGCAATGGAAGCCTACATACACGACTCCTTGGCATCAAGTATTATCCGGCCCTCCTCATCTCCAGTGGGGGCGGGGTTCTTCTTCGTGGCAAAGAAGGACGGGTCGCTCCGACCCTGTATCGACTACCGAGGTCTGAACGAGATCACAGTATGTAATAAATACCCTCTGCCTTTAATCAACTCTGCTTTTGAACCCCTGCATAATTCCACCATCTTCACCAAACTCGACCTTCGCAACGCGTACCACCTGGTCCGGATCCGGGAGGGGGATGAGTGGAAGACGGCGTTTAGCACCCCTCTCGGATACTTCGAATATCTGGTGGTCCCGTTCGGTCTGACTAACGCCCCAGCTGTATTCCAGTCCATGGTCAACGACGTACTACGGGATCTGCTGGGACGGTCTGTATTCGTCTACATTGATGACATTCTAATCTTTTCAAAAATCCCTCAGGAACACGTCATCCATGTCCATCAGGTTCTCCAAAGGCTATTGGAGAACCAGCTGTTTGTCAAAGCAGAGAAATGCAGCTAAATATATAGCCTAATCATTCACTCTTGTACCTCAATAAAACATCACTTTTAACTGTACTCTACAGTAAGTATACGTTTGCCCCAGGATTGCATTTTTCTGTCGTTTTTATTTTTTTTAATGTTCCGGTTAATAATGACTCCAAGGAAAATTTTACATTAATCTACCACATTCTGTCACCGCACAGTAAATTGGAATGAGCATTTTCCATGCCCATCTTCCAAGTATATACGTCGTAACCTATATTATGTACGATAACATGAAAATAAAATAGTATTCCACCGTCTGCAAAATTCTGCCAAATGTTCTATCCAAAATCGGTAGACTACATCAAACATAAAATTAACGATTGCACTACAGTATGTAAAATGCACTCAAAATGCGAAATTCATATTGGACAAGACAGTGCTCGTACGTATGTAGCCAGCGAGACCAATTGCACAGTCAACTTAGTGTATGTAAATGTAAGGTGTTGGTGGGGGAAGGACCCAAATGCAGGCAGGAGTTCGCAAAAACCGAAGTTTAATAAGGGGCAAGGCAGCAATCCGTGGTGAGACAGGCTGGGTCAAAAAACCAGGGAGACAGGGCAACGGTACAAAACACAGTCCAAAGAATAGTCAAGGAACAGGCAGGGGTCAAACCGGGAAGGCACAGCAAAAGCACAAAATCAGGATCCAAAGACAGGGTAGCGAGAACACAGGCAGGAGTCAAAAAACCGGGGAGGCGTAGAAGGAACACAAAGAAAACAAAACAGACTGGATACAAAACAAAACAACAATAGGCAAAGGACTAGGGAAAACAAAAACTAGAAAACAGAATAAACTAACAATTTGTGCAGAAACTCTGGAAAAACAGATCGTAACACAGAAGCAGAATATACTAAGGAACTCGCGAATAAATGCCGGAAGGCGGCGCAGGAGAGACAGTTCTGGAGGCCGGCGGCGGCGCGGGTAGGACCGCTCAGGAGGGCGGCGGCGCAGGCAGGACCGCTCAGGAGGGCGGCGGCGCAGGCAGGACCGCTCAGGAGGGCGGCGGCGCAGGCAGGACCGCTCAGGAGGGCGGCGGCGCAGGCAGGACCGCTCAGGAGGGCGGCGGCGCAGGCAGGACCGCTCAGGAGGGCGGCGGCGCAGGCAGGACCGCTCAGGAGGGCGGCGGCGCAGGCAGGACCGCTCAGGAGGGCGGCGGCGCAGGCAGGACCGCTCAGGAGGTCGGCGGTGCAGGCAGGACCGCTCAGGAGGGCGGGGGGCGCAGGCAGGACCGCTCAGGAGGGCGGCGGCTGCATCGCCGTGGAGGCCGGCGGTGATGGCTGCATCGCCGTGGAGGCCGGCGGCGACGGCTGCATCGCCGTGGAGGCCGGCAGCGACATCGCCGAGGAGGCCGGCGGCGACGGCTGCATCGCCCTGGAGGCCGGCGGCGACTGAGCGGCTGTAGGTTAGGCGGCCCAGGGACAGGTGGTGTCAGCTGGCTCTGCAGCTCTGGACAGGCGGAAAGCTGGCTCTGCAGCTCGGGACAGGCGGAAAGCTGGCTCTGCAGCTCAGGACAGGCGGAAAGCTGGCTCTGCAGCTCGGGACAGGCGGAAAGCTGGCACTGCAGCTCGGGACAGGCGGAAAGCTGACTCTGCAGCTCTGGACAGGCGGAAAGCTGACTCTGCAGCTCTGGACAGGCGGAAAGCTGACTCTGCAGCTCTGGACAGGCGGAAAGCTGACTCTGCAGCTCTGGACAGGCGGAAAGCTGACTCTGCAGCTCTGGACAGGCGGAAAGCTGACTCTGCAGCTCTGGACAGGCGGAAAGCTGACTCTGCAGCTCTGGACAGGCGGAAAGCTGACTCTGCAGCTCTGGACAGGCGGAAAGCTGACTCTGCAGCTCTGGACAGGCGGAAAGCTGACTCTGCAGCTCTGGACAGGTGGAAAGCTGACTCTGCAGCTCTGGACAGGCGGAAAGCTGACTCTGCAGCTGGACAGGAGGGCTGGAAGGGGACCGGACAGGAGGGCTGGAAGGGGACCAGACAGGAGGGCTGGAAGGGGACCGGACAGGAGGGCTGGAAGGGGACCGGACAGGAGGGCTGGAAGGGGACCGGACAGGAGGGCTGGAAGGGGACCGGACAGGAGGGCTGGAAGGGGACCGGACAGGAGGGCTGGAAGGTGGCGGGACAGGAGGGCTGGAACGTGGCGGGACAGGAGGGCTGGAACGTGGCGGGACAGGAGGGCTGGAACGTGGCGGGACAGGAGGGCTGGAGCGGGACGGGACAGGAGGGCTGGAACGTGGCGGGACAGGAGGGCTGGAACGTGGCGGGACAGGAGGGCTGGAACGTGGCGGGACAGGAGGGCTGGAAGGGGACCGGACAGGAGGGCTGGAAGGGGACCGGACAGGAGGGCTGGAAGGGGACCGGACAGGAGGGCTGGAAGGTGGCGGGACAGGAGGGCTGGAAGGTGGCGGGACAGGAGGGCTGGAACGTGGCGGGACAGGAGGGCTGGAACGTGGCGGGACAGGAGGGCTGGAACGTGGCGGGACAGGATGGCTGGAACGTGGCGGGACAGGAGGGCTGGAGCGGGACGGGACAGGAGGGCTGGAGCGGGACGGGACAGGAGGGCTGGAGCGGGACGGGACAGGAGGGCTGGAGCGGGACGGGACAGGAGGGCTGGAGTGGGACAGGACAGGAGGGCTGGAGCGGGACGGGACAGGAGGGCTGGAGCGGGACGGGACAGGGGCAAACACGGATGGGTGGAAAATGGATCCTCCATCGACGGGTAGCTGAGTCCGTCGACGGAGCCGGGAACCAGGACCCCCTTGTCTTCTCCTAGTTTCCCGGACACAGGACCAGGCGGGTCCCATTGAAGGGTGACAGTTGGGGTTGGGTGGTTGAAGGGGTAATGGCCGGCTGGAGGGTAAGGACTCCGAGTCCAACGGAGTGAGAGGTGGGCTGATAAACGGTCCGGGGTGATGGGTAGTGGTCGGCATGCCGACGGGCAAACTCTGGGTTTTGCCCCCAGATACCCATGAGGTATTCCTCATAGGAGGTGTTGTCAAAGGGGTCAAAAAAAGTCACCATGAGCCCGCTGGGTCCAAACTGGCGAGTTCCTTCTGTAAGGTGTTGGTGGGGGAAGGACCCAAACGCAGGCAGGAGTTCGCAAAAACCTAAGTTTAATAAGGGGCAAGGCAGCAATCCGTGGTGAGACAGGCTGGGTCAAAAAACCAGGGAGACAGGGCAACGGTACAAAACACAGTCCAAAGAATAGTCAAGGAACAGGCAGGGGTCAAACCGGGAAGGCACAGCAAAAGCACAAAATCAGGATCCAAAGACAGGGTAGCGAGAACACAGGCAGGAGTCAAACAACCGGGGAGGCGTAGAAGGAACACAAAGAAAACAAAACAGACTGGATACAAAACAAAACAACAATAGGCAAAGGACTAGGGAAAACAAAAACTAGAAAACAGAATAAACTAACAACTCGTGCAGAAACTCGGGAAAAACAGATCGTAACACAGAAGCAGAATATACTAAGGAACTCGCGAAGAACACTGAAATGACAAGGTATATATACACAGAGGGAGACAGACATAATGGGAATCAGGTGTGTAGAAGCAGGGAGGGGAGATTGCTCACAGGTGAGAACAGTGAGGGTTAACAGGGACCAATAAAAGAATGACAGGGGAAACGTAAGACACGGACTGGAATACACAGACACAATGATAACAAACAGCCTGGAGTTAGCAGGTAAACAAGTGCACAGCTCAGATTGGAGGAACACGAAAGTGGACACATGTGCAGAGAATGCGAAATCACAGATTGATGCAGGGATAGGATAACGAGGAGGGAAATGACAGCTGCAGGTAGAAACTCAAAATGAATTAGTAATGTTAGTAGTGAACTCTAGAACCCTAATGTTAGTAGGTTAGTATTATATACACATGTTAGTTTGTTAGCAGGTTAGTATTAAATCTAATCTAACAGTTAGTATGATTAGTACATTAGTATTATATACAAATATAAATAAAGTCAGAAGGAAGAAAACGAGATATACGAAATACAGAAGAAACCTGAATGTTCCCAAAATCACCCGAATAGTGCAATGACAAAGACAGGGGGTGGAATCTCAGAAACATGGAACGCGGACTGACAATCGCGAGGGAAATAAAACAGGAAAAATAATAACAAATAAAGAAATAAACAGACAGATTTACAGGATCCTAACAGTAAACTTCTGACCCACTGGAATTGTGATATAGTGAATTAAAAGTGAAATAATTTGTCTGTAAACAATTCTGGGAAAAATATCATGCACAAAGTAGATGTCCTAACTGACTTGCCAACACTATAGTTTGCTAACATGAAATCTGTGGCGTGGTTAAAAATGAGTTTTAATGACTTCAACCTAAGTGCATGTAAACTTCTGACTTCAACTGTATATTAAAAAAAACTATATAATAGACACAATAAAGTTGAAAAACATGTGTCAAAGTGCACACTTTGTTATAAGTCAACTGAGTTGTCATTGAAAAGAATACAAAAATATTAAAATGGCTCAGCTTGATTAACAAATTATTCAGGAACGGTTTAATCACAAGACCTACAGTTATGTAGTCATTTAAATAAATGATAAAGCTGATAACAGCAGTGTTGATTCTGATCATAATGAATCGTAGGGCACAGAAGAAGATTTGGTTATTATTACTAAAAGGAATATCACAATTTATATATTGTATGAATTACGATTAATAAGGGGAATTGGAAACCAAGACAACAGGTTTTGGCGCTCCACTGGAGAGTGCAATGATATCAGTCGACCACACGGTGGCAGCATATCCCTTTGCATGATAAATACTGTAGAAGGGATCTGTAAAACCTTCTAAGTGAGCACAACATAATAGCATCTGTTTCTGTACAATGATTCCATACTTAATTCAAAAAAGAAAAAAACGATCTTTGTCACGAGCTGAAAAACACACTTAAATGATAATTTAATACCTTTGTATCATTAGGAAAAACAGATTTGAAAAGTATTTAAGCTTATTGTGAACTTTCAGAGCAATGTCTCTCAATCAAGCCTCAATGTCTAAAGCGCAGGGAATTCCCAAGGACAATAATAACACTGTATTTTATTTTATGGGGAGTTTTTGGATGTCTGTTAATTTTTTTAATTGAGGGTATCTCTGATTTATTTTGGGAAAATATTTATTTCTCATTTGATTGTATTTTTCGCATTTTGTGATAAAGTGCCGCTCCGTCTCAACTTCGTTGAGATGGCAATCTTTCTCCTCCTGTTGACTCTATCACGGTCACTCTGATCAAGCTGTCCTCTTCCCCTGGCCCTGCCTCGCCCACCACGAACACGATTGTCGCTTTGGATAAAAGCGTCTGCTAAATCAGGGGTTCCCAAACCGGTCCTGGGGGACCCCTGTGTATGCTGGTTTTCATTGCAACCACAGTTGCAATCCCAGAATTTTAACAAGCTGTTAATTTTTCTTAATTAGGTGCTTTTCATGTTTGGAGGAATTATTCGCCCTCTTAAGACTCATTATGTCAGAAATAGCTATGCATGCCATGTAGAACAAACTCCCCATGTTCACGTTGTGCTATATTGCAACAATTACATAAAAAGAGGTTACAAAATAATGTATTTTCACTCAAATTAAAGAGTGAAGTGAATCAATAGGCTCCTAATTAGGTTGTTGAACACATGTGTTTAACTCAATTTTTTCTTTAAGCTGCTTTGTGTTTGAATTCTTCATTATCTACCAAATGGTTAGTTTTAGTGGCCATGTGTCCACACTTTCACCAATTAGGAGCCTATTGATTCAAATCAGTTTTTAAATGGATCTGCTAAATAATAAAAAAATAAAAAAAACTCTCATATACATATATTCTCACTTTCACATACATATATTCTCATAAGAGAATGTATGTATGTGAGAGTGATAATATATGTATGTGAGAGTAGAATGTATGTATGTGAGAGAAAGTATATATATATATATGGAAGGCACTTACATGAAATGGAAGTCACTTACACGAAACGGAAGGAAGTTAGTTTATGGAATCGTGATTGGCTCAGAAGCTGGCTGGTACCATCCATATAAACAACTACTGGATTCCTTATTTTCCCATTCGCCCTGTTAAGTTACGTCTGCACTGTTACTATAATATGCCATACAGGCTCAGTTCCCACGCATCGTGGAGGGGGAAGACCAGATACATGTATTACAACAGGAAATCGGAGTAATGCATAATATATTATCACTGCCTAAAACAGGCAGTGTATTGTCCTCATCTCTTGAGGCCAGGTCAGCGCTGTGTCATTCTGCGCCTGTAGCTACCTTAAGAATCCTCAGCAGGTCAGCTTGGACTTGCTCGGAGACAGTCTGCCATCCTGCACGATATAACACTCCACAACACTTTTGCAACTGGGACTCTCGGTCGAGGAAAAGGTAACAACTAACGTTAGCTTGCTACTAAGTTTAATCACTGTGCAAACAGACAAATTAACCGTTATCATTTCGTAACCATGTAGTAATCCTAAAAGATAATCACACCACTTGCTAACGTTAGCTAACTAACCAACAAAATCAATGCTTCGTATAGCAACGGCCTTGGCTACTTAGACTTGCATTAAACAAGCTAACGTTAGCAAGTGATGTGATTATTTTTTAGCATTAGCTAGTACATGATTACCAAATTATAACGGTTCACTGGTCTGTTTGCGTAGTGAATGAACGTAGTAGTAAGCTAACGTTATTTGTTACGTTTTCCTCTGCCGAGAGTCATGGTGTGTCTGTGGACATTAGCCTACACTCAGGAGTGAACATTACGGTGTAAATAGTGCTCTCATCTCGCTGTCAGCTGTGTTGTGAGAAGGCGCTGAGTACGCTAGGCTACAGGGCTGATGCTGGCCTCTCAAGAAGCACCGACTGTTTCAGGCGACGATAATATTTATGCTTTACTCCGATTGTCGATTGGAGGCTAATAACGTTACTGGTCTTCCCCCTCCATGGTGCACGGACAACAGTAGCTACTATGACAACAGCCTACCAGCCATGGATATAAAAACGTAGATGTATGTCGCATCAGCCACTGTGTAACATTGCAGCGATACTAATATTGAAAATGTAGCTATGTAGGCTACGTTCTGTAAAAAGAAACAATCATGCATGGCTTTTTTGTGTGAAAGTATCCACATTCTGGAATGAGTTAATTGTCTACAAATAGCCTGGCCACCGACGGGCGGTCAGGATCCAACGTAAATAAACGGTAGTGTATTGACAGATGCAGATTTCCTCCGATAAAATCGACTGTAACTCGCTTAATTCTCAACTAAGTTTTGTGAACGTGATAAATGTCCGCATATTTTATTTTTATTTTTTTACTTTATTTTGCACCATAAACAAATATAAACAATTGTTTCGAGAAAAAAACGATCTATACAGTGCTGGGAGAGGAAGGAAGCCCAGAGGGCTTATACAAAGTCCTTTCCCATCATAAGAAAAAACAATTATTTGCAAAACAAAAAATAAGAAAGGAAAATAAAAGAAAAGAAGCATACATAGGTATGACAGAGGATGCAACACGGAGAAAATAAAAAAAAATAAAAAAAAATAATAAATTAAAAACAAAAATTTAAAAAAAAACATTTTAAATAAAATAAATCAAAAAATCAAAAAACAAATTTAAAAAAAAGACAACAAAGTTAGCACACAAAGGACGTCGCTCCAAGGCTCAAGACGTGATTAGACTCTTTTTAAGCTGAATCCTAAAGGTAGCCAGAGAGGTAGATGACTTTAGAGATGGAGACAGGGCATTCCAAAATTTGGGACCCCTGAAGTTAATGCAATATTGATGTTTGGATGTTCGACAGAAAGGTAAATGGAAATCATTTCTTTGTCGAGTTGGGTATGAGTGAAAATCAAAAGAGGGACTAAAGAGATTATGAAGAGAAACAGGAAGATTTTGTTTACAGTTTAGGTATTTGTAAATGAACAGGCACGTTTGGAAGACATTTAGCTTATCAATTGACAGAATTGAGTATTTCTTAAAGAGTGGACCAGATGGTTCCTGAGAATTGGAGTGAGAAATCATTCTCATAAATCTCTTCTGTATGATGAGTAACTTACTGAGATAGGAAGGATATGTAGCAGCCCAAACAATATTGCAATAGTTCAGATAAGGGAAGATGAAGCTATAATATAAAGTTAGATAAGAGGAAGGGTGAATAAGTGAGCAAACTTTTCCCAAAATGCCGAGCATTTTCATAGATCTCCTGCAAACGTGATCAATATGATTTTTCCAGCTGAGATTTTCATCAATGATGATTCCTAAAAATTTAATATGTGGCACTTGCGGAATTTCCTTTCCATTTATCAATATTTTGGATTCGTCTTTGAGGTAAGATTTGTTTTTATTGCAGAAGATCATGAAATTGCATTTGCTGATGTTGAGAGTAAGCTTGTTCAATTCAAACCATTTATATACAGCAGACATTTCCTCATTCACAGACGTTATCAGTGATTTAAAGTCATCATGACAAGCTATCAGATTGGTGTCATCAGCGAACAGGATAGGAAGAAGATTTTTACTGATGGAAGCCAAATCATTAATATAAATCAAAAATAATAAAGGGCCAAGGATCGAACCCTGGGGCACCCCAAAAAGAATCCCTAACTTCTTGGAAACACTACCATTTGAATAAACAAACTGTTCTCTGTCAGCTAAGTAATTTGTCAGCCACAAGAGAGCAACATCCTGCACCCCATATCTACTGAGTTTGGAAATTAAAATTTTATGATTAACAGTATCAAAGGCTTTGGACAGATCTAGAAAGACACCAAGAGCAAATTTCTTATCATCCAAAGCAGTAGAGATGTTATTGACAAGCTGTAATAGTGCATGCTCAGTTGAGTGTTTTTTCCTAAAGCCATATTGGTGGTTGTACAGGATGTTGTTCTCAGTTAGGTGGTTAGAGATTCTTGTATATACCAGTTTTTCTAAAATTTTTGAGAAGCAAGGGAGAATGGATATTGGTCGGTAATTATTAAAAATTTTGGGATCACTTGATTTATAAACAGGTATAACTTTGGCAATTTTAAATTCCTGAGGAATAACTCCAGTTTGAAATGAAGATGTGAGTTAAAGGATCAATAATATGATTAATAATTTCTTTTATGAGACTGGTTCTGATTCCATCATGGCCTTCAGCAGAATTTGTTAGATCCATAATTATATCATACACTTCTTTGGCACTGGGTGGATAAAAGTTGCACAGAGAAGGATACTGATCATTAATCAAATTACAGGGGCTATCATCAGAGTCCCTGATGTTTGATGCTAGAGAGAACCCAACGTTAACAAAAAACTCATTAAAACCATCAGCTATCTCCCTTGAGTTATGAAGGGTGCCATCCCTTCCTAACATCTCAGCAGGAGCAGCAGGTGGCGCTTTTTTGCGATTTAACAATTGATTAATGATGCTCCAAGTTGCCTTCATGTCATTTGATGCTTGGGTGAATTTGACAGAGAAATATTGGTTTTTTGCTTTCCTTATAGACAGAGTAAAATTATTTTTATATTTTTTATAAGATTCCACGTTTAATGGAGAAGGATTTATAATAGATTTCTTATATAATTTATTTTTGATGAGAAGACATTTTTTTAACTCTTTATTAAACCATGGTTTTCCTTTTGAAGCTGCTTTTGTATTCTTGGGAGAAATTAAAACACATGTTAATCTGAATTCCAAATTTCTCAGAACAGCTACGTATTTTTAAAACGCCCTTTAACTATTATGCATAAGTTGTCAAAATGTTGTCAGAGCTAATGGTGATTTTATTGTTTAAAGCTGCTAGAAAGCAGTAGAGGTTGGTTCTTAATTATTATCTTGGTAGCTCTGATTATTATAACCGTATTAGGCCATAGCTGCAAATCTTGGATGTAGTATAAATCGCAAATGGAGAGCGATTTTACAGCTTTCCAGCTTGGAAGCAAAGTGGTGGAAGTCAGATCGCCGAGCTAACAAAGGGGCGTCCTATGGCATGGGTATTGGCTGTAAGACGTAAAAAAATATTACAACATTTCCACATCCGTTGTGCTCACGGCATAATAGCCTACATAATATGACAATGAGCATAGTGGATTCTAATGGAAAACCGCAAGTGTACCTAGAGTGTAATGTTGTGTGAAATGCAATAAACGATGTACAATGAATACAATTCTGAATGTCTTTATTTAGCAAAAAAGAAATGACTTGCATGAAATGTACAAAATGGATAATATAATTTGTTTGGGGTAGTAGTAGCCTACAATGAAGTTCACAGTGCAACTGGTAGTAGGCTTACCACAAGTGGCAGTGATACATTCCAGTAATATATTCCATTCAAGTAATTTACGAAAAACGATTGCACACATAAATCCCTGTGGGATAAGTTGAAAGCACAAGGTAAATAATAAGTAAAAAGTAATAGCACCAAGAGCTGAAAACGCCCAAAAACTTGAACAATTAAGTGCTTCAATAGGCACAACATAGAACATAATTATGTGGTCAGTCTTTCTTTAAGGCTTCACCGTTGGTTACAGTTCTGTTCCACTCTTGTTTGCATGTGTGACAAAACCAGGGGTCATTTGCACCAGGTGCATGAGTCCAACACAATCAAGGTGGTTACACCTTAACATAACATAACATAAGGTGTCACCTTAACATAACAGCTAACGTTAACGTTACCGTTAATGTTTATAGTTTGCGTGTCTGCAAAAAGGCCGATAATACCCACAACGCAACGCTGGTGTGAAGTCGTGCCTGTATACAGTACCGTTTGTTTTTACACAGATCTTGACCGCCCTAATTTGGCGGCCGTGAAGATTTGAATAGGGCAACTGAGGTATCTATGTTTGTATATCTAAGGTACCAGTCAGCTTCTGAGCCAATCACAATTCCATAAACTAACTTCCTTCCGTTTCATGTAAGTGCCTTCCATATATATATATACTTTCTCTCACATACATACATTCTACTCTCATATACATATATTATCACTCTCACATACATACATTCTCTTATGAGAATATATGTATGTGAAAGTGAGAATATATGTCTATGAGAGTGAGAGTGTATGTATGTGAGAGTGAGAATATATGTATGTGAGAGTGAGAATATATGTATGTGAGAGTGAGAATATATGTATGAGAGTGAAAATTATGTATGTGAGAGTGAGAATATATGTATGTGAGTGAGAATATATATATGTGAGAGAGAGAATATATGTATGTGAGAGTGACAATATATGTATGTGAGAGAGAATATATGTGAGAGAGAATATATGTATGTGAGAGTGAGAATATATGTATGTGAGAGTGACAATATATGTATGTGAGAGTGAGAATATATGTATGTGAGAGAGAATATATGTCCAACATGAATTATGGCCTAAACGGCCCCTCATAATTATTGGCACCCCTGCATTGAAGTCAGAAGTTCACATACACTTAGGTTGAAGTCATTAAAACGTATTTTTAACCACTCCACAGATTTAATGTTAGCAAACTATAGTGTTGGCAAGTCAGTTAGGACATCTATTTTGTGCATGACACAAGTAATTTTTCCAACAATTGTTTACAGATTATTTCACTTTTAATTCATTATATCACAATTCCAGTGGGTCAGAAGTTTACATACACTAAGTTGACTGTGCCTTTAAATTTTTAATATTTGGTCACATATCCTTTGCATGCCATGACTTCCTGATGTCTGTGACCCAAGAACATCAAAAGACTCTTGATATCTTAATTTCTGGTACTCTTACAAGCGATACTATAACGTCTCTGCATTTGAATGGATCTCTATGGGAATTGGGGGGTGGGGACTAGATTTAGCTGTAAATTATGCTGGAACAGTATGGAATACATGATTGGTAAAATGGCTGTAAATCATCAAGGGTCTGAGGTATCAAAAGAACCTCAAACCATCACTCTGCTGCCAGATATGCAGTAGATATGGATGGATCACTTTAAGGGTTGTTTCTCCTGACAAATTTTCCTATTGAACTCTATGGAAAAATAACTCAGGAGAAGAAACCCTAAAAGTAGCTGGCAAAATTGACCTGTTACCCTGATTCTGGCATGACGGTTCCACCTGGGGTGCAGCGACTTAGCGTTCAACCAGCGTTGAAGTGGCCTGGCTGTCAGGAGTCCTAGAGGCACGACTGCTGAGGCGGCTGAAATTAGGCCCATAAACCACTGAAAGTCCTCATTTTGAGGAACTGATTCACTCGGAACTGAGATACCGCGTCGAGCACAGTGATTATGTGACGGGGCGAGCAGCAGACCGATGTATTCGATTGACTGTATCGGAATCTCATGGTTTAAGATAAAAACATTGATATCACAGTGTTACATACACCTAAAGATGTAGCCTAATCATTCACTCTTGTACCTCAATAAAACATCACTTTTAACTGTACTCTACAGTAAGTATACGTTTGCCCCGGGATTGCATTTTTCTGTCGTTTAAATTTTTTTAAATGTTTCCGTTAATAATGACTCCAAGGAAAATTTTACATTAATCTACCACATTCTGTAACTGCACAGTAAATTGGAATGAGCATTCTCCATGCCCATCTTCCAAGTATATACGTCATAGCCTATATTATGTACGATAACATGAAAATAAAATAGTATTCCACCATCTGAAAAATTCTGCCAAATGTTCTATCCAAAATCGGTAGACTACATCAAACATAAAATTAACGATTGCACAACAGTATGTAAAATGCACTCAAAATGTGAAATTAACAATGGGCCTATCAATCATATTGGACAAGACAGTGCTCGTATGTATGTAGCCAGCGAGACCAACTGCATTTTAGAAGCAGTACTACTTACATATCGGGAAGGGAAAACTCCAGTCGAGGAATGCGTTTTATGCAGAGCTTGCATAATACTAGACTGTTAAAATGAAAACGGCCGTTACGCTGGGATATAATTGATTGTTCAAAGCACCCAATAAGACATTGCATATACCTTTTCTATAGTCGACATTTCATACATACGATCAGGCTATTGTTGGGTTTATCTTGTTGCTATGACGGAATTCTAATTTTATATGATGAATAAATATATTTATGAACTCACAGATAGACGCTATTGTCCACTATGTCACGCATGGGTAGGTATAGACTGGGTGGGGTGTTGCTTGTTAAATGGACTTGCTATGAGAAAATAGTGACACTTACTGTAGATGCTCCATATTCAGCAGAGTTGTCACGAATCGTCTACCAATAAGGTTAAAACAAGGAGTTTGTGATTTAGTTTGGCTGCAGGAGCAACAAATGTCTCAGTTGAGCAAAATCTTGCCGTCGGCGCCATGGTCACTAGGCATCTGTGCAAAGGGGTTAAAGAGGCACAACCCAAAATGAAACATCAAAATCTGCGATGTAACAGGTTACCAGTCGCATGGGAATCAGTGCCATAGTGGCACTGGGTGTCGGTACCCCCCTTATGGAAATGTAATATACTGCAGTATATTTTAAATATATTGTGAGGATAATTTTTATATATTTACAATATACTGCAGCATATTCTTTTTCCATAGGGGCGCCAACCCTAATAATAAGTGTTCAAAGTGAATTTTATTGTTTGGGCTAACAAGAATGAAAGTAATCAGACACACACACACACACACACACACACACACATTACACCATGTGAAAGCAATCAATCAATCAAAGTTTATTTAAAGTGCAAAATCACACCAGGGTGTCTCAATACACTTTACAGCAATAAAACAGTATTAAAATAATCATGGAGAGACAATAAACATTACAATAGGTTGTAAAGATGAACACAGAAAAAGGTAGGCAAGGCAAGGTAGACAAAAGCAGAGTTTAGCAAGACAAAAAATCTAGCTATTCTACGGCCTCACAAACACACACACAGAGCAGTGCAGAAACAGCACAAAACCCAGACATGTTTGGGCACAGACACACTCATACAGACATCAGATTGGTAAGAGAAAGACAATCGAACCCAAGCCAGTGGTGCTAAGGTAGGTCATATGATTGTGAGAATAAGTAGGTTTTGAGTCTAGATTTGAAAATTGCAACAGAATTAGCTTCCCTGACTGTAGGAGGTAGCTGGTTCTAGAGATAGGGAGCTCAGTAGGAGAACGCTCTACTGCCCGCTGATTTTTTTTTGATTCTAGGAAGAGTAAGGTAGCCAGCATCAAGCGATCGGAGGGCATGAGGGGGAATATAAGGGATGATGAGGTCGGATAGATATGATGGTGCAAGCCCATGTAATGATTTATAAGTTAACAGAAGCACCTTAAAGTCAGATCTGGCTTGAATTGGGAGCCAGTGAAGAGAGATTAGGATTGGAGTGATGTGATCAAATTTTCTGGTTCTGGTTAGTATTCTGGCGGCAGCATTTTGCACAAGTTGTAATTTTTTAATACTGCAGTTGGGTAGGCCAGAGAGTACAGCATTGTAATAGTCGAGTCTTGATGAAACAAAAGCGTGTATTAAGGTTTCAGCATCCGGCGTATTTAGCAGGGACCGGATTTTCGAAATATTGCGAAGATGGAAGAATGATATCTTAGTGATTTCTTTAATGTGTGCGTCAAATGAGAGAGCTGAGTCGAAAGTAACGCCAAGGTTTTTAACTATAGAACTCTGGGTAATTACACAATCCCCAAGGTTCAGAGTAAGATCTGCAACAAGAGGTAGTTGGGTTTTTGGGCCAACAACTAGCATCTCAGTTTTGTTGGTGTTTAGTCGCAAGACGTTTTGTGACATCCAATTTGTGACAGTGATTAGGCATAATTCCAGGTTTGTAAGTTGTGAACGGTCATCAGGTCTGATTGGTATGTAAACTTGAGTATCCTCGGCGTAACAGTGAAATTTAATACCGTGGCTGCGGAAAATTTCGTCAAGAGGTAGCATGTAGATAGAGAAGAGCAAAGGCCCCAACACAGAGCCCTGCGGTATGCCAGAGTTTACTTTAGAGTATTCAGATATAGTACTTTTATGTGACACACAATGCGTTCTATCAGATAGGTAGGAAGTTAGCCAGGAAAGCGCAGAGTCACGAATGCCAACGTAGCTCGCTAGGCGATTTAAAAGAATATTATGATTGACAGTATCAAACGCTGCACTGAAGTCGAGTAGGATAAGAACAGAAGAGGAGCCGGAATCAGAGGTGAGGAGTAGGTAATTTACCACTTTTGTGAGAGCGGTCTCGGTGCTGTGGAGAGACCTAAAACCAGATTGTAAGGGTTCGAGAAGACTATTACACGAGAGGTAATCGGTTAGCTGAGTGAAGACTATTCTTTCCAAGACTTTAGAGAGGAAGGGGAGATTAGAGATTGGTCGAAAGTTATTAGGGACATCAGAATCAAGGTTAGGTTTTTTGAGTAGAGGTTTAATTAAGGCTGATTTGAAGGAGGAGGGCACAACGCCAGAGGAGAGAGAGGTGTTAATAATGTTGAGTAGGGAGGGGCCTAATATTGGGAGAAGTTCCTTAACCAATTTAGCGGGAAGAGGGTTGGAAAGGGTGGTTGTAGATTTAGAGGAAAGCACCAACCTAGAGATAGTGTCCAAGGAGAGAGCCTCAAATTTAGAGAGAACGGCGGTGGTCGCCAATGCACCCATTGCACAAATAGGGATCAACGCCCCCAGTAGGTAGAGAATTGACAATCTCATCTTTAATACAGCCAATTTTGTGATCAAAGAAATTAAGAAAATCATTTGCAGTAAAAGGAGGGCCCACTATAGGGGAGAGTTTGTGAGTAAGTTTTGCAACCGTGTCAAAAAGAAACTTCAGATTATCTTTATTAATGTTAATGAGATCTGAGAAGTAGGAGGCCCTAGCAACGGAGAGCATATGCTTGTACTTCATTAAGCTATCGCTCCATGCTAGTCGAAGAACCTCAAGTTTGGATGATCGCCATTTGTGTTCCAGCTTTCTACACACCTGTTTTTGTGCGCGAGTATCATCAGTAAACCAGGGCGACGGTTTCTTTAGACGGCGGGTCTTAGTGAGTAGGGGTGCAACAGAGTTAAGCGAGTCAAGTTGAATAGAATTAAAGTTATCCGTGTACTCGTCGAGGGAGCCAATTCATTCTGGAAGAGAGGCGATAGTTTTAGGTAGGAGATCCGCGAGTTTTGTAATTGTAGAAGTATCGATACGGCGGATGCTGTAGGTTTCAATTGGAATTGAATGCTGACAGGGCAGAACAATATGAAACTTAATAAGATAATGATCTGATAACGCCAATGGGTATGGCAAAACTACTAAATCTGAAATGTTAATACCACGAGCAAGGACCAGATCAAGAGTATTGCCATTTGAATGGGTCTGTTCGTGAACCAGCTGAGTAAAGCCAAAGGTGTCAATTAGGGACTTAGCTTTGCTAAGTGGATTCGTTTTACAATTGAGATGAATATTGAAATCACCGATAATTAGGATGTTATCCGTACGAGTTACAAGGTCAGAGCGGAAATGAGAAAACTCTTCTAAAAAAGATGAATAGGGCCCAGGAGGGCGATAAACGATGATTAGGTAAAAAAGCAGGAAACTAGAGTGGTTAAGGCCCACGCTAACTGGAATGAGAGGGCGCATCGTGAGCATCTCACAGGATGAGTTTATTATTACGGTCTGGTGAAAGGTTCAGAACCGAATTAAAGATTAGGCCAACGCCCCCACCTTTCTTAGATGTCTGAGCGACATGTGAGTTGGTTAAGTTAGAAGGGGAAGCTTCATTTAGTGGGAAAACATCATTTGGCTTTAGCCACGTTTCACATAATCCCATAATGTCAATACTATGTTCTTTAATTAAGTCATTGACTAGCAGTGCTTTGTTAGCGAGTGATCTGATATTAATGAATCCGAGTCGTATGCACTTTGTGTTGCTAAATGCTTTAGGAATGGGATTAATCTTAATTACGTTGCTACCTTTTGTTCCGGGAGGCGGCCGAGGACGACGGGAGGAGAGACGGGGAAGGGATACGGTGCTGATTTGTGAATACATAATACAGTTGGTTGTAGAGGCAATGCTGCTGCTAATGCTAGTTAAGACAGGTATAATCGAAGAGCTTGGTGGCAGTGGTGGCGCAATGACGTTGCTCTGCTGGGAACCAGAAATGCACAGTGAAGGAGGGCGTCAGGTTGTATAGCTTTTACAGGTGTGTAGAGTCAGTTCAATGTTTGTGGAAAAAAAGGTGGGAACCAGTGCGATTTGGGTGCAGACCATCACGATTAAAGAGTTCTGGCCAGTTGAGAAAGGAGGTAAAGTTATCGACAAAGGGGATGCATCCAGTGATCCAGCATGCATCTCATGCGATCTGCTCAGTCAACGGATGTTCAACGGATGTTCATCGGATGTGAGAGGACGCTGGCGTGTTTGTTCGCCGCTTCTCCATCTGAGATTTGAATTTAATTTTAACATAGTTTTATCTAGTTTTAACGTCGGACTTTTATCTTGCCTGGACTGTTGGCTTTTATCAAGCTCTGCCTGAACACTTTCCCCACCTGTTCGCTACTTTTTACGGTGGTTACATACCTGCTACACCAGCTAATGTAGCAGCTAGCTACACCGGGCTCCCGTTCCAGGCAAAGTCCGTCTCACTGGTGCCAGCTGCCGCCGCTGCTGTTGGGCCCTCTCCTGACAGCTTGCACTGTTGTGCTTCCATCTGCCCGGCGGCACCACCACTGCTACCACCAATGCTACAGAAAGTTTCATCCCGGACAGCCCTTCAGCTGTCTTGGAGCGGTTCCGGCTGGGACCGCCACCTTTCCAGTTAGCTGCTAGCTAGCTAGCTAGCAGCCTCCTCAGCTCGTTCCAGCTGCGGTTAGCCTGCCCTGGCCAGGACCACAGCATAGCAGCCCTCTCAACGCTCGTTCCCCAGCCTCAAACCTGGGCATTTCTGGATCTGTCTCTGCCGATCGACCACTGAGATCCCTGACAGCCTCTCAGCTGTCCCTGAGTGGTTAGCCCTCGTTGGCTGGGACTGCATTTCTCAGTTGGTCAGCAGCTAACGTTAGGCTGTTAGCACTGTGCTAACTGCGTTCGCCCGCTTCAAGATGCTAAGATACTCCACCTCACAGCTTCTCAAACTTAACACACTTATCAATCCACCTCTATGCATCTCCGCCATCAAACACCGTGGACTGCTACGCCGACCCAGATACATCCATAGAGGTTCACGCCGACACTTTGTTTACGACTCATCTGATCACTCCATCCCGTCTATCTGGTCACCCGCTCGCACTGTCGCAGATTCATTACGTCATCACAACAAACACCACGTTCACTCCGCCTCCCTCCGTTCACTGATCAAAGCAAACCTGCCCACCCAGACACAATCATATCTCAAATTTGCACTTTTTAACACCCGATCCCTAAACACTAAAGGCCCCATTCTCAATGAATTCATCACTGACAATAAACTGGACTTTCTCTGTTTAACTGAAACTTGGCATAAACCATCTAAATATTTCTCTCTTAACCAAACTGCACCCGCTGGATACACATATATGGACAAACCACGCCAGGATGGGCGCGGTGGCGGCATAGCAACACTTCACCGACAAACAATAAAAACCAGCGCAATATCCATTCCCCCCCCCCCCCTCTTTCGAACATCTTACTTTTAAACTGTCTGGTCCAAAACCCCTTGTCACTGCTGTCATCTACCGTCCCCCCAAACCAAACCCCTCATTTCCCTCTGACCTATCCGAATTCCTAAGCCAGCTCTGTGCCATATCTCCATCTATTCTTCTACTTGGTGACTTCAATATCCATGTCGACTCTCCTGACTGCAAAACTACAATAGAACTATTGCACATTTTACACTATTTCAACATCACCCAACACATTGATTTCCCCACCCACGGAAAAGGACACACACTGGCTGGTCTGCACCTCTGGCATCACCATCCGCAACCTCACCAGCACTGACCTCACAATCTCCGACCATCTGGCTATCACCCTGGACATTGTCATTCCAACCTTGTCAAACAGGAACGCAGCATCACATTTCGTAAGCTCAACTCCATAAACTCCTCCTCCTTCTCTTCCATCTTGGCCGACACTATCTCCGACCCTGCCCTCACTCCAAACGCCTCTGTCACTGACCTAGTCAATAACTACAATGCTGCACTCTCCTCCTGTCTTGATGAAATTGCCCCCACAAAAACCAAATCCGTCTCCTTCACTCACTCCGCCCCCTGGTACACCGATCAACTCCGCCAACTCAAAGCCAAGGGCCGCCAACTTGAAAGACTTGCCAATAAAACCGGATTCACTGTTCACTTGGATGCTTACAAACTCCACCAACAACAATACAAAGATGCCCTCAACAACGCTCGTTCCTCCCACTACTCCTCCATCATCCAAACCGGCTCCAACAACCCCAAAACTCTCTTCTCCACCATCAACAAACTCCTCAAGCCAATGGACACCATCTCTAATTCCTTCACCACCAGTAAATGCAATTCTTTCCTGTCATTTTTCCAATCTAAAATCGATACAATTCACCGCCAACTGTCTGCCTCCTCCCCCACCACCCCCCATGCCTTCAACCTGACCCCCCCCCTACTCCCTAGCCATTCATTCTCATCCTTCAGTCTAATCTCCGAATCCGATCTCTCCTCCATAGTCACCAGTATGAAGTCATGAACCAGTGCCCTCGACCCTATCCCCACCTTCCTAGTCAAGGCTTGCCTCCCCACTCTCTCCCCACTTATCACCAACATAATCAACTCCTCCCTGTCCACTGGTCTCGTCCCCCCCTCCCTCAAGCTTGCTGCCGTTACCCCCATTCTAAAAAAACCTGGTCTCGACCCTGACATCCCCAACAACTACCGGCCCATATCCAACCTCCCCTTCCTGTCTAAAGTCCTTGAACGAGCTGTGGCCGCTCAACTCAAAACCAACCTCGACAACAATAACCTCTACGAACCCTTCCAATCCGGCTTCTGCACCAATCACAGTACAGAAACTGCACTAATGAAAATCACCATGACATCCTTCTCTCTGCTGACTCCGGCTCCTTAACCATCCTTATCCTCCTCGACCTCACCGCCGCCTTTGACACCATCAACCATTCCATCCTCCTCTCACGCCTTCACTCCCTTAGAATTTCCGGTACTGTCCTCTCCTGGTTCACCTCCTACCTCTCCGACAGACACCAATACATCTCCATAAACCACTGCCAATCCTCCACCGCCCCAGTCACTCATGGTGTCCCCCAAGGATCAGTGCTCGGCCCCCCCCCTCTTCATCCTGTATATACTTCCCCTGGGTCAAATTCTCCGCCGCCATGGCCTCCGCTTCCATTGCTATGCAGACGACACACAACTCTACCTCTCCTCCAAGACCATCACCTCAACCACCCACTCCACCCTCACCACCTGCCTTGCTGATGTAAAAACATGGATGCAACAGAACTTTCTCCAACTCAACTGCAATAAATCGGAAATACTCATCATCGGCCCAAACTCCCTCATCCGCTCCGCCCAGACCTTCTTTCTCACCGTTGACGGTTCCATCGTCACCCCCTCCACCCATGTCCGCAACCTTGGCATCATCCTCGACCCCACCCTCTCATTCCTACCGCACGTCAACCACATTACCAAAACTGCCTTCTTTCACCTCCGGAACATTGCCCGCCTCCACCCCTCCCTATCCCTTTCCGCTGCTGAAACCCTCATCCATGCCCTCATAACCTCCCGACTCGACTCCTGCAACAGCATCCTCTACGGCTCACCCAACAAAATCCACAATAAACTCCAATACGTTCAGAACTCCGCTGCCCGTCTGCTCACCTCCACCCATCGCCGAGATCACATCACCCCTGTCCTCCACAACCTCCACTGGCTCCCGGTTAAACACAGGATTGATTACAAAATACTGCTCATCACCTACAAAGCCCTAAATAACCTGGCCCCTCCCTACCTCTTTGACCTCCTCCCCCGTCACACTCCTTCGCCTCAGGTCCGCTGACACAAACAACCTGATAATCCCCAGGACCAAGCTACAGGGCCTTTTCAGTTGCTGCACCCTCCCTCTGGAACGCCCTCCCCATCCACATCCGTCAGGCAACCACCCTACCATCCTTCAAACAGGCTCTCAAGACCCACCTCTTCAAATTGGCTTTCCCCTGCTAAACATCCTCCCCTCTATCCCATGACTCAAATTTTAAATTATACTCCTTCTTTTTTATCTGTCTTATTTATTTTTATTTTTTAATTTATTTTATTATTTACCTATTAAATGATATTACTGTGTGCGTAATTTTAATCTGTAAAGTGCTTTGAGTATTCAGAAAAGCGCTATATAAACTGAATGTATTATTATTATTACTATTATTATTATTATTCCCCTTCCCAGGCAGTAGCCCTTCATCTAAATGTGGAGTTGACGAATCCGGCTGAATTTTACATCGCCAAAACAGGGAGGGGGGGGGGGGGGGGGGGGGGGGGATAGTCATATCCATATACAGTACAAGGGAGTGAACTCAATGATTAATGAAAGAAAGTGAAATTAAGCAGACCACTGATGTGTGCTGCGTACCACTGTGTGAAATACAGAACTCCACTTCATTTCAGTGTATGGCAGCATCTATTGCTTTGGCTCCAGCCAAAGTGATGACATGCATCTGAGAACAATGATTTTTCATGAAGTAAAGAAGCCTTTCTTTTTTTTGCTTTTCTTTCTTCACATTGTGTATCTACATTTATTACAAGGGAAAATCCAACCCCAACAACCCTCAACTAAAAAAAAGTTTTCAAACAAACGTTTTGAGAGAGTCTAATTATGCAGGAGTAATGAGACTTCATTTGATCGGTTAAGCGAGGAGAATTCTCTCTGGAATCATCAGCAAGTCCCCATGGCAACCTGTAAGTAACCTGCACTCAACCCGCAAGACTGGTCTGATGTAACAGTTAAACAAATGCTGAATAAGACAAGGACACATAAACATCACACCAAGAGTGCCATAAAAATTGAATGTACATTACTAAAAGTGCCAAATGATTCATATAACACAAAAGCCTATAAATACATAAAATGTACTGTGTATATGTGCTGTAAACCTGAGTGAAAGGGATATCACCCAGATATTTTTCAATATGCACCAGAAGGATTTTGAATCAAGGAGTGAATTATTAACATACATTCACATCATACTTTAGATGATTATATAATTTTGTATTGTATCCCCATTGGGTTTATACATACATAGATATTGCACATCTGACTAAATCCAACTTGACTTACAATGTAAAAAATTTAGCAGATCAGTCAGTTTGGGCCTTATACAAGTATCAATGTGGATATTTTAGATATTTTGATCCGAACGTAGCTCTGGCCACCAGATTTGCATGGTACTTCAGTCCTCCGCCAGCTAGAGGTCGCAATAGCCTCTTTGTCAAGCCACTTCTCAAACAATTATCCCATTTGCACCATCTCAATAATCTACATTGATTATTGACACTATTGACACTATTTAAGCACAGACGATGATTAAAAGTGGTATTTACAAGCGACACTCACATGTTAAATTCAGTTCGATCACTTACTGCCATGGACATGCTGCAGTATTTTTAAATATTGTACAGGGGCATGCTGGGTTTTGATAGAAGCAGTAGGAAATGCGCAGATATATAACATTTACCTTACACAAAAAAGTTTAATAAAACATAAATTCTCAATTCAACTAATTAATTAATCATGGTTTTCAATCAAGACCTTAAGTAGAATCAGGTGTCTTATTGCTGGGCTAAAACAAAAACCTGCACCCACACCAGCCTTTTTTGGATATGATTGGACACCCCTACTTTATGTGGATGCATTTTTCTTTTTACTGCAGTGATACTCAATCCTGGTCATGGCATGACATTGCATGACCAGTTTGTAACATTTGTAACAACTGCTTTAACTGATCAATTGCTGTGCTACGCAACAAAAGCCAGCAGACCCTGTGGCTCTCCAGGACCAGGAGTGAGGACCACTGGCTCGCTCCTGACATGCTTTTTGTAGCATTTAAACTTCCATCCATGTTCACTTTACTTCGATCCTGACTCTCCCCATAGATCAACTAATTACTTTCATGAATGTTTCAATTAGAAATTCAACTGTATAATTAGTCACAAACTTGTGGCCCTAATCATACATACTCCAGTCTGAACTCAACCAATTACCTTGTAGTTTCACTGAAATTAAATCCAGGTGTTTGCTTGGTTGACATACTGTGCTGGTGAGGATAAAAACTAACATGTAATTTTTTAATTGAGGATTTTGTTACATTTATGAACTAAAAAAAAAAGATATGATATGATATTCCATATCACCTTCAATCTTCACCTTTTACCTGTTAAGAACAGACAGTAGACAACGTTTAACAGTGTTTAAGACTTGTGTTTACAAGGTCTCGGATTATGTTGCAGTGCACCTAGAGACAAATGCCCCTAGATGAGGGAGTTAAAACGCTGTCAATACATCACATTGCACAGTCTGAAGGGATTACTAAGATATTACAATAACCTGTACCTGCAGTTGAGGCTCAGAATGCAGAGAACTGTTGCATTGATGCATTCACAGACTTCCAGAGACTTGGTAAGGCATTTTTTAAATCGGAATAACTGTAGTCAGACACACAGACTAGCCTGGATTCAGTTAGTCAACATTGGTCCTATTCAAACGGTTAAATTTCATTTGTTTTTGATTCAAAATAGGCAGTCAACCAAATTAACTTGTCAATAATGCATATTTTTAACATACTGAAGTGTTTGGATGTAACACTTCATGTAATATTTATGTCCATATTTAAATAAATATTTTTGCACCTTTTAAAATAAATGGTGTAGAATATGTTAAAGCAATTTACTATAGAATGATAGAATACTTTAGTAGAGAGATTGGTAGGGTAGTTGGGTAAATTAGAGTAGGAAAAAAGACTATGATGAAAGACTGACTTGAACATATACACATTTATTTGGAGACAAAGTTCAGGGGAAAACTGATTGAATATAGACTAGTGCATATGTGTTTGTGTGTACACAAACCTTTTCTCAAATTTTCATCGTAATGTTTTGTGTGATTTTGACAGAAAACAGCAGCCGACCCAGAACAAAACTCAATAAGAGAACATGGAGCCCAACAGCACAGAACTTCTGCCATTCTTTTACATGGAGTCCCTGGGCATACCGCCATCCAACCACCTACCTAGCCGTCGTCATGGGGACGGTGACCTACTCCTTCATAGTGTTTGGCAACATGACCATGATCCTCAGCATCACCCTGAACAAGAGTCTACACAAGCCCATGTACCTGATGCTCCTCAACCTGCCCGCCAACGACTTGATGGGTGCCAGGGCGTTCTTCCCTCAGCTCATCTGCAGCATCGCCCTGGAGGACCGCTCCATCTCCTGCGCCGCCTGCTTCCTCCAGGGGCTGCTGGTGCACGTGTACGCGGACGGGGCCTACATCATCCTCACCGCCATGGCGTACGACCGCTTTCTCGCCATCTGCTGCCCGCTCAGGTACAACACCATCATGAGCAACGCCAACCTGCTGAAGATCGTCGTGGCGATGTGGCTGTTGGACCTGGTCCTCATCTCGGCCCTCTTCTGCCTGCTCATCGGGTTCCGGTTCTGTGGGACCGGCATCACTGACATGTACTGCAACAACGCCAGCCTGGTCAAGCTGGCCTGTGGGGACACCACCATCAATAACTACTACGGCCTCTTCCTCTCTTCTTTCCTGCAAGGGATGTCTCTAATTGCCGTGGTCTTCACCTATGTCCAGATCCTGGTGGCCTGCCTCACCAACAAGCAGTCGGATACCAAGAGCAAGGCTGTGCGCACCTGTGGTACTCACCTGACGGTGTACCTGGTGTTCCAGGTCACCAGCATGTTCACCGTGCTCTCCCACAGGTTCAACCAGGTGTCCCCATACCTGAGAAGGTCCGTGGGGGTCCCAATATTACTGTTTCCACCCATCCTCAACCCCCTCATATATGGATTAAACACCAAAGACATTAGAAGTGTAGTGATACATTTTGTTGACTAAGAAAATGGTTACCAGCTTTGATAGATGAAAGTCTGACTCGTTGTGATGTCATTATATTAAACAGAATTTTTGGTATTAGTTGATGTAAGATGGCATGAATAATCTGCAATTGAAGAGTGTTTTTCTAAGTCCAGTTTTGATAAATCATATTTTTAAAGGTGGGTATCATTTTTCTGATAAATGGTTACATATTTGCAGGTTTGCACTATTATTCTTAAGGATTTAAGAACTAAAAGGATTTAAAATAAACAAAATTTTTTTTTCTATTTCCCCAAAATTGGTAAAAGTGGGCTGAGTGAGTTTTGGAACACTCTTCAATTACATGGTTTGCCACTAATTTAACCCTTGTGTTGCCTTCATATTATGTATGCACCCCTCAGTCATAGGGTCAAAATGACCCACCCTCACCAGACCCATTGTGATGAAAGCTTCTTCATTGAATTTTAAAACCTAATTCTATTATTCATGTAGAAACAACCTGTCATTCATCAATAAATTGGTGAATAACTGTACTTTCCTACTTCAGTCCAGACAGACTGTATTATGTCAGTCTACACCACTGACACACACATAATTGATTTTTGTTTTTGCTCTAATAGATGTGTGGTACTTTGTGTGGTAATTTTGATTATGACTTCTGATTTCCTAACTACAGGGTTAAAAAAAGACTCAAAAGACAATCTTTGTACCTTGATGGTGTACTGCTCTTATAAAAATGTAGAAAAGGGCAATGTTTAACGTTTTTCTAAAAGTAGGGTCACTCCAGGAAAAGTCATCAAATTTCATGCTGAGAAATTACATTTAGGGGGAAAACACTGGTGTTGAACTCAGAAAGGGTAACTAATTATGTCGGGTAAGTGAGGACTAGGTAAAATGTGTATAATCTGAATCCAGCGGTTCTAACCGTCAATGCCCTTGTTAAAACGTTCAGCACTCTGAATACTGAACACAAGCGATATTGCGTGCTAGAACCCCTCACTTAACCTACATTCAAAATAAGCTTTACGTGATTTAGTTTAATAATAATTATTAAAAATGACAATCATCAATTAAATCGCCAAATTCGTTAATAGGTAAGTCGAACAGTAACCTGGTGGATCAACCAACAAGCCAAAACAAAGTCTAAATCAGGTCTTGAGATTAAATAATTTTATTAAATGAAAAACATTCAATTGGAATAATGAGTTGAAATCATACATTCACTAAGGAATGTAGGCTGACTACTTATAATTTACAAAATGGAATACATTAAACCAGACATTAATTAGGAAATACCAGTAAAGAGAGAGATAAGCTAAAAATTGCCAAATTATTTACCCTCCAGCTGAACAGGAACAAAAGGAAATGCACGAGGAACCAAAAAGAAAGACTTCTCCAAACAAACTCCACAATTGACTAACTTCTTTTTCTGCGGTACACTCATAAAATACCTCCACAGGAAGACCATCCCTGTCCTGATTGGGTTAAGGTGTGGGGGAGGGGGGGGGGGGGGGGGGGGTCATTTATGACAAAGACTGGCTTATCTTTGATGGGGGGTTGAGAATGAGAGAGAGAGACAGAGATAGAGAGAAGGGGGGAAATATTAAATATCCTACATCCCTCTCTTGTAAGAATAGGTGCATGCACCTGCTAAAAACCTATTCTTACATCACCAAATAGGAATCACATTACACATTTGGACATTGAAGATGCAGTTACCTGCTAACAACAAAAACAACTGTCCAAATGGTTCACCAACCATTTTTAAAACATTTAGTCCATGCCCAGTTTAATAGTCCCTTTGTGATCTAGAGTCATATCTCTAATAGACACTCTTTTGTGTCGCTGCTGTTATGACACCCTGGTTCAGTCTCTTCCTTCTCCAGTGTCCGGGTATCTAGACTGGCAAGGGACCAGAAGTTCCCTGGACTTGGGTAACATGCAGTGCTTTTTCCATTAGTGTTGCAATTGCGTGAGTGAAATGCAACCTACTCCACAGTGTCTCTACCAGTTCTGCACGGCGTGCGGGGGCTCTGTCTCCTGTGACAGGAAGCTGGACGATCCACAGGTGGCAAAGTGCAGTCAGGGCCTCTCTTCTGATGGGCGGGTAAGCTCCTCTTTCCCTGTCGGAATCCATTTTGGCTCCTTCAGCCTGGATCCAATTGGGTGGACTGCTGACGGCAGTTGCTTAGGCTAGCTTCCCGCGGCAGGGTGTGGGACCGGTTGCACTTGTTTGCACTTGTGTCTGTGGGTGTCCTTTAGGGAATGGCAGGAGAAGACTGTGGGAGTTGAGGGCTTAGGCATTAACACTCATAGCAACATGTGAAGACCGGAACAATTAATGATAGCACTGCATGTTATGACCGCTGTCAGTCCATGCCGGGGAACCTTACGGACAGGGTTTACCTTCCACGGGATTGCCAGTCTAAATAATCACATGAATAGGGCTGACTTGTCCAGAAGTGTCTATGAACAGTATTTGGCGGGGCACCTACACTCTATAAAAGGGACTTAAACACAACATGGGCATGGTATTAGGTTAAAAGGTGGTGGTAGGGATGGGGGGGGCGGGGGGGGGGGGGGCAGAGAGAGGCCGAGAGAGAGAGGCCGAGAGAGAGAGACAGAGAGAGAGAGACAGAGAGAGGGAGAGAGAAAGAGCACAGGACATTAGGCAACATCCCGTCATTCCCTCTCTTGGAACGATAGGTGCATGCAGCTGCTAAGAGCCTATCGTTCCATCATCAGAACAACCACACATTTGGACATTATAAATATCATTGTACAATGATATTGCATGAAAACAACTGTCCTAATGGTTCATTAACCATCTTTAAAACAATTAGTCCATGTCCAGTTTACTAGTCCCATTGTGATGATCCGGTGTGGTGCAGACATTTTTTTTTTTTTTTTTTTTTTTGTCACTGCTGTCATGGCACCTTGGTTCAGTCAATTCCTTCTCCAGTGTCAGGGTATCTGGACTGGCAAGGGAAGAGGCTCCCTGGACTTCCTTGGATAACATGCAGTGCTTATTCCCCTTAATGTTGTAACTGTGTGAGTGAAAGGCCGCCTAATTCCACAGTGTCGCTACCAATTCTGCACAGCGTGCGGGGGGCTCTGTCTCCTGTGACAGGCAGCTGGACGATCCACAGGCGGAAAAGTGCGGTCAAGACCTCTCTACTGACGGGTGGGGAAGCACCTCTTTCCCTGTCGGAATCCGTTTTGGCTCCTTGAGCTCGGGTCCAGTTGGGGGGACTGCTGACGGCAGTCGCTTAGGTTAGCTTCCCGCGGCAGGGTATGGGTCCGGTTGCACTTGTGCCTCTGGGGGTCCTTCGGGGAGTGGCAGGAGAAGACTGTGGGACTTGAGGGTTTAGGCCTTATCACTCACAGCAACATGTGAAGAGGAGAACACTGCATGTTATAAGCACTTAGTCCATTCAGGGGAACCTTACGGACAGGATTTACTATCCACAAGATTGCCAGTCCAAATAATCACCTGAATAGGGCAGACTTGTCCACGAGTGCCCAGGAACAGCATTGGAGGGGGCACCTACACTTTAGAAAAGGGACTTAAAAACATGGGCATTGTCTTATGTTAAAAGGTGGTGGTAGGGATGGGGGGGGCGGGGGGGGGGGGGCAGAGAGAGGCCGAGAGAGAGAGGCCGAGAGAGAGAGACAGAGAGAGAGAGACAGAGAGAGGGAGAGAGAAAGAGCACAGGACATTAGGCAACATCCCGTCATTCCCTCTCTTGGAACGATAGGTGCATGCAGCTGCTAAGAGCCTATCGTTCCATCATCAGAACAACCACACATTTGGACATTATAAATATCATTGTACAATGATATTGCATGAAAACAACTGTCCTAATGGTTCATTAACCATCTTTAAAACAATTAGTCCATGTCCAGTTTACTAGTCCCATTGTGATGATCCGGTGTGGTGCAGACATTTTTTTTTTTTTTTTTTTTTTTGTCACTGCTGTCATGGCACCTTGGTTCAGTCAATTCCTTCTCCAGTGTCAGGGTATCTGGACTGGCAAGGGAAGAGGCTCCCTGGACTTCCTTGGATAACATGCAGTGCTTATTCCCCTTAATGTTGTAACTGTGTGAGTGAAAGGCCGCCTAATTCCACAGTGTCGCTACCAATTCTGCACAGCGTGCGGGGGGCTCTGTCTCCTGTGACAGGCAGCTGGACGATCCACAGGCGGAAAAGTGCGGTCAAGACCTCTCTACTGACGGGTGGGGAAGCACCTCTTTCCCTGTCGGAATCCGTTTTGGCTCCTTGAGCTCGGGTCCAGTTGGGGGGACTGCTGACGGCAGTCGCTTAGGTTAGCTTCCCGCGGCAGGGTATGGGTCCGGTTGCACTTGTGCCTCTGGGGGTCCTTCGGGGAGTGGCAGGAGAAGACTGTGGGACTTGAGGGTTTAGGCCTTATCACTCACAGCAACATGTGAAGAGGAGAACACTGCATGTTATAAGCACTTAGTCCATTCAGGGGAACCTTACGGACAGGATTTACTATCCACAAGATTGCCAGTCCAAATAATCACCTGAATAGGGCAGACTTGTCCACGAGTGCCCAGGAACAGCATTGGAGGGGGCACCTACACTTTAGAAAAGGGACTTAAAAACATGGGCATTGTCTTATGTTAAAAGGTGGTGGTAGGGATGTGGGGGGGTGGTGGGGGGGGGGGGGCAGGGGCAGGCAGAGTGCCAGTTTTACCTCCTAGAACCCCAGTGTGGTTACTGGCAGTCCTTTGGCTGCGGAGGGCCACAGCGTTCAGCAAACCGGGATGACAGGAGGCATCCTGTCATCTTGCTTCTTCCGCACGTGGATGCCCCTTAACCACGCCCGTCTCATCTCTGTCCAGGGGTCTATGCCAGTTTTGGCTTTGGTTCCCTCTCTGGGCAGCTGGGCTGATCGTTGCTCGTAGGCATGCAGTCCATCACTGCTCTCCGAACACTTCTGACGTCGGAAAGGGGCTCTTGCACTCTCCCTGGATGACGTGTGTGTGCAAAGTTTGCAGGTGTGGCTCGGGGGTGGAGAGACGAAGGTGGGGGAAACTGTTGTGCTAAATTGGCTGCTTTCATCTTGCTTTGGATTGCAAGACAACACTCTGGTGGAGGCTTTGAGGGCCAGAGGAGTCGTAAAACGGCCGGGGGTTGGCTTCCTGCTCCGTTTCTCCCGGGGTCTCTTTACAGCTCTGATAGGGGAGCGAGACTTTCGCAGAAGTCCCCCTATCTCCTCCATCACAGGAACTGTGGAAGTGGGAGAGTCCACAAAGCACACCCCTTCTGTCTGTGCAGCAGACAGAGGCAGAGGTTCCCCGGATTCAGCAGGAGGGGAAGCAGCAGGAGGGGAAGAAAAGTCCACAAGGGGTGGGGTGGGGTCCTCGGCCTGGGTGGACTTTTCTGTGGGGGCTGACTCCACCTGTTGGGGTGCGTAGACCTCTCCACCTGGCAGGGCTGATGGGCCTGTAGAAGCCGGTTCCGCGTCCTGCGGTTCAACGGTCTCCTCACCAGGCTGGGCTGCTGCGTCTGCAGTAGCAGGTTCTGCCCCCAGGGGTTCGACGGTCTCCTCACCAGGCTGGGCTGCTGTGTCTGCAGTAGCAGGTTCTGCCTCCAGGGGTTTGACGGTCTCCTCACCAGTCTGGGCTGCTGTGTCTGCAGTAGCAGGTTCTGCCTCCAGGGGTTTGACGGTCTCCTCACCAGGCTGGGCTGCTGTGTCTGCAGTAGCAGGTTCTGCCTCCAGGGGTTCGACGGTCTCCTCACCTGGCTCAGCTGAGAGGACTGCAGCAGCGGATTCCACGTCCTGTGGGGTCACATCCTCTGTGGTGGCTGGTGTGATACAAGACACAGAGCTGTTTCCCCCAAATTCCTCCAGGGAAGGGGGGCTCACCAGGGGGGCGGCTACATTGTCTGTGGAGGTGACAAAATCCACAGAATTGTCCAAGCCTGAAGGGGGTGGGGATGAGTCAATGGAGAGTGCTGTATTGTCCTCGGTGGGGGGTGGTGCCTGGGTTATGGCTGGAATGGCGCCATGCACTGCTCCTTCCAGCGCATGCTGGACTGCCACAGAAGAAACTGGTTTGGCAGTAACTCCTGACTTAGAGTGGTGCTTTTCCCAAGCCAGTTTCCACATCTGGTTTACCTCCTCCCATGCCTGCTTTGACCGCCAGAGGTAGAGAAAATGTTGTCTTTTCTCTAGGTACGACCTTATCCCTTGGACAATCTTGCGCTTGGTTTCATCACTCTCTGGAGAAATCAGATAGTCCAAATACTCAGTCCGCAGGTTGTAAAGGGCCTCCTCCTTCAGCTGGTCCATTGCCTTGAGCTGTTCTGCAAATTTTGGGCACTGGGCTATCAAATATTGCCGTTCTGATAACATGAGATACCACTGCTGATCCAGCCTTGACTGGCCAGGGAATGCTGGTAGGTTAGCAGTGGAGGGTAGATGAGGCATCTCTCTCTTTGTCTGGTATGCCATAATAATATTTAAAAAAATAAAATAAAAAAATAAATCAATAAATCCAAGACCAGTCGATTAGAAAAAGATTTGAACTTGTCTCAGAGTTTACCGCAGTTTACTCAATAGCAAAATTTAGTATGCTATAGGACAACCTATCTCGGTGGGACCTCCAATTATGTCGGGTAAGTGAGGACTAGGTAAAATGTGTATAATCTGAATCCAGCGGTTCTAACCGTCAATGCCCTTGTTAAAACGTTCAGCACTCTGAATACTGAACACAAGCGATATTGCGTGCTAGAACCCCTCACTTAACCTACATTCAAAATAAGCTTTACGTGATTTAGTTTAATAATAATTATTAAAAATGACAAGTAAGTAAGTCGAACAGTAACCTGGTGGATCAACCAACAAGCCAAAACAAAGTCTAAATCAGGTCTTGAGATTAAATAATTTTATTAAATGAAAAACATTCAATTGGAATAATGAGTTGAAATCATACATTCACTAAGGAATGTAGGCTGACTACTTATAATTTACAAAATGGAATACATTAAACCAGACATTAATTAGGAAATACCAGTAAAGAGAGAGATAAGCTAAAAATTGCCAAATTATTTACCCTCCAGCTGAACAGGAACAAAAGGAAATGCACGAGGAACCAAAAAGAAAGACTTCTCCAAACAAACTAACTTGACTAACTTCTTTTTCTGCGGTACACTCATAAAATACCTCCACAGGAAGACCATCCCTGTCCTGATTGGGTTAAGGTGTGGGGGAGGGGGGGGGGGGAGAGGGGTCATTTATGACAAAGACTGGCTTATCTTTGATGGGGGGTTGAGAATGAGAGAGAGAGACAGAGATAGAGAGAAGGGGGGAAATATTAAATATCCTACAGAGGGGTAAGTATTGTGATTATGATTATGAATGCCCCCCCCCCCTCCCTGTCTACAATTGGAGTTCAGTCTCAGCTGTTCCCCCTGAAATTTCATAGTGTTCATAGAGATTGAGGTGTAGGCACCAGTTCTGCGGAAGCCACAGCGAAAGTGGAGAATGGAAAAAAAAAAAAAAAAAAAAAAAAAAAAAAGAAAACAAAAAAAAAAG